>JAWWES010000011.1:2806297-2836400 GCA_035583135.1 Lophotriccus pileatus | reverse complement strand
TATTTTTTGAATACAATTTGGAATTATACTACTGCAAATGAAAAAATATTTACTGATCAAATGTTGAATTAGTGAAAAATAAAATTAGTGCTGCTTGACTGAGATGGACCTGATGAGAAGTGGTGAATCTGTCATTAGATCCTTCAGGAGAAAACTAGACTTTGTTTTATTTAGAAGGGATTGATCAGCAGTGTTTTTCAAACCTGTGGTATTTATATTAGTTTGCCAGCACAACGGGGTTGTTTGAGAGCTCTGTCTCAGTAAAAGCAAGATCCTAATTATTGCCAAATCACTGCAATTGCCTGGTGACACTTGTGCCATTGTATTCTCATCAGGCCTGACCTCACACTCCACAAGGTCTCCCCAAGTGTTGACTGAATTGGTCATTTATTGATCATCCCTTCGTGCTAATGCAGTGCAACATTTCACATGCAATTGAGATGCTTATTAATTCAGAGCAAGGTGGCAGATTGATCCCCACAGGAACCTGCTGGAGCAGGCATTACATTACCAGAAACAAGGATATTGGGGAGGGGAAAAAAAACCAGAGGGAAAAATAAAGGTATTGAGCTTTGCATTTAGAGAAGGGGTTTGTGATATTTATAGTCTTATAGTCTTCCAACCACCATCAGTCCTTCAGCTGCATCAGTATTTAAAGGAACTTATAGATGTTGTGTAGAGGAGTTTCAGGTAAATCCTGAATAATAAAAACCATAAATAAATAGACAAATAATAGACTAATTCTTTATAGACTGTGAAGATAATAGATAATACTGAGTGCTAAAAGCCTTCTTCTCTGAGCAGTAGCAGAAAGTGACTTTCTAAGCTTTCTTGTCTTCGATACAGTGAAAGTATAACACCCCTCCCCAGCTCTTTTCAATGTTAAACAAAGACAAAAAAAGTTTAGTATGCAATGCACAGGGTCTTAGACAAATTGCCTTCTGCTTTATTTGGAAAATGGTCTTGAAATGCTTCTCGAACCGAATGGTTTTACCCTCTGTTTTTCAAACATCTGCTTTAATTGAACTCTGGGGACATGGGGACCCGCGTTCTAATTTACTATGTCGTTAAGTAGAAAGGCATTTAAAATCTTATCTGTCTGCCCTGTTTGTTGTTTTGAAATAAATTATCCATCACTTCTGCAGGCAGGTTCTCAAATATCGACTCACAAACACACACACGTCACATTATAAGTGTTTTCAAAAAATACGCAGTAAAGCAGAGTTGTTTCCACTGTTTCCACAGTTAGGAATTTATGCAGAGGTCTCAGCAGTTTATTAGGAGCAAACTATGGAAGGCAATGCAGGGAAAATTGTGGGTTTCCAAACTGATAAAAATCTGTGCAGAGCTGCTTCGTTGGTGGGATTTAATGGCATTAATCTATATTATATTTGTATTAATTTTACAGCTACACCTGAAAGAATTACCCATGACAGTTTTCGTTCCTGTTTGGGTTTTCTTAAATTACTAATTCTACTGTTAAAATTATTAGCTATTAACAATAATTTATTTTTAAAATTACTACTGAAATTATTGAAAGCATCTGGGTTTTCATTAAAATTTTCATTTCATAGAAACAATTCAGCAAATTTCCTAGAAGCAATTTGGTAATTGCTACTGAAGAAAACAAATGGACTTAATATTTCAATTTTCAGTTCCACAACCACCAACCCTTAAGATTATTCAGTTGAATTTAATTATTTTTCGTGACTTAACCAGATTGAAAAGACATTGTGTGATATCAAATTAAAATGGCAGATATTCATGAATTTTTACAAATTAAATCCACATCTATGATATTTAAATGCTGAATCATTGATTTAATCTAGTGCTGTAATTCCTTGGAATTATTTCCAGGGAACAGGTTGCACAAGTGGCCTGTTATAAAACAAAAGCCAATTAATTAATTAGCTAGACTTTGTGCTTGCACTTTTAAAACCATAATTCACCTCCTAAGTCACCTTTAAAAGACCAGGTTAGAGGTGTGTTAGTCTGGAACTAAAGTTAATCTTTAAGCCTGAATGCCATTAAAATCAAGTGCTTAAAGGAATATTTAACAGAGGTGCCTGTGTTGGGGTCACTGGTGCTCGTGGATTGCATTAGTGCTTCAAGGAGCTGAATTCTGATCAATTAAACATCATCAGCACAGGGAAAATAAAGGGGGAGTTTTTAAATTAAAAGGTCAATTTAAGTGTTGCCAGAGCAGCTGGTGAAGCCACACTTCTGGGTGCCCCTTGAGGGAGATGTTTTGGCAGTGGTGGGACTCAAACATAAAGTAATTCCACGGCTGCTCTTGCATGGGAATTACAAAGGAATGAACTATGGCACTTTTGTCTTGAATAGGCATTAATTTATATGATTAATGTATTTACTTTCATTCACATATTTTGCTTATTAGAATAATTAATAAAGTAACAGAAAGACTTTTATTTATGAATTTACTAGAACATACTAGAAATGACCATTCTTATGCATAATTACATCCACTGCAAGCTTGAGCCTGGAACAGTTCCTACAGTGCAGGAAGGAAAAGGATCACTTTTACCTGTACCTGAAATCTCTTTAATCTAAAAAAATTAGCTTTATTCTGCTCTTTTGTGGTGTTCTGCAAATCAGGATTTTATTGCAAGTGAAACAACAGCCACACATCTGGTAGGAGAAAGCATATAAAAGTATAAGGGATCTGGCCATAAATATAAATGTTGATGAATAAAGCAAATAACTAACCAGTGGCTTATTGTTCTTTATTAATTCTTTATGACAATTTATTTGTAATCACTCCTGAGTGCCCAGGGAGGTGTGTAAATGTTGGATTTATAGAGCTCTGCAGCTCCAGCTGCTTTTGTCCTTGGCAGTTCCATGTGGCCTGTGGGACTCTGGTTTTCCATCAGGAGCTATTCCTCCAGTCGGGAAACTGGAATAGGGACAGGCATTATATTATGGGAAATTCAATCTCTGGGTACAGTCCTCACTGAGGTAAATACTGATGGTGTGGAGTAATGGTAATAAATAAAGAAATAATAAATTCTCACACCACTCTGAGTGAAATGTGGATTGAAAGAACTTTAACATCAGTTCTTTTGAACATTTAAAGTCAAATCCCTAGTGTTTCTCCTCTGGTATCACCACAACTGTATGAAGGATATATTTTTTTGAGATGTTATCTTTTTATTAAACAATAATTCTGTTCTCTTTCAGCTCTGCCTCATTCAGGATCTCCAGAGACCAGACTGCTCAACACAGAGGTTTTGGACTTCTGACAGTGGCCACTCCAGTGATGGAGGAAATGCTGGTGCAAAGTGTTCTGCTGTGAGGGGAGGTGAAAACACTGATCTCAGACAAGTGCCAAAACATGCAGAGTCTGCTGAACTGGGAGGGGATGCCCACAGGCCACACAACTGCTCCCGTCTGATTCCCACGGAAATATCTGCTGGGTATTCAATGCCTGGGGTGAAAAGACTGACAGCTCTTTTGCACACACTCCTCTTACATAACTCACTTCACTGCTGGAGCAGCTGTCCCAAAAAATTCAAATTGTCACCATACCAGAGAGCTTTTTGTTAAAACTGCCCTACATGTCGAGGCACCCACTGAGCTGGTGGTGGTCACAGTAACCTCCTTTCTCTCCTTCACTTATTTGTCTTCCTTAAGTGAAGCTAAAAGTGCACACACACACACACACACACATGTATACACCTGTATTTAATCTAAAAGCCATAAATAATAAACTCTGGTTCTAAAGGAGGTGAAGCAGAGAAACCATATTGCAGGGAACAGTTACTGTCTTCTGATTTCACATTGGTTTAATACCAACTTTGTGCTTTTGCTTTGAAACAGAAACTACAAAAACGTCTCCCAAGTCAAGAAAAAGGCAAAAAGTTTATTGCTCAAATTTATTTTAGTGTTTAACGCTTAGGTTTTGTCCTGACCTTTCTCCCACAGACCCCATTTGATTTCCTTCTCCACAGTGCTCATCCCACAATGTGTCTATTCATATTAAACATATACTTTTGGGCACTCAGGCAGCCTCAGCAGGTTTTATGGCTATAACTAAAGAGATTATACTGTTGTTTATCCACCCTTTACAGATTATTTGCTGGTTTGTTTTTTTTTTTTTTAATATTAAGTTCAGGTCATACCTTACATTTCCTTCTTCATTTCCCAAGTCTTAAGGGTATATGAACACCATAAAGTCAGAACCCAGACATACATGCTTTGAAAGTAGTTTTCTATCTTTTACCCACACCCCACCTCTATTTAAATTTCCTTGTAGGTACAGTTAAATCCATAAAATAAAAAATTGTTTCCAAAAACACTTAAAATTGGTAATGGCTGGTAGTAAATTTGGACACTTCTCACAAAATCCCCAAACTTTAACAAATTTCTCATTTACCTCTAACCTGGTCTCAGTTAAGAAAAATGTTTTCTAATGGAAGAAAACTTCAAACAGAACCCAAATGTTTTGTTTTGGGTTTTATTTATTTGCTTTTTTTTTTTTTTTTTTTTACTTTTTCTGGAATGTTTTGACTGAGTACCTATTTGGGGGCCAAGTACAAATTTAATTACACTGGTTTACTACTAAAAATCCACTGGGGCAGATTTATGAACCAATTACCTCAATTGCCCTGTGGCTCTTTTTCGATTTAGTAAATACTTCCATTTTTTTATCTACTGCTTGTGCAGTAATGGAGCAGATGGATTTCAGTGCTCTGAACCAGTGGTTAATTTTCATTTTTTTTTTTTATTTTCCCTTTTAGTCTCAATAAACTAAGCAGGGAGAGCTATTAGCTGGTTGTAGAAACTACCAGCACATCTGTCAAATTAAATGGATATTTGGGCATTGCAAATGCCCAGTTACAAGTTTCCGGGCTGTGCATGAGCCACCAGATTAAGTGAATCAACCATACCAGTTGGTAATATCAGTGTTTCATATGACTCTTGCATTTGTAGCTATTTTTTTTGTATTTGTTTATTTTTAGGTAAATTATTTTCTCAATTGAAGTGTTAGACAACAACAGCAACACAAGAAAAATAAACTTTAGGTGTAGTTGTCATCCTTTAGTGTAATTCCTGAAGATGGCAGAAATACTTTGGGTATTTGAGTTTCAAGGGCTAATGCAGCAAACTAGAACATCCCTGATGGCATCCGAAAGGTGAAGCTGGAATTTCTCAGAATTAAGATTTAACTACTCTTTTAAATGCAACAAAATACAGTGAGAGATTAATCAAAAAATAACAAGAACAATTTTTGGAAATGCATGTGGAAAAAGCATGTATGTTCAATATACATCAATACACAATTATACAATAAACACAGTTACAACCATTTGAGAATTGTCACTACCAGAGTAGTTTTCTTTTCAAAACTAGGCTTGTTTAGTTAAATCTAAAAAAAAAAAAAAATTGTGGTTCAAAAATACTTCAGTTCCAGAATAGCTGTTAAGTATGAGTATGGTAGGATGTCCCTTATTACACACTGAATTCTCTTTAAGTGTTTTTAAGTCTGAATGAAAAAACAGAAATGAAAGACAATAAAAGGATAACCTTTTCCTGTAAGCCTGACACAGAATAATTTGCAATCTCCACTCCCCACTGCACTTCTGGAATGATCAGGCTTTGTTTGTTTGAATTTAGTATTTATGATTATAAATTATCTAGTCATAACTGAAGGCATTTGCATAAGAAAATTATCTTCCATCAAATAGGATTTTACTGCATGTGTTTTAATACTGTAACAGCCTGTTAGCACTGAGATAATTAAAGGGATACTGTAAACTCTAATTTAGTCTAAAAGTAACACCAAAAAAAAAAAGAAAAAAAAGAAAAAAAGCTGTTATGGAACTTACGATTATTTCTAAATATTCTCATAAACTGAAGGGAAAAACATTTAAGGGAATATAAAACTAAAAAAGCTAAAATAAATAAAAGTAACTAAAAGCAGCTACTGCATCACTAAACCCATAAAAATTATAGAAGCATAGAATTATGAAGGCTGGAAAAGACTTTTAAGATGATCAAGTCCAGCTGTCAACCCCCATCAGCATGTTCAGCACTAACCCATATTCCCAAGTGCCACATCTACACATCTTTAAATCCCCCAGGAATCACCATTCCAGAAGCACCACATGAGGGAATAGGATTAGCTGAATTCAGTGCCCTTTACCCATGACTGCTTGTAAAGGTGCCTCAAAGTATTTTCCTGAATCAAGTCCTAATCCCTACGTTTTTTTTCTTTTTCCAACTAGGTGCCCAGCTGAGAATGGAAATTCCACTTTATAAAGCTGGGAAATGTTTACTTTTTAACTCCATATATTTTTAAAGCCTTTCCCAAAACTCTCTCGAGCTAATAAAGCTCACTAGCTGTAGGTTAAAAAAAAAAAAAAGAAATCATTTTATTGCTTTTTCTCCTTGGTTGTTTTTGTCTTGTAGGAAGGAAAAATATTTTACCCTTATTGCTGTGGTGTCTGTCTGAAAAGAAGTTAATCTTTGAGCTTTGCCCCTCCACACCTCTCTTGAAAAAATCTTTAATCCTTACACGAGTCCTAGTGCCTTGGTACCTATCAAAGAGACTTCATATCAAGTCAGAGTCCTCCAGCATCAGTCATCAAAGGAAATATAGCACCAAAAGGCTGTGCCAAGAGTCAAATTCTTGTGCAGTTGCTGTGGTGGTTTGTTATTGTAAATGAAACACAAAATCACAGAAGGTTTGGGTGGGAAGGGACCTTAAAGATCATCTCATTCCACCCCCTGCTGTGGGCAGGGACACCTTCCACTAGCCCAGGTTGCTCCAACCTGGCCTTGGACACTCCCAGGGCTGGGGCAGCCACAGCTTCTCTGGGCAACCTGTGCCAGGGCCTGCCCACCCTCCTAGTAAAGAACTGCATCCAAAATCCAACCTAAACTTTCCTTAGTTCACCCTAAAGCCACTTCCCTTGTCCTGTCACTTTTTGTCCTTGTGAAAAGTCCCTCTCCAGCCACGTAAGCCTCTTTAGGTACTTATGCTTATTCTTCTTGATAATTAAATCAGAACTGCATTAATCTATCCACGTGTCTCAGAGATGATTTCTGGAGTCACCAAGGTTCTAACTGCTTTCAAGAGATCTCCTGCCCAGGAGCTGGGTGAACAAGAGTGCTGGAAATGCAGCTGCAGCTACTTCAGCCTGCCTGGTACTGCTGTGATGTCTGTGCTGGGACAGAGTTTGCCTTGAGATTTGGAGTCTGTAAACCAGTTTTTGGCTATAAAACAGCCTCCCACTTCTTATCTGTGCTTATACATTCCTGACTCAGATGTGCAGTAGATAATATCCACCTGTTTCCAGTGCAGTGAATGAGGAGATGGTAGATGAGAAGCTCCTCAGGCTGTGTGAGTGCAGAGATTTTTAGCTCCTGAAATAAGACCCGGGACTTCATAAAAATGATATTGTTTTCTTCCTTTTCTGTCTTCACCAGCTTCTTCTGAGCTTTCAAAATGGTCACTGGGAATTATCATGCGTGGCAGGTAAGTGCTGCTGGTGCCTTGCTCTTCTCAGATTGATGGTGCCATAAGTCATAATAAGTCATTAATAAGTCATAATGCCACAATTTCCATAAATTGTGTTCTTTTGCTGTAGAAAGAATGTGGACTGCAATGCTGGCAGTGATCACTGCAGCAAAATGCCTCTGCCTTATGTAAAGGCAGCTGATAGAAATAAATGGGCTAGAAACAGCTTAGTTGTGTGATAATTAAACAAGAATTTACTCCAAAGCAGTCGTTTTTGTGATCAATATACTTGCTTACAAAGGGCAGATACACAAGCATTCTCTTATTTTATTAATTAGGCAAAGGCAGACTTGTCTCTCTCTCTCTGTGTGGATGGAGTGAATTAAGTGTTTTGAACAGGGAAGAAAAGTGGTGTAATATATGGCAAAGTAACTGATAGGAAAGGGAGATGAAATATTCTATTCAAGATGTTACAATCCCCTCTCATTGTATTCCTACTGTGCAAATGCATCAGAGGTGCATACTAATAACAGTGAATATCAATTCCTGTGCTGGGTGATTATCTGAGCAGCCTTTTCCAGCAATTGTCCTGAGATTCCCATCCCAATCAGCTCCCTGCACTGTGAGGAAAGCTCAGCTTAATGTTTTCGTTTATATCTTCAGATTTGCTTCAAGTAGGAGCAACTTGCCTTAAAAATGCTCTTGAAACCAGGTAATGCTTGTGCTGAAGGTTGCACAGATGATTATTGATCAAGGCAGAAACATGGGCATCGTTCAGGCACTCACATCTCAGGTGCTTGGGCTTTTTAACACTCAGACTGAATTTTCTGATGATGTTCCTCAGTAAAGAGGTAAAGCCACAGCAACATCTTTTCCTGGTTTGTGTTTGTTTTGATTGTTACTTTCTTTTATTTTTTTTTTTTAATATCTATTCCTAAGACAATCAGAGTGTAGTTAATTAAGAATGAATGAAGAAGTTCTAAATTTTATGTGAGGTCTCTATTTAGGATGTTTTATTCTAACACTATATCAAAGAGTCACAGAATGGTTTGGGTTGTGAGTGACCTTAAAGATCATCTCATTCCAACCCCCTGCATGGGTAGGGACATCCTCTGCTAGAGGAGGTTGCTCCAAGCCCCATCTACTTTCCAAGCTCTGGATTTTACAGGAGTTGGATTAAAAGCTCAAACTGCTTTAAAAGTCACTCAAAGGTGTTTAAAGATCATTATAAGTTCTTGAAACTGCCTCAGGAATGCCAGGAGTATTTGAGAGTGCTGTGGGATGGGGTAATTTACTGTCACCTGGAAAACAAAATTACATCACCCTTTAAAAACTTCCTAGAGAGCCAATTTCCCTCTTCACAGCAAAGTGTATTTCATCCAGGTTTTGGTTTTACTAAATCAGATACCTGGAGGCAGAATTTAGCCTGGAAAGGTTTTCAGGGAGTTATTTGCCAGGAAGTCTCCCCATGAGCTGGTTGGATCAGAGGACCTTCCGACTTCAGCCGTCTTGTGATTCTGTGCAAGGTTCAAGAAGAGCAAATATATGTCAGTGATTCTTTATCATTCAACTGTGACTTCACTACCAAAAAGATGCACAGCATTTAGGTGCTCACATTCACTGGCACTGGAAAGACTCCTTATTAAATGCAAAATTAAAAAAAGAGCCAAAAAGAAGAAGAAACCTCTCAAAGTCCCACGACAATACATTTTATTGATTGCTTAATCTAAGCAATCATTCCTACATGCTTATCCCAATCTCTCTATTTCTGACCTCACTGGTGACATAATGAGGCTTCAGTGGTATTTTCTCTTTATCCATACATTCCAAATAAGCTTTTGTGAACACTTCAGGTTTTGCAGGCTTTTAAAATTTTACCTTGAACTTCCCCTTTCTAACAAACACTAACTCTCTGCTGAACAGAACTCTTTAAATATTTTACTTTCATCATAGGACCCAGTCACCACTTCTTTTGCAACTTAAAAGTATTATTTCCAATAATTCTTCTCCTCTTCACATTTACGCTCATCCACTCACATCAGAGGTCACTCCTTGGACCTCTTCATCATTCTGTGGTGTGTATTCTCTAGGATTCTTTCTGTCATTTGATCATTGATCACTTTTTCCCCCTCTCTTTACAATAGACGTGCCAATACCAATTAATCTTGAACTGCTTGTTATTTTGTGACCTTTAAAAAGGCCACGTCTCATGATTTGTTTGCTGCTGCTGTGTGTGTTTGGATATTGTTTTGCTGTGGTAGAATCATGGGCTTTTCTCTGCTTTGGTAGTTCATTTCCCTTTTTCTAAATGAAAACCCATCAAGACATATTGACATTCTCACTCCAGTGGAGACTGGTAAATGTTATCTGGAGAACTGTTCTGTTTGATTTCCTAATTTTAATTGCTTGAGGCAATTCTTCCAGCACTTAAATTAATTATAGTGAAGGAGACTTCTAGACCCTGCAGAGGGAATGTGGCTGTGCTGTGGAGAGCAGCAGGAGCTGGGATGGAGACGTGGATGGAGTGGGAGGAGAGAGGTGTCACATGATGGTGATGGCAGTGCAGCACTGAGGGATTTTGGAGAGGTGGAAGACAAGGAACAGAGAAGGAGGAGCTTGTGGATATCTTCATGTGGAGAATCAGAACTCTATTTTTAAGAGGTAAGAAGTTGTTGGCTCTTTTTTTTTCTTTCTTTTTTTTTTTTTGTTCCATCTGGTTTCCAGCATATATTTTACTGGTTTTCACTATTACTGTAACATTCACAGTGTTATAGTTTTATAACATTTCTTCTCTTTTTCTGTTTTTTTTTTTTTTTTTTAATTGATGAGATAATTCTAATATTTCAAAACTAAATGGCATTTTTTAGGTCATTTCTTTAAGAAAAGGGTAGTTATCTCCTCTCCTGGGTAAGCACAAGTATTCATGTTTTTATGTTAATATGTTTCTCCAGAATGTAATAATCATGTTCTTTCTCTGTGTAATTTGAATAGTCTTCACAGGAGACATCTTTGCCTGCAGGGGCTGGAGAGGGCAAATATTAATATAAATTTAACTATTGGCAACTACTGCTATTTGACCCTCTTATAAGTTCTTGCCTGTCCTTTACGTGGGATCTGAGTCCATATTTCTGACTGACTTGCAAAAAATGAAAGCTAAATGTCAGCCCACCAGAGTGTGGCTTGGACAGCCAGAGTTTTCATTTCTTTCAGAGCTCATATACTTATCTTACTATATGGCACCTTGTTCTAAGGATCACTTTTACAATTTATGTAAATCACTGGAATCAATTTATTACACAGTAAGAAAAGTACCACGGGCCAAAGGTGGAAGTCCTGTCTCAAAAGGAGAAATTATAATTGAATATTAAATCACTTGTTTGTGGCTATAACATTGATCAAATCCATCCCAGATGAGATATTCAAGGCATGCTGAACCTGACACTGAATTTTTCAATACCAAGCCTCAAGATTTTGCTGCTCACACTGAAGAAAACTTCTGTCAAGGTTGTTTTTCTTGCTGGGATTTAGCCCAGATCAAAGTGTTCCAGGTTCAGCCCAGTGTGTCACTGAGTGACAGACAAGTGTCACCTGAGGAAAATGAAATGCATCCAGGCTGATGAAATCCTTGCCTCGTGGTCATGCCTGTGGAGAGCTGTATTTCTGGGGTTATGGGCACCAAACTGTTGTGAACTGAGCTAAGAATAGCAGTAATTTAACATATCCTTGCAGGCTTCTACCCAAAAAGGTGGAGATGAAAAATATGGGTTCCTATTTTCTTCTCCCGAATCCAAAAGCTGACACTCTTAAGCCAATGTTCAGAAGCTAAAAAAGTGTATGCTAAGCCCAGTTTATAAATAATCACCCCCTTCTCTCTTCCAATGTCCAAATGGGAAAATTGCAGCTGCCTTTGCTACCTGGCCAGGTAAGGATGGAATTATCCCTGTGTTTCTCTTCTTCACAACTTTAAACAACCAGGCATCGTGGAGAACCTTGGCCTGGAATAATGGGGGAAGCAGATGAAACTCTGACTATTGCTTTGTGCAAAAGTGCTCAGTGTTATTGTGGTCGTGTGTTGATGGGCATTAAATGGTTTTTTGGCCTTTTAATATACAGCAGATGTGTCAAAACTCAGCTCAGGTGTTGTAAAGCAGCTACTCTGCAATAAGAGTTCACCTGCACCTTCCTGACTTCAGACAGGGTGAAACCACATGGCCTGAAGGTGTTGGCCTTAAATTAAGCTGAATTACATCACATTCAGTGTGAGCTGAGCACACACATGGAGCAAGTGAACTAATTATTGAACAGTGTGATTTGGTGAGACACATAATTGGTCTGTGGGACTGGCTCTTCCAGCTTTTTGTAAAGAAGAGAGGAGGAAAAGGTGAAGAAAAGTGTGTGTTCACTGTTTGTTCCATCTAATGGACTGCAAGGACTTGGGCAGGAGAGCAATGTAAAAAATGTCCTTCTCTTCTGAGAAAACAGAGGCTTGCACTTGCTTTCACGTCCTCTCTGACTCTCTGAGGCCATTTTAGATCTCTGAGTCTGCAGACCAGATTTCCAAAGACAGAAGAATTCTACTGACACAATCCTAGAAAGTGTTAATCCACAAAGTGAGTGTGAATTAATTCCAGTTATGTTAAGTGCCACTTTTAACATTCACATTCTGTGGCACTCGGGAGGACTAGTCAGAATTAAGTGCTGAACATGCAGAGCACAGGATAAATCTTTGTGGGGTAAAGCATAAGCAAGAATTTCTTAAAGGCAGAAGTGATATATCATCTCCCTACCCAGATTCACAGCCCTGCCATTATTCTCAGGAGTAATTGTCACTGAATGTCCATATCCACCTTGGAAAGAAATGACACAGCTCTCTCTAACAGCCACAACAGGCGTTTGGAACGTGCAACCTGATTATTTTTCTGAGGCAAAAATGACTTCCACAAAGTCACACACAGTCTGTCAACCCAGGATAGCTGACAGGGAAGACTCTGGATTTTGCTAAATACTAGAATGTTTGCAAAAAAACGTATATTAAAGCTAAAAGAAACTTTTCAAAATTCCTCACAGACCCATAATTACATGTTCAACAAAAAGCTGGATCCTCTGGTGAGGAGGGATTTTAATTTTATTTACAGATTTGACAATTCCAGGAGAGAGACAAACCCCTTAGACTCATCTGTAAGGTTATTTGGGAACAAAATCAATGCAGCCACCTTCCCAGAGGAGATATCTGGGAATTATTTTTGTAAAACATGCTTGTCTTGGTAAAAGAGACCATAAACATTGTGTTTTCAATTGTGATGGTTTGCCAAGAGGTAAAGAAATTGAGACTGCTAAAGGAAGCTTCTAATGCAGATGTATGAAGGAAGAAAAAAAAATTAAATAATTGCATTTATTCCCAGTGAAAATGCAAAAGGCTTTCCATCTAAAAATAAAATGGAAAATATGGAATAGATAGTAATCATGAGGACTTGTTCAGTACCAATTCCCTCTGTTCTTATTTCTGGGTTTCACGTCCCACAGTTGGAAACTGGGTGTTTTCTTTCTTGCCAGACCTTCAGCACAGCTCTGTCCTCTCCTGGCCCTCAGGGATGGATTTACTGGAGCTACAGGTGCTGCTGGAGTCAGAGTATCCCTGGGGGCTAAAGGGGAGCTCCTGCAAAGGGGGGTCTTGGTGCAGAGCAGCAACTCCTCTTTCCTTTCCATCCATTGAACCTGGAGGCAGTTTTATCCCACTTGGAGATCAAGGTAAGGCCTCCAGAGGTGCTCACATTGTCCAGGTCACACTTGGGCCATCACAAATTCCTCCTAAAGCAGGCTGTGGACAAAATCCTCAACGTATGTGCTCTTTCTTAAGATGACACAGACATCAAACAGAGCACAGTTGTGCTGCTGGTTCGGGAGAGGCAGCAAAGCTGTGCCATCACCTCTGTCACCTCAGAAAATAATGAATTTGAGGTCTCTGCAAGGACAGGAGCCCATTTCAGCTCTGGGTTTCTCTCTCCTGAGTTAACATTCCTCTCCTTCTCTCATTCATCTCTGACAAGCCCAACGTTTAGAAGTCAAAAGACTTATGCACCTCTACAAGAAGGTCTGATTTCTAGATCAATAATGTCCTTCTAATGCACCAATACAATCCATCCTGCACCGTTAGGTTATCATGAATCAGGGACGTGGGAATGCAGCCTGAGCCCTTTGTTACCTTTGGCAATTCATCCTGCATTTGCAGGTCATTTCTTCTTTAGGTGTTTCACTCTTTTTTGTCATGTAACTCCACAGTAAACACTTATTTAATTTTTTTTTTTTATTGGCAAGGTGCCCAGGCTTTAGGGAAAAAAAAAAAGTAAATAGAAGAAAAAATTCTTACATCCCCAGCCCTTCAATGCTAAAGTTAAAACTTCCAAACTGTTACTGTCATTTTTAAACCAGAAGAGTTGCCACCTTTCTAAAAACACTGGTGCGAGAAAGACAACTTTGTAGTTCTCTGGTGTTTGACATTTTATGTGCAACAAATATTGACTCCAACATTCCCTTGACAGAGCACAAAAATTCATTTTGTGAATTGTATTGACAGCCTAAGTAGGTTCTTTCTTTTCCCGTGAATAGGCTTCTCTAACTTATTAACTCAGCCTTGAGGGTTTGGAATATTTACCTGTAAAACTGAGATCTATTTACAGCACAACAAGCGTTTTGATAGGCAAGAGGCGTGGGATGAAGGTTACCATGCAATCAAACTTATTGTAAAACTTCAGAGAACACTGAAATGATAAGTAGATGTCCTTGTACAACAGGCCCTACATCATAAAATGGATAAATCAGCTTCAGGCAGACTCTAAAGTGACATATTCCCAAGTTTGTGACTTTCATTTACCACGATTTTCAATCCCCAGTCCAAGTCTACCTCGTAGTGTTGAGGTAAATAAAGGGAAACTCAAAAATTCAACTCAGTTAGTTTTACCTGGTGAGAAAAGAACTTTGGTTTAACTGGAATAAACCCCACCATTTTGTACTAGAAAACTCACCAATACTGCAAACACACATCATGCCTTTAATTTTGATGACAAACAGAGAAGACACATCTCCAGGAAAATTATTTAATGAGTCATAATTTGATTAAAAGCTCTTCTGTGTACCACCTTTAACAGCTCACCTGGAATATCTCAGCTCTCCCTATGTAAGAAGTTTTCCAAAGAGTGAAAACTTAGGTTCCATAACTGATAAGGCAGACTTCAGAGGACTGAGTCTGTCTCAGCTCAGTTGGATCCCATGTGCTAAACAGACCAAGAGAAGCTTTTTCTTTACTTGTGGAGTCATCCATATGTGCCTGGATAAATGAAGATGAAAATTGGCTGCCTTTTTCAAAGGCTACATCAAGAGAGTTCCAAAGTCTTCTGTTCTTTCTACAGATCCATCAACATTTTCTTGAGCCAACTGTGTTTCTCTTCAAGCTGCAGTTGGTTCAATCAAAGAGGAGAAACCTGTTCAGATTCTTTGTAATGAGGAGGAAGGGAGGGAACAGCCACTCTTCCTTAAAATCTCCGTGGTGAACTGCAGCTGTGGCAGTCAGGGGAGCTAATTAAACCCAATCCATAGTTTTCCAGACTTAGCTTAAGTGTTTGTCTTCTAACCTGCTGCTTGCTGTGAAAATACATGTTTTATCACTTAAGTCTGCTCTGCAATAGAAGTGCAGATTTTGGTGTATCCCTTGGCAACCCTATTCCTGTGACCCCAGAACCCCTCTGATCGAGTCTCGGAGTTTATGCAGCAGGTTCCACCCTAGGGTGGCCCTGGAGAGGTTCCTTGGGAAGAGATCTTCTCTCCTATCACCTTTCCTTCACCTCTCCAGTTTATTCTCTGTCTCAGGCTTCCTTCAGCCTGAACTCTTCACTCTCTGAAGCAGAAATGCTGTTGCAAAGATACAGTGAACAGCGAGATCTTTTATTAACTAAAGGCTGACCTTCCAACTGACTGTGCTTCCCGACCTTTTCCTGAGGGGGCAGTCCCCTTCTGCTCCATTTAGGCTCATCTGGCAGAAGGAGTTTGGCTCCTCCAGAGCTGGAGAAGGAGAATTTGCTCAGCTGAAAGTTGCTGTGCTCCCTCCCCTGCCCCGAGGGCAGGAACTGCAGGTAGCAGTGGAGTGCAGCAATGAGGAGTTGCTGCTGGCAATTCCACCCTGTTCTCTCCTCTCTCACCTCCAGGGACTGGGGTTGCTACTACCATAGTCCTGAGTACAGTCAGAGTCTAGAATGAAGTTCACACATTCCTAACGATCAAAATAATAAAAGAATAAAAAAAGTGAAGGCTGTAGAGTTCTGCTGTGAAACAGTCTGAGCCCTGCAGTGCCCTTTGACTGAGGGAAGCAAAGTCAAGGAAATCCCATGCCAGAAGCTCCAGTTAAGAGATGCCTTCTATTCCATGGAATATATGCTGTTAAATATATCTGTGGATCATGAAAATTAAAAAATACTTCTTTTTTTTTTAAAAAAAATTTATAACTACGTCTAAAATAAATGCCTTTTACGTTAGAGGTGGCTATAAATACACGGTCTCTCACAGTACCCAGTGTATTCACAGTCGTGGGGGAGTTTAATGTTTGCTAAACAAGTTTCCAGGAATCAAAACAAGTAGTTGAGTAGGTGAGTAAAGGAATAAAAGCTTCTTGTGGCAAAGGCAGACAAGAAGTAACCAGTCTTAGAGAGACCAGGACAAGCATTGTACACAGGTTTCGATACGTAAAAGTGCAGTGCTGAAATCCTGCCACAGGCACATGGATTAATCCAAGAATAAATCCTGGAAAACAGATATTCCAGGAGGATCAGGAAGTGCTGGTAGTTTACAAACAAAGGCTGTGTGGCTGTGGGAGATCCATTCCAAATATTCATCAGTACAGTCAAAGGATCTGTACCAAAATCTAAATAACACTCTTACAGGACAAGGTCAGTAAGATCAGGATTGGAACTTGCTACTCTTCCTTTGGAACAGGAAAAGCAGGAGAGCATTTCTGTGATTGCAGGAAAATTCAATCTTTTATTTTAAGTTTCTCAATCCCAGGTTGCTAGGAAACATTTGCAGTATAACTAAGAGGGAATGAAATACATTCCAGAGTTATACAATATCCCAGTGTTAAGTGAGGAGCACAATAGCTTAAAAGCCATCATTAGTGTCAAGAACTTAAAATACTGCAACATTCTCCATTCATTTGAAATTTTAGTGACTTTCATCTGGAATTTAATTTTTGTTTCCTTGGAAAACCAGAGAGCCTGTGACTGAAAAAGCTCAGTAACAGCTGTATAATATCACTGGAAGATCAAAGACTTTGTTTTCAGAGTCTTAAAGGTAATCTATGTGGAAAGCAGCCTTAATTTTTACTCTATAGCAACATATTTATTGGCAGTGCTAACGGTAAATAATACTAAAGGTTAATTCTGATGTTGTTAATCAAACTGAAAAAGAAATAACACACTAGCTGAGGCCATAATATATTTATCCACTCAAAAAGTCACTAGTTAATTAACCCTTAGATTTCTAGGACTGAATATATGTTAAAGGCAGGATAAAGGTAGGGGTTCATCAGCAATACAAGAAGTGGTGGATTAGGAGGTGGAAATGCTGGGATTTTAACTGGCACTAAACTAACTATGGGCAACTGAATTGGGCCTTCAAATACCCCTAGATTATGGTAAAAGCTTAAATATTTAGTTCCTCTAGACATCCACATCCAGCTCTGAATCTGTCAAGTGAATCCCTCCCCAGTCTAAAAGATGATAAATGCCATCATATTTAAATCACTTCATAGCAACAGAAATAACCACATAAAGATTAGCAAATCTACTTTGGTTAAAAATAGCATGAACTCAAAGAAAAAAAAACTTTCCTGCCAGTCTCTCTCCTTAGTTTTTGACTCTATCTAGACAAAACCATTTTGCAATATCAATTTGTTCTCCTTTGTGTAAGATAATCAGACATCGAGGTTTTATTGTGCTGTATTTTTTCTCATTTCCCTTATAGAGGTCATTTATTTTTTCTTCCTTCTCTCCACAATGAAAACCTATAAAAGGAAGAATATCCATCTTTTCCTGTTTTCAGCTTCACCCTGGTATGGACATTTTACTTATTTTTGTGGACTGGGTCACACTGAAGGTATGAATAGTCCAGTATTTTATCTCTAATGGTGGCCAATAATTGGTGCCAAGGAAATAAATAAGGAAAAAACCAAAACAGTAACAGAGTAAGCACTTGTTATATTCTTACTTTACAGCCACCTCCTGCTCAGAGATTTAAGGATCCTCGTAGATTTTCATTTGTACTACTTTATTGCCTGTCTGTTTTGAAACATTTAATTGGCAATGCTTGGCCATGGTGAAAAATGTTATCTTGGAGAAACCTCGGTTGGATACTTTGGGCACTCCCATTTGGTGTCAGAAAGCCCAAGATACACCTGACCTTCAGCATTTCTGCAGATGTGGTTTTATTAAAACAGTAACACCAGCTTTTTAACAGCCTAGACAAAAGAGAAATGTTTTTAAGGGGAAGGTGAACTCATAGGAAAAAGTAGCACCTGTCATAAGTAAAATATATGTAGTTTTGTCTTACAGGTTTATCAATCTGATTCTTGTAGAATCCAGGAGAAACCAGAGACATCTTTGCCAACCCGCAGTTTAAATAAGGTGGTTAAGATGTGCTAAATGGGGACTCACTTGGTACTATTATTGTGGTGAAAAGTTCACCTTTAGAGTTCACAAAATGCCTTCAGATCATTTGCATCTGATCCTTCACGACATCATTTGCAAAGCAGATACTCTGTATCAGTAGAATTTGCCACTCCAACCAGCCAACAGCACGTCCTCCAAAATCTCAGGACTATTTTTAATCCAGGGTAGACAAAAAGCATCCTTTTTTTTTTAGCTAACAGTTCAGATCCAGTTAAGAATTTGAAATAGAATTCCCTGATGCTTCCAGCACTCGAATGAGTGGCAGCAGACTTCAGAGTTGATGATGACTTTGAATCTGGGAGATAAAGCAGCTCCTGACATAATTTCCTGACCATCCCACAGGGATGTGAAGCAAATGCAAACAGCAAACAATGCCCACACTGCATTCTGAAGGATGATTTATTGCTCTTCCCCACAAGAATGACACTTTCCCTCCTTAGGCTGAGGGTTTAAGGTGAAGTCCAGAGTCCTTATCAACTTGTCATTTGCTGGTGATGTTTCTACTAAGTCAAGCAAATCAGGGAATGTCAGATTTTCTTCATCTTAGTAGGAAGTGAAACCTGGAAAACTTAAAAAATTGAAACCAGAGAACCCTCCAGAAGCCAAAGATTTGCAGTTTGAAAGGTAAGAAAATTCAAAGTAGAGATTCAGGGTCCTCTTTAACTTGGCTGCCATCTCTGTATGAACTGCTGAATTCCCACAGGAGAGGAACAAGGAATTAGAGGCTCTAAGAATGTGTTTTACACTGTATAGATCCAGCAAATTGCTCTGTCCTAGTAACCTCTGTGATTTCTTTCTTGTGATTTTCCACCTCTTTCCATTTTCTTCAGAAAGGTACATTTTATGTCAGTGTTTAACCTTTTTCAGCTGAAATGGAGGTTAATTCAGCCAAAGGAAACATTTAGTAGGAAGATTTCTTTTATTTACTTAAACCTCAGTGGGTGACTTGGAATCTGAAGAGCTTTTTCTTGGAAGTTTTCGGGGTTTTTTCCCTTCAGAAAAGTACTTTTCAAGGACTCACAGAGAGTTGAAAAATAGCCAAAATATCTCTAAACTCAGTTCATTCCACATCTGTGTGGACTATAGGAAAACTGAGATCTGTATACAGGAAAAAATCTGGGGAAACCCTTGCTTGATATTCAAGTTTCTTTGCAAGAACCTCATTTGTCAGGTTTCAAAGGACTTCTGAGGCTTTTGAGATTAAAAGGTAAAATCTCACTCCCACCCTCCTGAACTTTACAGTGCTTCCTTTTGAACACGTTGGAAATAGATGGAACACAGAGAATTTTGAGGATACCTGATTCCAACACTGCAAACTGAGAGCTGAAAAAATGAATTTTTAGAACAATCAGATGTTTTATCTTTATTGTTTCTGCCTCAAGCCACACTTTTCCATACCTTACTTAAAAGCCCAGTTTAAAACCCCAAATTATTGATCTTTCAAGCACTGATACAAAAATACGTTGGCCTTTTGTGACAATAGAAAATTCCAACTTGTGGCAGTTTCAGTAAAAACACCGAAGAGATGCAGCAAACAAGAAACTTTGGAGTGTTGTTTTTATTTGGAGAGAAGCACCTGTATACCAAAATATTTTACCCTCTGCTCTGACAACCAGGGGTTAAGGACAGCGAAATCAGAAAGGGACTTTCTGAAATCAGAAGGGATTTTCTTTCATTTAAATATAACACTACAGATGTGCTGCAGGAAAATAGCCCAGAGCAAGTGCTCTGAAGCCTCAGAAAATGTTGGAGCTGTTGAATAGTAGTGGGGAAGGGACAGAGCCCTAAAATCAAGCAACGTTCAAAGAAATAACTGGGTAAACAGAAAAGGAAGAAACTACACAGATCTAGCAAAGGATATCTTGGGAAGCAAGTGATAAAAATAGGATGCTACAAAGCAGTAGGATGAGGTGACTGTAATTACTAAGGAGAGGTTGAGAAGAAATTCCCAGAGATTGTCCAAACCAGAAATTCTACAGAGTTAGGGTTGGGGTTGTAGCAGATTTGGCACTAGAGCATATTGTTATGGTTTTGCAAACAGTTTAAGGGACCTGCTGTAGCTGTTGAACACTCCTGAGCTGAGAGGCCGGTTCCTTTCCCAGCTCTGTTCTAGCAATTTGTTATTGTGACTAAGGCTGGCAAAACCAAGGCCCTTTCCTTGACCCCTCATGTTCCACAAACATGAAAATCAGTCTAAAGCCTAATGAGTTAAATCTCCTCCATTTCAACTCAGTGAAAACAAATTGCTTTTTGATTGAGGGCCTGGAAATTACCCAACCTAATTTATGCACACAAAGCTCCGAAGGAAAGTGTTTTACAACAAATGATACCTCCAACTTGTCCAAGATATCACACTTGAATTACTGTGCTTAAAACACTGCGTGGTTTTGTTGAGAAAGGTCAAATATGTGGGTGGCAGAACACGCAGCACTTATTAACTCAGTAGCTGAAACGTTAGTGCAGATACTAACTAACATCACAAATTTGACTGGTAACATCTTCTGCATGATTTGTTCACTTAAGGGCAGTAATTGAAAACAGCAGAGAGTACAAAAGAGGACTGGCTGTTATTCAGGCTCTTTTGTGCCTCTTTTTTAACTTGTAGGCTGGGTTGTTCAGCTGGCTTGGGTTAGGAAAGAGATTCCTGGTTGGTTTGAGCAGGTTTTGGAAATATTTAGTGGTTTCTGTTTGCTTGTTTGGTTGGTTTCATACTTCTTTAATGTTTCAGTCTCCATGGTTTCCTTCCTTGAAGTCTCTTTATGCATTTTACAAACCCCTAAATCTTGACCCTCCAGTTTGTTTGTTCTTTGAAAATGGAGGTTGGTCATCGTGGAGGAGCCCCCATTTCCAGGCTGATCACAGAAGGTGCCTCTTCTCTGACAATATTCAGATCAATAGTAATGAATTGATGTGATAAGTGAAAGCAAATGTATCCTTGCACAGACTGATCTCAACAGTGTCACCTAAATACTCCAGAATTCCTTTGATACCAATATGATGTTTCCTATGGAGTTGTTCCATGATTTCTACTTTTTATCTAGCATACATCCCTTATTTCTGTTCCTGGGTAGTAGATTATGCATAAATGTAGGCTTAAATTTGAACCTCAGAAAATACAAATGCATTTTTCCTTACAAAATATTATTAATATACTTTTATTAGCTGCCTAGTTGCAAAGAGATCCAATTGATGCACTTCTGATGAGGCAGGAATACTGTTATGTTGCTTTCCATGTCTAGAACCTATCCCTGGGTAAGAATATGATGTTGAAAACTAGTGTGTAGTATAATTATTATTAGTTCAAGCCAAATTTTGAAAGAGCAGGTAGTTCAAATTGCATCTGGATTTAAATAAGGCACTCTGTAACTGCTAGGATATTAAAATCATTCTGCTATTGGGTTGTAGAGTTAAATTCTGTAGAGCCAGGAATTAAGTGATTATTATAGCAGTTGGCTTGCATGAATATTGGCCATAAAGATTTACAAATGACAATATGGAAGAGTTTTAAACTTTAACATCTTACATTACTTTCATCACATTCAATAAAATGTTATATTCTTCCATGAGATTTCATCAGTGTGCAGAACTCCATCCTCTCTATCTTCTGCATGCGTCTGGAGAAGTGCAGATGTTTTAAATCATCCTGCCAAGGAGTTTTCCTCATATCTCCTTTATTCTCTTCCTCAGATTTCCCAGTTCCCAGAGGAAATTCTTGGAAAACTCTTTAGCAACGTTTTAGGAATAAAAAGTGCATGGAAGGGAGTCACAACTTTCTCTGGCTCAAACTGAGCTGTTTAATTACACAAAACTAAACTGGATAAGAGTAAATATACTACAAATGTTATGTATCAAGCCACACTCAGACTAGTCCTAACATTCATGTTCTGGATAATACCACAAAGTAACTTAGACTTTGATGATCCTTGTGAGTTTCTCCCAACTCTGAATATTCTGTTATTCTATGATACTAAAAAATTCCATTACCAAAGTGTGCAAGAGACTAATTACAAAAAAAAAAAAAAAAAGGTAATCAAATGGGCTTTCATTTTTTTACCATTGGATTTTTTTTTTTAATTAGAATTCTTCTGTTACATGAGAAAATTTTCAATTTCTCCACAAAGTCCTTTCATCTTGCACGTTTATGGAATTTATTTTCATTGATAAATTTAAAAAAAAAAATCCTTTAAGGATGAAATGTATTAAGGTACGGAAAAGATCAAACTGAGGGATCCTTAAAGATTGCCAGGTTTGACTGGTAGTTATCAAGACAAGAAACATTGAGTTTTATGGGACAAAACTAAATTCCCAGAAGGCAAACACAGGCTTAGAATCCAGAATTACCTTTAAGGAGTGTCTATAACTCATAACCACATGTTAAATGGATGTATTGGGGTCAATAGAGGGATGATGTGGCACGACTGGCAATAGGAGTTAATTTAATTGAGATGACAGCTGTCCTCTAGCTGGCATCCCTTGAATAAATTATTGGATTTGATTAGTTTTTCTCAGGCTGCAAGAGGAGATGAAGCTTTATATTCATTCTGAGAACTCTAATTTATTTGAACTTCACTGACGACTCCTCTGTCTCAGCTGCAAATCCTTCCAAGTCAATTTGGACACATTTATTTACCTGAAAAATCTGCCTTTCTGCTCCATCTTCAGCTTTCCAAACAAGGAACTATTGGTTTAGGTCATGGGGCGGTGGCCTGTCTGCAACATTCATGTCTTTGTGGTGTCTTTTCAGCTGTGGGTGGTAACGTGAATAGACACTGTTTAAACCTGCAAGGTTACTTGGAATGCACTCTTTTATTAAGTCGTATTTTAACACAGTGGATATTTTTTGCCTTCTTCCAGATATCCCCGAGCAAGGTGGAAATCAAATGATGTGAATTTATCAGAGCAGATGAAAATTATTGTTTATCTGCTGGAGAGGTGAAAAGAGCCTGGGCTGACACTCGGCATCATTAGCGGGGAAGAATCCTCACAAAAGTCAGGAGGAGTTTTGAATAAACACAGACAGCAGGGCAATGTCCTTGGAGGTTATTTCTGTTTCAGATGAATCTTCCTATTCTGCATTACCACCTGTGCCCTCCCTTGTCTGACAAATTAAAAAGAAGCATCCCAGATATTTTAATAAAAACCACAGAGTGCTGCCAATATTTTAAAGGACAAGGCAGTGCCACAGATTATTGAAATTCAGAGTGATGAATAACAGCTATAAAATATTTCAGTCTCTGATCCTATTGAACAGCATGATCCATCCCCTTAAAATCAAATCAATAAATGCAAACCAAAGCATATTAATATTTTAAAACAATAACAGAGCTGTAACATGTTTATTGGAGGAAGGATCAAAGAGCAAATAACATATCTGGACGTTCACCCCTTGTTATGATACTAAAAAGTACTTGAGTTGAGCAAGAATGGACAGAAAGTATCACGAACAAAACTTTATTCAGTAGATACTTTGCTGTTGGTTTGCTGAAAGACATTACTAATCCTGCCTTCTTTATACAGTTCTGTTGACAGCTTTTATCATATTCCCGTGAAGGATTGAGTGGTGTTGACTAAAAGGATTCAGGCATATTTCCATTATTATTATGCTGGATATATTTTAGTAGTTTGACATGATAGCTTATAAAAAACCCACTTCTATATACAGATCTTGCCTCATTCCCTTGCAACACTCTTAGAATCTATTTTATGTGTGCAACTGTCTTTGATTTTGGGAAATGAAAAACTTTTGTTTTCAATCAGAGGAATCCTTTCTAAATGCACTATTGACATCTGCTGTCAACTGTCATCTGCTTCATAATTAATAATCCAGATGTTAATACAGAATTATCTAAAGAAAATTCTTTTATTATTTGATGCTCCAGATGAAATTTATGACTTCTTGACTGCCCTTTCTCATCTTCAAAAGGCAACATGTTTTCTCCCAGTGCTTGATGTAACACTGCTGGTGTGTGATGGGTGTTTATTGACTTCTTCATTACTAAAGTTTCACCCTTTTTTTGTCACACTTCATTTCCATCTCTTGACAAATATCCCTCTCTTCTTAGTCAGGCGGAGGATTAGCTCAGAGATAGTGGGGCCTTCCTCTTCCTACCTCCACAGGGCAAAATAGTTCCCAAACTCCGTTTTAGAATCATCTCCAACCTCATCTGCTGTCTGCCTTCCCTGAATTATCTTTGTTCTGCCCCCTTGCCCCACAATTTCAGCCTTTTCTTGGCTCACCAGACACTTCCACCGACTCTGAGATGGATCTGGAGATCCCTCTCAAAACCCCTGATCCTTTAGTGAGTTAAGAAGGCACCAGTTAAATGAGTTTAATTTTTCAGATGTGGCTCACAGTGGACAACACTTTCTGTGTTGCTGAACTAAAGCTGAGAAGCAGAATTTACGCTGAACAGCAGGAAACAGGGTTAGAAAAGACCTTCAGATACATCTTGTGTGTTGTTTTGCCTTTAAAATGTCATCCCTCATATGTTCTACTCCGTGTTCCTCATCTTTTATGGTTCCAGGCATATGTTCCGGGGCATATGGATCTGTCTTTCCTGGAGAATCTTATCTGGTAGTTTCCTGTTGACATTTGTTTTCTTGGAACAAACAACCTGAGAATTGTCAAATTTCCTGCTTTGTGGTGACTTTACCACAAGATTCCACCTTTCCCTTCTGCAGAGCAAGACATGAAGATGAACATCCCTGTTTCATTCTCAGCTGTACCCCAAACTCTGAATGTTTTGGCTATATTTCAAAGTGCTTTGAGTATTTTTTTTTCTATATCCCATCCCACATCGAGACTGGTCAGTTCTTGTGCCATTGTGTTTGTTATTTTTGTGTTAATAAAGAAGAATTCTAATTAACAAAACATTTTTAAGTGTAACATTGGGGTTTTTTTTTGCTATCCTTTGTCGTAGGAAAGATAGAAATCAAACGAGCTGCAAAGCAGAGTCATCTGACTGTGCACAGTGAACACCACTGTGTACACAACAGAATATTATATTAGTTAATAAATATGTGTGTTATCCAAATAACTATACTAATAGTGGCCACTGGAAATTGCACCCATGGTTTTGCCTTATTGATTGGAAAAATGACTTTTCTATTTCGTCATAACGTCATTTGCACATCTGCTTCCTTTCAGTAAGTGGTAGGTGCTTGATTTAAACAAATTAAGAAAGAGAAACCTCGTGATTCTTATTTTCATGGTGCAGATTCCCATCCAGCAAAAGGGGAATTCAAATGCAGTAATTTTTCCTGGATTGCCAAACCACCACTGGCTGCTACCACGGTATTTGAACTTCACTACAAACCATGAATATTGATGTAAAAGTTCAAGTGTTCCCAAACTCTTCCTGGTGCTTGGGATACAAATTTCCTGCACCCTCAGGAGTGTGTGGGTTTGATGTAAGCGCTAAAAATCGTCTTTGATTATTTTCAGAGTAGGAGCTGGAAATATTTTCTAATTAGGAAATGTGTCACAGCTTGGAATTCTTTGATTAGAATTCCTCGTTTGGCACCGTACAAGGTGGTGGCTTCTGGCTTGCAGAGGGAGATGATGTTTTGCTGTAAAAGGTGCTGTGGAGGTGTCAGAAGATGTTGCTTTTTGGGAGATGAATATGCAAATGGAAGGTTCGAACCCAAAAGAGATATTGTGCCTTGGGAACAGTTCCTTTGTTGTTTCCTTTCCTCTTTTCTTTTGGTGAGAGGGTTGTTAGGAGGCTTGGAATAGCAATTACTATGGTAAGTGTATAAAATATTCTGAGTAACTTCTATTGAATAAAGGACATTTTCTTGAGATTATAAACTGGTGAAGAGGCTGCAGCTTAATGACAAGGATAATTAAAAGTTACATCAAATGTTTGCAGTCTTTTTACCTTTTATTCTTCTCTTTCAGGGGTTTTTCTTCTTATTTTTTAAAGAAATCCGAAGTCCCCACTTTATAAAAGCAGTTCTGAATAATTTATATAATGAACTGACGGGAACAAAAATGGAATTTATAACTCAGTGATATTTCCCTGCTTATTTTGCAAGAGGAGGAGAAGAGTTATGTGACAAATTAACTGCAAAAAGGAGAGCTAAAATGCTTTATAGTGAGTAATAAGTAAATCACAATGGGGTTCAATATAAAATGTGTTTCATGAGAAGTATTAATAGGAGCACAATTTGATTACCTAGAAAATCTATTGTTGTTTAGCATTTAGTGCACATTTCCAGTTAAAATCTGATTTTAGCAGACATTTGCTAAGGTATTTGGAATACTCTGCCTCCTACAGCAGACATGCAACTTGCCTGGAAGGTTGAAGTGGAGCCCTTAGTTAAAATATCATTTCTTCCAGTAATGGTCTTGTAACTTCTGTGTAAGTTTAGGAGCTTTTTTTATGCTTATTTTTGCCCCACATGTATTCAAATGCACCAATTCACTTTCTGCAAAGAAAAAAAAAATCCACTTTAAACATAAGTGACTCTTAAAAATCTGAGGAGTTCAGGCAGCAGCTCTCAGAACGAGCCCCAGCGTTCCAGATCTGCCTCGTGGTGAGATTTTCCCTGACATGTGCCCTTGCTGGCAAACATTTTGCTTTCAATTTTATCTCCCTGCCCACTGTACACCTCTTGCTTTATCCTATTTGTTGCACAACATTTACTAGAGATAAATATAGTGCAAGAATACATTGCATTTCCTTCTGATGACACAGTCCAGGACTGACCTTCAATTCTCCTGTAATCTCATTTCAGATGTTCCTTGGGCAGAGTTTAGTGAATTGTGCTGAATTACACCGAGCTGGGGTGGCCTGGAGATAACAACAGACTAAATGTGTAAGTTCATCCTGCTCTCTTGCACTCTATTTACTCCTTTTAGCATCAGGGGAATGTAAGGGAAGCTGCAATGTAGCCTGGGTAGGGTTTGTTGTCTTTATACCTGAAAATGTCTAATAATAACATGGTAAAGTTTAATTCCAGACCAGCTCCTGTATAATAATAACATGGTAAAGTTTAATTCCAGACCAGCTCCTGTGCATTAAAGTGTGATCAGAGCACATTTACTGCTGCAAATGTGGTTCTAAGGGAGAAGCTTTACAAACTGTTTGGAAGAGATTTTAATACTTCAACCTGCTTATGGCAGGACTTCAGAAAGGACAGACAAGACCACGGGACAAATCTCATCCCTGTTTTGCTCAGGTAGATGTTTCTGAGCTCCTACCAGACTCAGAGTTATGTTTTCAGGTGGGACTTCAGCTGACATCTACTATACAGAAGTAGGGGGTCAAATCACTGTCATTAAATCCCACATCTCTGATAATATTGTCAAGTAAAGATTGCAGGGTTTGTCCCCATTTGTAATTTCACCAGGAGAGACTCCTTGTAATTCTGTTCTCACAATGGGAAATTCTGTCATTTAATGTGGTCATAACTTTAGCCTCTCCCCCAAAAAAGGAGATATTTAATAACTACTGAATCAGTTAGTGAACCTGGTACCTCCAGCCTGGGGAAATGAGGCTCAGTGGGCACCTTCTCACTCTCTGCAAGTCCCTGACAGGAGGGTGGAGTGAGGTGGGGATCAGGCTCTTCTCCCAGGGAAGAGGAAATGGTTCAAGCTGCACCAGGGGTGGTTCAGGCTGGAAATCAGGAGGAATTTCTTCATGGAAAGGGTGGTGAGGCAGTGGAATGGGTTTCCCAGAGGAGTGGTGGAGTCCCCATCCCTGGAGGTGTTCAAGGAGCGACTTGGCCGTGGCACTCGGTGCCCTGGGCTGGGGGACAGGGTGGTGTTCAGGGAAAGGTTGGACTCCGTGATCTTGGAGGTCTTTTCCAACCTTAATGATTCTGCAGTTCTCAAATCCATGCTGGAGAACACCTTCAGTACAGATCCATTTAGCATCTGAGTGATGGAGTGTCTGCACTCTCAGTATTGCCTCTTAGAAATAAAGATGTGCAAAAATATGTGATGTATATGTGAACATTTTATACAGCTCAGTTACACTGAATCCCACATTAAAAGGGGAAAACCAGAGGATAAAAAGACTCAGTGCTTTATTTTGTACTGATTTTAATGGGATAAAATAGTCTATAATTAAAGACTAACAGGCTGTTTGATGTGCTAGCTGGAATTTTTGTCCAAATCCCAACAAGTTTTGCAGGATCTGGCTGCAAATTGAAATTTTTTAGGTACCAGCTCAAACAACTCTTACCATGTTCTCTGGATCCTTCCAGCACAAGATTTCCTAAGTCTAAATGTACCATCAAACTTATTTCATTATTAGTTAAATAGCAGAGAAACACAAATCTTTTCCATGAAAGTAATTTTTGAATTAATCAAATCATTTGCAACCCCTCCATGTGTCAAAGTTAATCAGAGAGGTCTAATTTGCTCCCAGACAATGGACTATTTGTGAAAGACATTCTATGAAACCCTGTTTTTCTGACAGTTTGTACCTTTGCATGCCACAATCTTCTGCTCAGATTGCAAAAGTAATTATCCCCTTCAGGTTGCCTTTATATTAAATATTGAATTTGTTAGTTAATAAGAGGCATAATTCAGTTCTGTGGGACTGGTAAATCCATCCTGATGATGTGAGTTATGCCAAATCTCTCGATTTTTCTTGTATTCTCCTCTGGAGGCAGCTCAGAAAATTGAGAAAACATGCAGCTGGTTTATCTGAACTCCCCTCTCCTTTGACATTAAATAATGACATTACTTAAGAATCTGTTTGTGAATCTATAAAAATTAGCATTATTGAGCACAAATACCATGTCTTATAAACCAGGAATTATTAACAGGCTCTTTGCTGATTCAGAGATGAGTTTCTCAGTGAAGCCCCTGATTGCAGCAGGCACACAGTGCAAGGTACCTCAAATTACAGATGCTCGAATCACAGAGATTTTCCCAGTTGGCAATATTCAAAAGCACCAGTGTTTTAAATTCTGGACCTTAAAAAATTTTTCAAAACCCCTTAAATGTAACTTTTACACATCAGTGACACCCTCACTGATAATGAGAGTCTGGAGGTTTCTAAGTTTTGCTGCACAAAATGGTGGGGAAAGTGTTTTTTGGCTTCCCCAGGAGGAATATTGTTCCTTTGGGGTGTGGGAAAGAGCGTAACTCCTTTTTTAATCTGATTTCACAACCTGGACTGAACATGTTTTCCTCCCCTAGGAGGGTTCTAGTGGATCATTTTCAGCTCTTCAGTAGGGGATCCCACCCTGTCATTCCTATTTCAGTTATCCCACTTGATGAATTAACATGGCCATTTTAAGAGAGACTATTTCAGATTTCCCAGATCAATGCCTTATAAAGTAATTATTACTCTGTTTCTGATTATACTTCAGTTATATCAGCACAAGTTAATTCCAGCTGGAAATAGCGAAGGATAAAGACGGAGAAAAAGCTTTACCACTGTGAAACTGCAAGTTGAAGTGTGTTTAAATTTCAATCTAATGTCCAGAATTGTCACAGATTTTGAGGGAATCAGGTTCTAAGACATACACGAAGTGCATTAATGACAATTTTATTTCTATCAGTTTATTAGTGAAATTTTCATGAAGTTCCTGGCCCTGTATCCTCAGATGATGTGATCCAGTGCATCTATATTGTTTTAGAGGAGTTTTAATGGCTGAATATCCCTTTTAACGCTTTTCAGGAATTCTAAATTGAGATTAAGGAAGTATTTTGGTGTTTATGCAGCTCCTGAATGATTCCAGTTGTCATTTCATTTGGGGAAAAAAAAAATAAATAAAAACTTGGGCACAAATTTTATTATATTGGATTGTGCTGCAACCCCAAGCACTCAATAAAAAGGCAATGGGTATATTATAGCACTTCATCTCCCATTTAATGTTGTAGTGCCAACAGTTTTGTGCAAAATTAAGTTCTAAAGATGCATCAGGATGGAAGAGCCCAAATCTCAGCACA
>JAWWES010000011.1:2784653-2806197 GCA_035583135.1 Lophotriccus pileatus | reverse complement strand
TTCAGGCAAATTTGCATATATGGGACATGCACAATCAGATCTCTTGCCTTGTCCTACGACCTGCAGCACCACCTGCCCCCACCCCTGCACAAACCCACCAGAAAACAGGGGAGAGTGTGGGATTTTCGAAATGCAGAGTCCATTTTGCTTAATTCTCTTTTTCAGAGCCTTTATGAGGCCTGGGTTGTGTTTTTTTTTAGCTTCACTCTTCTGCAAGAGAGAATTGAGTTGCTGTAACCACTAAGAAAAAGCTGGAAAAATAACACATGGTAACCTTTGCAGAGGTCTGTCCCTGAATTAGATGCCAGATTCGAGATGGGCATGTTTAATACAGGAGCAGGATTTCTGAGTCTCATTTTAACTCAAGGAAGTTGGTTAAAAAAGAGGAATTTTGTTTATCTTCCAGTTAATCAGCTGGGCCGGTTTCTCTTCATTTTCTCCATTAATCAGTCTGATTTCTTCATGGCCAACTCGCAGTGCAGAGGGTTTCAGTGTTGGTAAACAAAGTAATGAATGAAACAAATAAAAGAAACCCTGGGCTGCTGAGCTGGGTTATTTCAATATCCCCTTGGATAAGCCTCCTGATTCATTAACAGAGCCTTTGTTGAATCACTAGACCTTTTAAATTCAGTGCAGGGGCTCGTCTCTGTTCATTTGGAAGGAATCGTGTTTGATTTAGTTATTTCACATGGTAATGTATGTCACTTGGTAATTTTCCTCGGCTTTCACAGATTACATATTACTTTGCATTTACGTTTGATTTGCTGGCACATATCAACATTCAGGAGTCTGGGGATTAAATATAAATCGAGTGTGCTGCTTGCCAGCCCAATTCCAGTGAGTTAATGGCTAAATGTGAACCACAACACCTGGGAAGGTTACAACACACAGGTGAGACCGAGAAGCAGGAATTTTCACTGCATGGGGTTTTTCCACAGTTCTCCCCGTAGGTCACCGAGGTAAGTTGGGGCAGAGAGTCGAATTTCAGGTGAGCTGGGACATAGATGCAGTCAAATTTCCCAAAGCTCATAAGCAGATTTGACCATGCCTGCCCTGCAATCCAGAAGCAGCACTTCAAGTCAGCTGTAATATCATTCAAGCATGTAGTGGGACAACAGTGACATCGTGTAGCTTCAGCTCAGACTGACTGCAAACCCACTGTGGGTGCCAGGAAAATATCTGGCTAAATAGCCTAGAGGGAAACCAGTGCCTTCTGCCTCCTCTCAGGAGATGAGTTAGTTTAAAACTGCCTCTGCCTGTAGGTTTGCTCTCCAGGGAGCCATTCCAAGAGCATTAGACTTGTGCTTAGGTGTTTTTTAGCCTATAGGCAAGGATTCAGCTGGAATTAATTGGCCATGGTGAGCTGCAGCCAGGGAGGATCAAAGCTTGTTGATGGTAAAGTATTAATGCAGTGGTTGTACCTTCAGTTGTTCCCTGTTAGTGCAGCAGCAGTGTGGGTTTGTAAGGAACTAATCCCTTGTAGGAAATAAATGTGCTGCCTTCTTGCCAGCATTTGAAATGGTAGGGGATGGAGGGATATTTGCTGGAGCAGGAAAACAGGTGCACAGTGTGATATTTAGGGTATTTTCCCTGTGAGAAAATGAGTTCTGCTGAATAGTGGTGAGCAGAGAAGAAAATATAAGAAAAAGGAAAGGAACAAACTGCAAACAGGACTGCTGACATCCTTTATGTGGCTGTTTATGGCAGACCCAGCATTTCCCACAGTCCCCAGGACTTGTGCTGCAGAACAGTCTCACTGGGGGGTTCACAGAGCTCTTCTTGACCATGGGCTCCTTTAATGTTAGGAAAGGACCATGTTCACATCATGTTTGATTTGTAATGCCAGAGACTCTGTCTAACCTGCAGAGCAGTTGAATTCTAGGATGTACTACATGGTCTTAAAAGACTGTGTTTTGTTTCTTCTCCAAAAAAATTGCTCCTGGGCTTATTCTGACATGAGTTATCCCTCAGACTTGTGGGCAATGCCCCAGGACCCTGCAGGTTAGGGATAGCTGGTAGGGCAGTGAATCAATTTGGGATTGTCACCTTAACACTCCTCTTGGCACCCACATCATCTGTACCCCATTTTACAGGTTTCTGCTTCTCCTGTCACACTGTTTGGGTGTTGTCTGAGCGATGCCAAAGCTGTAACACACGAGCAGCTGCTGCACAGCCCTTCCACACATGGATCTCTCTGCCAGATTGAGTTTAAAATATCAATCTATAGCTCAGTGATAGCCTTTCTAGGGCGTTTCCACAGCTTGCAGAACTCATTTAGGATGTTTTCTTCCAAAGCTGCCATGTTTGTTTATAGAACTGAGGGAAAAACAACTTCACAAAATCATGTCAGACAACTCAGGTCCTCTTCTTTTTGTATCAATCCCTTCAGTGTTTACTAGTTGGGTATCATCTCTGCTTCACAACTCACTCTCTGCTTTCTTTCTGTTTTTATTTTTATTTTCCCTAATTTAAAATGAGGCAGTGTTAGCATTCCTAGCTGGAGGTTTTGATCCTCAGGTGTTTCTGGCACATTGTTCTGAACCCTGCAAATTATGAGCTCTGACCTCTATAGAAATATCACCATAAGTTATTCAGGTCTGCACTTTTTGTGTGTTATGCCTGGAAGGACTTTGTGAGACACACAGCACCCTAACATTAACACTTCTAAAGGTTATCTGAATGCACAGTGAGGAGTGACTTCAGCTTCACCCTTTGCTTCAGTGAAATTCTATGTTTTTTTGCAAAAAATATCTGCTTTTCTGACATGCTTTTTGCCTCAATTGCAGAACTTCTTCAGTTCATCCATTTCACTCACACGGATTTCTTGTCATCTGGATTGTTGTTGGAAGAAAATGAGCTGATCAACAGCATGTCCTCCTACAATGTGATCATGTCCCCTTTGCCTGGCAGAAAGGTAACTTTTTGAAGTAGTTCAGTAATTTAGCCTGCTTTTCCCACAATCAGGATGGGATGAAAAGGAAAGGAGAGGCTCAGAGCTGGTCCTTGTCCATGAGAGTCAATGAAAAGACTCCAGCTACTATGTAAAGATTTAGGTTCAGTCCACCACTGAGCAAGAAATTCATCACACAAATGTTTTGTAGGTCAACAAAGGACTCTTGCCACACTTTGAGACTTCAGGTAAGTGTGGTATCAAGCAAACTAACAAAGAAAGTTATCTTCAGCTTGATATTTCCATCTCACTTCCCAGATAATTAACAGCTTTTTTCCTCCTTTTTTTGTTGAAGTGATTCTCAAGCAAGGTCAGACCAGAGGAATATGGATATAAACAGGCTCTTTAATTGCAAACATCTTTACAGCTTTTGCATAAAAGACCTTGGAACGTTTGAATGTATTATTTGCAAGGATAAGACAAATGGTTTTGCACTTAAGGTGTCACTCAGAGAGCCACCACTCACAGGAGAAGTGAGTTGGAGCATGAACTGCCCGAGTGAGTGAACCAGCCACGCTCCCCTTTGCCCCGAGGGAAAACTGCCCACACTGACCCTGGGGCACTGTGGAGACAGAAACACTAATTTGGGCAATTACTGCTCCCTGACTGATGAGCCATAAGTTCCAGAGATATTATAAAGCATCTTCACAGCAAATGTTCCCGTTTCCTGCTGCCCAGGTTGGCTCCTGCCACCCTCCTGCACTTGCTGTTGGCAGAGCAGGGCTGGATTCAGGGCTTTGAAAGCTGAATTGGCTCCATCATGAGAACGACACACAGACAGTGCAGAGAGTTCCTCTCTCTGGAAGGTCAGTCCTTCTCAGAGGACTGGGGTATCTGAGGAGGGAAGGGAGGCAGAGAGCAGGATGTGTCTGTCCTACAGAGAAGACGGTCAGTGACGAGTCACATCACCTCCTGCTGACTCCTTGCTAATGCATTCCAGGAGAATCCATGGAGGGCTGTTTTTCAAGAAATTAATTTGCTAGAAAGCAGTTTTTTGAAAGCTATCGAGGATAAATGCAGAGGCTGGTGCTATGTGTTGAACTAGAACACAGAGTCCACTCTGGTTTACTTTCTTTTTCCTTTTTTTTTTTTTTTGGTTTTTATTACTAACTTAGCTTGGATTCTTGTCATGGTACTTTCCCTTTGTTTCTTTTTGCTGCCCTTTCCTGCTTTTTTTTAGGTTACTGAAATAAAAAAATGTTCAAGTCTCAAAAACACAGTCATGCAAATTTACAGAATAGAAACACTTTCAAAAGTTTTCTAGGAATAACTACTCACTGTTTGCCACCCTGTGCACTTATTTGTGGTTCAAAGATGTCAATTTTCTGCTTTTTCTGAGCTGTTCAAAAATTGTTCTCAACTCGAAACTTGGATTAGGCATTTTCAATATATTCAGAAATAAGAAAGGGAAAAAAGGTGAAACAAACACAGAGTTACACAGGGCCAACATCATAACCAAATAGGTCATTCTCTTAGATTTTTTTGCAGTTGCCCTTCTGCTTATTTTTCACAGCATCACATTGATCCCTGAGGCTTCTGCCAAGAATCTTGAGTCTTATTTAAGTTTAATATATGTTATCATTTAAGGTTAGCTTAGAGTGAATCTTACATAATTATAAGCCAAATACTTTTATTTTGCCTTCCTTTTTTTTTTTTTATCATTACTTAGAGATGCTCCAGGCCATGTAGCCTGCCCTTGTGAAAATGTAGCAGCCACCAAAGCAAAGACTAAAATGACTGTACTTTGCATAACGCCAGCAGTCAAAAACCTTAAAAGCTCAATAATACAAACCATTAATGGCTGGCCTTTTTCCTGCATCCCAGCTCCTTTAGCAGATGTAATATTATTAGCTTCTTCTGCTCACAGTAAATTAGAGATGCAATAAGTGGGGCAAGAGACAGATTTACCGGATATGAAAACGGCCCGTAAAAGATTGTTCACCACAGCAGTTAGGGATGGCTGGAACTTGGGGCGGGCAAAGCGTTTTGGAAACAGAGCCATGGTTTTGTTTTCTAGTTTTCTAGGAGTTAATCAGGCAAAGGGCTTTATTGCTGAGTGCTGGTGCTGTTCCCCACCCTGTGGGTGGAACCACGTCGATGGCAGAGCCCGCGGCACCGCGTGACTCGTGGCTGAGGGAGTTTTCCTGGTGTTCCAAGTGGTGGGAATCATAAAGGATTGAGTCCCAGGTGGTTCAGCATGGCAAGGCCTTGTCTCCACCACGGTTCCAGCTGGCTGGGGGCCATTAAACGAGCCCTGTGGCCGTGTCACCCTGGGGGTGCTGGGCCGTGGTTTTGTGCCCCTGGTTTGGCAGACACGGCTGATCCTGCCAGGCTTCGTTTTTTTGATGCTTTGGATTTGCTAACTTAGCTCTACTCGGTTACACTTGGATTCCTAAAAGTGGCATTTGGTCTGCAAAACTCTTAATGGGTGGGGGGATGGCGATGACAACCTGTCTGAACACCCCTGATTCAGTCAAGAAGCTGCATCTGCTTTGCAAGTTTTCTTAATTAAATCTCACAGAATTCCTGAAATGTCCTCATGTGATATCCTTTATCATAAAGCAAAAACCTGAGGTGATGCCAGTGAGTTAGTCTTGAATCAGGGACAGAATCCAATCTTTTCTATTTCTCAGTCCTGCATCACATTTATTAAATCTCTTCCTGAAATGTAACAGAAATTGAGTGCTGGATTCTCACCTGATGGGAAAACCAACCAGTCTCAGGAGCTATTAGGGAGCCTGAAGTCAGAGAGACTTGCAGTATCAGAGTAGATGGTTCTGACTCCTTTCTTAAAATCCTTTGTTGCAGTTTATATGGATTGACTGGCTAAACTCAGTGCTACTTAAACCAAAAAACGGGCAGTTGTAACCCCGAGGTTTCTTCTTTTGCCTCCTTTCATTTTGCAAACAAATTGAAGGAGCGGTGTAAGTGTATAATGGCATGATAAATCACTCAATTTACAGCTGGCAGAATAAAATTAGCATTGCCATTACTTCATAATAGGGCATGGCTATGACTATGGAATTGATTTTAGAGCAAGGCTGATCCATTACAATTTTGTTAATATTGAATTTTAAATAGGATGATGAATTGCTAATCAATGCAGTTAAAGAAGCAACTTGGGGGAAAAAACTACTGTTTACTTTCTAAATTGTGTGTCATTTACTGTGTCATTTTGTTGAGTTCCCATGTTGGGAACTTCATATAAATAATACTACAATTACACCATGGACATTTGTGCAATTCAAGAGGAGTCTTTGTCAGGCTGGAGGAGAAGTTTTCCACTCATTTATATTCATTATAAACTTCCACCATTGTTGGTGCACTAAGGGCTTGCTCTGGAAAGATGGACCAGTGCTGTTGTTCTGTTTCATAACCCAAATGAACTATTCTAATAACAAGTCGAAGGAAACTTTGTTCAATTCCTTCTTTGTGCAAAATACCATTTGTTTTTCTTGGTTTTGTATACTCCTTATTCTAACTTATAAATAGAGTTCAGATTTATAAGTTTATCTTAAATCTGAAGAAGGTTTTAGTCGGAGCATTTTCTTACTTCCAACTTCTTTCTCTTCTGGTAGGGAGACCTTGACACCTGAGATACCTCCACTGTGTCTCATCTCAGAGATATGTTTAATTCACCAGATAAAGCTGATGGGTGCACATTCTTTTCCAGGAAATCTCTGTGATGGTGGAAAGAGAGAAAATATAAACTGGACTCAACCTGCCTATGGGCTGGGAACAGAGATTTCTTATCCCATGTATAAATCACTGGGAATCTTTCTCCCAAACCTGCACTACCTAGAAGAGAAATGGAAATTCAGTAGCACAATGATGGTTCATTCTGGTGACCAGCATAGAACCATAGAATCAATAAGAACAGTAGAATCAATAAGATCAGTAGAATCAATAAGGTCTTGGAAAAGACCTCCAAGATCATAATGTCCAACCTTGGGCTGAATATCACCATACCCACTAAATCACATGGCCCAGTGCTGTGTATACTCATTTTTTGAACACTTCCAGGGATGGTGACTCCATCCCTTCCCTGGGCAGCCTGTTCCAGTGCTTAATCACTGCATCAATGAAGAAATTTTCCCTGATATCCAACTTGAACCTCCCCGGGCATATCTCAAAGCCATTTCCCCTTGTCCTTTCCTTTGCTTGATAGAAAAAAGAGAACAGAAGGTACCTCCTAATAGAGTGAGGAGTTTCAATTAAAACCTGAATACTGGGAAAATGCTGCATTCCACCTTTCTTTACCTTAAGCTGTTGTTTTCAAAACTCCTGTAATCAAACACCAAGCACAAATGACAATGAAATGGCAGCTTGCAAAATTCCCGCAGAATTGAAAGTAAATCAGTTGCTGCATCAAACTGAACTTGTTAAGACGTAACTTTAGGAAGTACATTTAATCTTTCTCTTCATCTACAAGATCCTCTTTAATATGGACAGGATAATAATTATTAATCACATCTCCAATGAATTCTCACAAAGGAAAAGTGCTCCAAAGTGAACAGAATATGTTCAGTCTCTTGGAAGGAACGTTCAGTAGGACTAAACAAGACTTTTGCTCATGCTGTGTACTTTCATTAATATAAGTGGGAGTCCCAAAGATGTTCTCTGACAACTATTGGAGTGCTCTCTTGGGAAATGCCAACACTCCTCAGAGGAGGGATGTGAAAATCCTTTTCCTTGGGCAGTTTTCCATAACCTCTGGGTTATTCCAGAAGCATTCATCTGAAATCTCTTGAAGCATTCAACACACGTGAAAATAGACATGCCACCAGCCTTTGTCAAGTGTTCTTGGACTGCATCCAGCAAACGGGCTTCCAAAACAAGGTACTGCTCAGCCTGAATAGGGAAGACAACATTTGGCTTCAGCATCATGGAAATATATTTGTAATCCCGATCTGCAATGACATGGGAAAACTCTCCTGCTGCAAAGAACAACAGCCATTTCACTGTGGAGGACCCTGGCATTTGAACAATTTGGTGGCTTTTCAACCATTTTGTGCACTGGTTTTCCCTTTCTCTCCCCACCCCTCCCCCAGTTTCACTGAATTTCAATTTTTCCCTGAAATGTGTCCTTTATTTCTAAAACACTCAGCTACACACACCTAAACCAGTATTTCCCATCGCTGAAATACTTTAAAAAAACTAAAATCATTGCTTCAGGATGGTCAGAGAGCTGAAATCTGGGTTCAGGCATTGAGGGGATCCCACAGAACTCGCTACCAGGGAAATTCTCATTTGCTTTTGTAAATGTGTTTTTATAAATTAATTTTTTTCTAATCTTTAAGGTACTGAAAACATCCTCATTCCCACGTTTATCTCAGCAAAGAGTAAATGTCTGAGTGGCCCTTTGCATGACAAGCTCCAATTAGATAGTGGGGTGGACAATTCTCCAGTAAGGATTTGCCAACCCTTGCTGAGTTACTTTGCTCCTCAGTCTCAAAATGTGACTTACTTTATCTTCTTAGGGTAAAATCAGGCAAAGCTCCTGGTAATGTTTATGAAGGTCAGAGCTTTGAATATTTTTTTCTCATGGGAATGTAGATAATATTCCGGTTTGGGATAAAAAAATCGCAAATATCTGAGAATCGCACAAGTTTTTGGAGTTGTGCTTAACTGGGAGGGAATTAATTTTATCCTGTCGCATTTTCTTTCTGCTGGACACATATCTTTCGAGCGTGAGGATTTTTTTCTGCAGTTAAACCTGGACAGACATATAGACAGGCAGATACATTGCCATATATTCCCATTTTCCAGGTGTCTAACAAAGATCCATCCAGTGCCTTTAATGAGATAACTTGAGAACAGTAGATCAACTGGCCTTTCAACCTCCAAAGATGACCAGGGAACATTTTTAAAGGGATAAGTTATTTCTCTGCTGTCAGGAAGGGGTGGACCAATGCTTGAGGAGCAGTGCATCACATAACTCATTCTTGGCATATAGAATGTCAGGATTAATAGACACAACATTTTCTGTGACTGGAAACTGTAAACAGAGAAATAAATACTTCTTGTGTAGTTGGAATTTATTCATTTGTCATTGTTTCTGCTTTTCCTCCGTGACCTGTAGAAGTACAAAATCTCTGTGTAACCAATTAAATCAGGACTGTGCTAACAAATCAATCCCTTTGGGTTACTCTCCAGGAGAGGTTTCTTCTGTATTAAACACACACTAAATTACTGCAGGAAAGTCAAGCATATATTTCACAGCAAGATGAAAGCAGGCAAATATCAGGAGAGATATTTCTTTAAGATTTTAGTTAGAGCTTTAGAAATTCTGCTCTCCCAGGCTGTCCAAGTCATGCTTGGTGCTACGGGTGTCACATTCTGTGCTTCTCACCACAGCAAATCCTGACTTTCAGCATCACGGGGATTAGACTATTAAAGGAGTTCTTTAGCAGCAGATTCAGGAATTACACAGCCTGGGACTTTGGGCCATTCTAATTCTGCAAAGACTTCCCAGTGAAATTCTTTGGCTCACCTTTGTCCTCCAGGGTAAGAGATGAGCGGGTTTTGCGTTGTTTCCTCTGCGCTCTCTGCTCAGGTTTTAACGAGCACTTGGTTACAAGAGCAAGGACAAGGGGGGAATGGCTTCAAACTGAAAGTGAGGCCCTGGCACAGGTTGCCCAGAAAAGTTGTGGCTGCCCCATCCCTGGAATTGTCCAAGGCCGGGTTGGATAGGGATTAGAGCAACCTGGGCTAGTGGAAGGTGGTGGGGTTGCAACGAGATGGTCTTTGAAGTCCCTTCCAACCTAGGCCATTCTATGATTCTGTAATTTTATAATTCCATGTTTGGGAAGGAAAGGGTCAGCAGGGTTGGACTTGCTGTCCCCAGAAATTGGTAGTTTTGCCCCTTTTTCCACTCTTTTTTCTACAATTGTAACCTGCAGACCGAGGCCAGGCCACTCTGCCATCGTGCAGAGGAGGAACTGCCTGAAGATCCCGGCACAGATACACCCAGGAGAGCATTTCAAGTTCACTGTTGTTATGCAACGTGGAGTGGGAGATCTGCTGAGGCAAGAGAATTTATTAACCTTTACTCCCTAAGCCTCGAGGTGCAGATCTGCTGGATGAGCCTGTCTCAGAGGTATTTTGGGACTTGCGTTGTTGGTTCTGCACCTGAAGTGGAAGAGGATACAGAAGTGGGAGGTATTGGTGGGATAACAGTCAGGATTTCTATCCTCCTTCTGAGAATCAGGAGGTTATTTTAGGGGTGTTTCCTTACAAAGTACAGATATAGAAAATGACCTGTTCACTTTTGTTAAACATTTCATCTGGAAAACATGAAGGAAGCAGAGGCTTATTGATAGGGATGCTTTTTATTCCATTTTGAGGTAATAATTCTTTCATTTGCTAAGTATTTTTTATGCTAGTAAAGATGCCCAGTTACTGAACTGCAGTGAATCATACCTGGGTTTTTATAAACTTTGTTGCCTTTGTAGCCTTTGTCAAATGAGAAACTCAGTTTGTGTTGTGCCACTCAATATTTTTTTCCACTGATTGCAGTAGTATTTCAGATGAGTCTCCAGGGAAAGAGAGTAACATCCTTTTGTGCAAAAAGTCATCAAAACCAGGCAGCTTATGATATTTATCAGCAAAACTATTTGCATTTCTTTTGCTACAGTATCAGAGGGAGGAAAGAGGGACAGCGAATGAAACAAAAAAAAAAACAAAACAAAACAAAAAAAAAAAGAGTGTGGCTGTTTGGCAGAGGTTCTAGAGAAAAGCCTGAAGTGTATTTATGGTTATAATTTTGCACAGATCACTTGGTGCTCTAGCACCGTGCTGCTGATCACAACATAAATCACACTTTAATTTTAACCTTTGCGATTCATCAATAGTTTCAATATCAAATATAATTCAGCACTGACACTATTGGTTTACAGGTAAGTGGAATAAGAATGGAGGAGACTTAGTAATGGATTAGTTGGCCTGTCAACAGAGGCAGAAAGATTCATGTTGTCTTCTCTATGTTTCTATCACATGCATGAAGCTATAAATAATGGCAACAGCTAATCAGACACAAGAAAGATATATGCTGTCATCCAAAATCAGTTATTTCTACCATCTAAGCTTTAAAAATTTAGCCACTGAAAAGGAATCCATTTAATAAAAGAGCATTTTGCTGCTTGTTTTGCAAGCCATATATATTTAATGGGTTTTCCTTTTAAAGGTTTAAAAGAATTATTTTCTTTGGTCATGGTATAGTAGTTCTGCTCCTGAAGAAGTGCTTATGCAACTCCAGGGAATTAGCAATGTTTTTGAGAAAAGAGCATCTTGTTTGGTCAAACATTTGTTTTCTTTTTCTTTGAATTTGGCTTATTTTTCTGCTAAATGTAAAAAACACTAAACTTGTCTGCTGTGAGTTTTCTTACTCCAAATTTTCCACACAGGTACTGGGATTTTGAAATATGTCTAACCTTCAAGTTTCCAACAGCTCCCTGAATGTTTTCCTCCACTCTTACCTCGGGAATTCCATGGGCTAAATCTGCTTTGTGGTGGTGTTGGTGGAAGGTGGACCTGTAGAGGCTGATGAATCTCTGCCTTCACAGGTATTAAAGATGTAACTGGATGTGACCACAGGTGACCTGATTTAACCTGGAGGTCAGCCCTGCTCTACGGGAGAGAGTGGATCAGAGGACCTGCAGAGGTCTCCTCCCATCTAAATTGTTCTATGTGGTGACCTGTGGTTCCTGGTAAGAAATTTCATATTATCTCTTATTTTTGCCTCTCCATTTATCCTAAACCTGTGTGGTTTTTTAATTACTTCCAACAGAAGCACAAATCCCCTTGAAGGCTCTACTTGGGATGAGAAGTCCTAAATACTCAGAGTTTAATTCTTCCTTGTCCTTATTCATTCTGTTGAATGAATTATTCCCATCTTGTTAAATTTTTATATAGAACTACTAATTCAATGTTGATAATAATAATAATAATAATAATCATCTCCCCTGTGCTAAACCTCATGCTCAGAATATTGACACAGACATTCTATTAAGTTTATGGCTCGTGGTGTAATGTCAATATGAATGAAAAACGCCAGGAGAAATGGCTCTGCATTGATGTGTCTGTGAATGAACCTTCTTCCCTCTCCTTCCTCTTCCCAGGGGTTACAGGGATCCCTGGGAAATGCTAAAACTCTTCAGTGACACACTGACACACAACCTTCAAAGCAGTTTAAGATCTTTAAGGGAAACGGTTGGAAATCCGCCAGTGCTGGGCTTGTCTGCCCTGATGAGATCACAGAGCGTGAGGGCTGTGAAAGGCACTGAGAGTCTGCATTTCCCTGACCAAAGTTACACAAACACACCAAATATTTCTGTTTTAAATGATTCACATAGATAATTTCCTACCTCCAAGGAAATACTGAGACAACTTTTACTTCTGCTCTCCTGATCTCTATGAGAAGTTTGCATTTGCTGTTGGTTTTTTTTTGAGGGAGAAATTGATATGTTTGTGGGGGTTCAACATGTGTTTCATTGGTGGATTGGGACTGCCCTAAAAAATGTCCATGTTACCTTTTAGGAAAAATCAATTTCCTTAAAAATGCTCAGGTGTGTTTTATACAGGCTGAAGAAAGTGAAAGGAATCCTTTAAAGACCTCCTAGTCTTGTAGGAGGACACCACATGCAATTTATCATATATCAGATCTTGTAATTTAATCCAAATGCTGTCCTTTCCTTCCTTTCCTTCCTTTCCTTCCTTTCCTTCCTTTCCTTCCTTTCCTTCCTTTCCTTCCTTTCCTTCCTTCCTCCCTCCCTCTGTCCCTTTATAAAATCCTAGACAAAGTAAAGTAAAATTAATCCAGATATAAGCCACCATAAATGTTGAAAAAAAATCATGTTAAATTGAAAATCAGAGTCTGCTCTAGAAGGATTTTACATAAGATTTTGGGGGCTGAGCTCAGAGTAATAGAAAAAGACATGGTATCAACATGGTTTTTGCGTTTTCCAGTGGTTTGTGTCACATCATGGAATTAACCTGGATGTTCCCCATTTTTTTCTCCTGAGGAATTTTGTCTGAGGAGTTCTCTGTGATATCTCTAATGTGAGGTGACACAGGCAAAGTCTGTGACAGTGCCATTGACTTTGATTATAACACCAAGATAGTAAAGTGTACCAAAAAGAAGTCTTAATTCAGATCATGATTTCAGATGAAAAGATCTTCTATCAAATAGGGATTTAAATGTGAAACTATAGAATATGCAGCAATGATGGATAGAAGGATCCTGAGCCACAGGGTTTTTTCCATATACAGAATGTACCCCACAGATTCTGGTGGCACCTGTAGGGGAGGTGAAATCACAGGTGCAGAACAGAGCCTTGGTGAAGATGAAATACTGATAGGACAATGTTTGGGCATGTAAAGGCTGCTGCCTCTTTGTATTTACAGCAGAAAATGTAACTGAAATGGACTTTTAGAACGGGCCTAAGCCCTGATTTTGAGCCTTTGGTGCTCTCTGCATAAATTACTGCTTATGGAAGGCTTCATTACCTTCTGGAAGTCCGACCACAAGCAGGAGTAGTGCTTCTTATCATTTCTTTGAGAAACACGGCACATTCACAGCACAGACCAGTAATTGTCCATCACTTTTCTCTGACACGTTATGGAAAAAAGAAAAGGCATTGGAGAGTCAGGTAAAGAGCCTAATCTTGTTGAAACATTGCATTCAAGCTAACAGCTTGTGTTAGAGGAATGCCATACTTTATGCTCTGGGAAGCAGTTTAGTCCGTGACTCGTATGCAGGAGTTGGGAAATTTGAGTGCAGAATCTCCTACAGTGCCTTGTGTAGGTGGTTTGAGCTGTGGGGAATCAAGGATAATCCCCTGGTTAGGTCTCACAGTGCTTAGTGTGAAAGATCTTGGGTGGGACTTACCAGTAAAACACAAATAAAATTACATTTCAGTACCAGAAATTGTGTTGAGTGCTCTCTTACCTAAAAAGAGATCAGCATTATCCCCAGGATTAATTTTGAATATTCATGGTTTGGTGGAGGTTCTGCAGTGTGAGATGTCTGCAGAGCTGGGACAGCTTTCAGTTGTCCTTAAAAAAATCTTCACAAAAGGTAGGAGGAAAGCTGATTGTTCTGGAATGACTCCAGTGCCAGCCACTTCATATTGTTCAGCAGCAAGATTACCAACTCCTACAGCTCTCTCCTTTTAAAAAGTCGCTGAATTCATCTCTGCTCCCAAAGACCAGACCATAAATACCAGTGCCTGAGATAAAGCCAATGCATCATTTCCCCTGACATGTCCTACAGCATCCACAGGTTTGGTTGGAAATGGTTTGGGTGGCAATTTCAGGCTCTCAGCTCCGAAGCAGAGAGTGTAGATCTTGTCAAGGCATTGAAAAGAGGGAGTAAGAAGTCGCTGAATGTACGAGAAAAGGATGGTTTATATGTTCTATTATTGTAGGTTTTTTTAATTGCTTCTCTTTGTTCTTTGAACCACCATTGTTATCTGGAACTGGAGTGGTTTTTTGCTTCATCTTGAGATCAGCCCTCAAGAGCACAGAATTCATTTCTCCTTTCCCAGCCATAAGCCACAATTTACCATTTACTGATCCTGTGTGTGTCTCTCCACAAACCCCACCCTAAAAAAGTGTCATTGCACCTTCAGAGACATGAGATTTTAACCTGTAACCAGGCAAATACTGAGAGCTGTCAATATTCTTCATCTTGCTTTTGTTACTGGTAGCTATTGAAAGAACACAATGTTAAATGCAGATGGGAAAGTCCTGCTGCCATGTTCCCTAGGAAGTTATCAGCAATCACTACCCAAGCTTGTAAAACATTAAATCACTTGTGAAAGGTGGGAGATTAATAAGAGGTGCTTTAATCTGCTCTTCACTTATTGCAGCACAAACAACACGATGTGCAACGGGGAAGGAAGGGAGGAAACCAAACCTTTGTCCCCTTGAGCTAAATCCATCACTGCCTGAAAAGAAACTTCAGCAGAGTCACTGATAGTTCAGAAAGGCCCTGGCAGATTAAATCAGTCCCAAGGCACATGTGGAATCATGTAAGTCCTGGAAACCAGATTCCAAGTCAGTGCCAACAGTTCGAACAAGTTCCCACTGCAATCACCCCGAAGTCAGTCCCTGCAGCAATCCATGGCAGTCCAGGGCAGGACACACCATGTGCTGGGGCAGCTTAAGAGCTCACACACCAGTATTGGCACAATATTTCACCTCCTGCTCCATTTGAAATGTATTTGAGTCAGGTCTTGAATCAGCACACTCAAAGCTGTTTGGGCTATGAAAGAATGGGGCTTTAACGTTTCCGGGTAGCCAATTTCTCATATTCTATTTATATTCTACATAAGACCTCTGTTCAAAATTCATTGAGATCATCTAGTCAGTCATTCTAAGTCTCTGATATTGGGAATTTTTAACTGTCATCAGAGCAGGAGCCTTTCCCAGGCCCTAAAAAGTAGTAAAACTTCTTTTTCAACTTCTCTCCATCTACCATGTTCAGTTTTCTGTGTTCCCAGGTCTCCCCACAGCAGACAATCACTGCCATTAAGACAAAGCACTTTCTTTCCTGAGATGGGAGAGCTTGTACAGTATAAAAAAAAAAAAAGGAGAAAGAGAAAAACAATGGGATATTTCTCTTCAAAGGGCACCTGTCTTTTACAGAGGATAGAGTGTTGCCAGATGAGCTTAGCAACATTATTAATCAATCTGTGGAGACATCTCTCTTATTTTTTTTTCCCTTTGTAAGAAAAATCTTTAGAAGAAAACAATCCAGGCAGAGGCAGAGATATAAAACTGCAGCATCAGTTGAGGGGGCTACTTTTCTCCTCCATAAGTCAACCCTGCTCTCTCCAGTAGAAATTCTTTGGGGAAAATACACTTTCTGTTTAAGTTGGTACCAAAGTATAGGCTTTGAGGGTTTGTGGGTTTATTTGTTGTTTAAAGGAAGTTGATTATTTCTTTGAGGGGCTCCACTCACCATAATAATAATAATAATAATAATAATAATAATAATAATAATAATAATAATCCTATTTGATTGTTTGGTTGTGTCAGGACCCTCGGGTGAAAAGCATCCCCTTTACTGCAGGTGCCCACAAACGGCAGTGAAAGACTCAGAGAAGTTTCTGTGCTAATAATTTATTCTTTGCAGAGGTTTATTTTTTTTTTACTCAGCTGTTGGGAATTGTAGAGAAGTGCATATCAGTATATCAAAGCATTCTACAAGCCCTGTAAAGGAGGGAGCTGACGCTTTATCGACGCTTATTTTAGACTGACAGAAAAACCGAGTGATTCACCCAGATTCCCCTGACAAAGGCTGCCCTTCCCCCGCTCCCTGCACCTCACTGGGGCTCCTCTGAGTGTCCTCAGAAGGCATCTGGCTGCAAAGTTCTGCAGAATGAATGGAAAACGCTTCCACCAGTGTGGGATTTTTGCCTTTCTTTGTACTGCATTAATGAAAACTCCCGCTGCCGCCGGGGGATTAGGATGGATGGATGAAGGATGTCGAGGCAAAGCCCACCCTTGACGGAGACAGATGCAGGATTCGATGTCTTACAACCCCTTGCAAAGGTACTTGAAATACCTGAATAAACCCAATAAGAACTCAGAGTGAAAATTAAAAACAATACTGAATTTTTCTTCAGAAAAAACAAAAACCACCTCATTTTGGAACAAAACTAAGGAACTATTCCAGAGGGACAAAGACTTTTCCATAAAAGATTCTTCCACAGTTTTATTTTATGCTTCTCTAAAACAGAAAATATGTCATTGAAAGAAAGACATTGCCACTTAACTCAAAAGAATATAAGTAAATAAAATACTTATTGCCCAGGCAATAAGTAAAAAATCTCTGATGTACGTTGAAACTACTGAGTGAGGCTGTTAAGAAACATTTGTCCACTGCAAAGACTGTTAATTTCTACTGGCACTGCTATTGAAATGTCCCAGGGATGCCAGTAAAAACCCCAAATTTCGTGTTCTTTTTTTATTTCCATTTATTATATGTTTACCAATATCCTCATGAACTCTTTATTCCTTGTTTGTAAGTTTTTCTTGACTGTATCACACTGGAAAGTGAGAGTGACAGTTAATAATTGTATAGGAAGGGCCTTCTTGACATTATTATCATTGAGAGCATGAACACTAAAGTGAGTACAATAATAAAGTAGAATAATAAAGTGAATATCTTTCCTCTCCTTGTGCTTATCAGTATTAGCAGCTCTTTCACAGTGGCTCCTTAAATTCTGTTTTGCATATAATCTATAGATGGGCAGTGAGCCTTATTTTCAAACTGTGTAAGGGGGAAGATAGGATCAGACACTTACAAATTTTCATATAAACCCATTTTTTTACATGTTAAAATTTCCTCTCCCTTCCTCAGCTGGTGGAGAATGAAAACGGTCTGGAAAATATCCGTGTTCCTTCTGGCCCTGCTGCCATCAGAAGTCCTTGGCCAGTCTGTGTTTGCCACTGCCCTTGGTCACCAGAGAACAAGGACTTTCAGAAAAGAAAAAGCAAAATGAATAGGAATTTTATCTGATTTTCACTCAGATTCATTGCCTACCCACTCTTCCTTCCAATCAGCTAAATTAATGGTTGAGGACCCGAAATAAAGGAAAACCAAACAAGTTTTGTACTGGAAAAGCTCTGAGGCAAAGGGCAGAAGAAGGGAGGGTGCCTAGAAAAATATGGAGAGTTCAGAACATTGGATTAAATCCAGGGTTTTGTGGCTGAAAGTGGATAAATGCACAGCATTTCTCTCAAGGGGCAGGTAAAAAAAAGAATAACAAGCAGAAATAAAATACAGGAGAGCAGGAGGGAGGGTAGCAATGCAGAGTGGATTCTGAGAGACAGCAGGTAACAAATTAAATATAAGTGAAATGTGAGGCTATTCGGGGAAAATGCCACAGCTGTTTTGGAGTGCCTTCCTCACCAGGGGAGAAAAGGGATAATGCACATTCCCACATTCTGCGTGTGATTATAATCAGACCCTTGTGTGCACTGGGGGAGAACCACCAGGAATTAATGGGACGCTGGAGGTGGCCAAGCAAGAGGTGCCCCGACATTCCCTGCTAACAGGGTCCTGGGAAAGCCACTCAGGGTTTTCCAGTGATCTGTGATGCTCAGAAGAGAATTAAAAGGATGCAGGAAATGATGCCAGGGAGAGTTTGGAGAGGGAAGATTCATTGAGCACCTGAACAGGACTATGGTAACGGCCTTTTGTGTTGGTGTGTCGCGGCAGTAATTGACTCTTAAATTTGAGGGCTAAGGAACAACTGCTCTCCCTGCTGAGTAAGAGTTATGTGCTCAAAAGAATCATCAGAAACTCAAGAAGCAGCTGAACATCAGTTCAAATAAGTGATATTTTCTGCACTGCCCAGGATTTTCCCTCCTGCTCCACAATTCTCCCCATTTCCCAGCACTGTTTTTGTATCCAGTGAAGGTATGAAAGCAAGTTTGTGTTAATCAGGAATCTAAACAAATGTTTCATTTTTTGGTGTGAATTCTGTCCTGCTTTGGAAGATTTCAAGTTAGGGAAGTGGAAGGTAATTGTAGGGCTTTTGACAAGTCCTTGGTGTGCCTCAGAGATGATTCAAGTCTGCCAGACAGGCCCATTCCAAAAAATCTGCACTGTTTGTGACACTTCAGATTATTTTCCAGTGTAATTAATATTGTCACCTCAAAGACTTTGAAAACATTTCATAATCAGTTAATGGGTGTCAACAAGAGTTAATTGATGAAGAGATCAACAAGTAACACACATCCCTGTCTTAAGACTAACTATTCTTCAAAGAGCTGAACACTTGCTCTTGTATTCTGTAAGAAACAAGCTCAAAGCTTTCTCACTGTCCTTTGGTACTTGGAAAAAGGAATCTCAAATCCTCTAAAACATCCGAATTTAAAACCAAACTGATGTCCAAACTCTTCCTTCATTTTCTGCTTTAACTTTTTGATATTGGTCTCTTTTCCCTTTGCCTCTTTTCTCTCATCAACATCGTTCCACAAATACAAAGTGTGAGAGTTGGAGGAAAAAAAAGTAAGGAAAAAATCTTGTAAAACCTGAGGGGTTCTAAATCTTCCAGTCATACTGGAAGTCACCTTCTAGGCAAGCTGCAATAATTTTTTAATTAAGACTTGTAATTTTGAAAGACATCCCACTGATAGGATCAGTTAGTCACTCCAGTTGGTTCAGATATCTCAATATATTTCTGGTTTCAAGTTTATAATTATGCTGAAAAATGCAATAACATTCTGTTGCATGATAGATTATACTTTTATGTGTTGAAAATTCAATATTCTTGAATAGCACTCATTTTTTACAGTCCTTTGGAAAGGAAGAGGGTGATGAAGCCCACAAAGCCCTGCTTTCCTCAGCCTTCTTAATTCTGAGTGCTCGAGGCAAAATAGCTTCAAAATTACCTTGTAGATACTTTCTAAAATCCTCTCTCCCATTTGTTTTCCACACAGATCATACTTTTATTGCTGTGAAATAAATAAATACATTCACATTATGCATATAACTCGACAGTTTCCTTTGAAGTGTTTCTTACAGGCAAAAAGGCTTTGATGAGGGGATGTCTAAATGTTTACAGATTTTCACTAGAGCTACTCTGTGATATTATCATATTATTTGCTCATACTGTTGGTTTTGTTTGGGCTTTTTGTTTGTTTTTTTTTTATTATTTTATTTGGTTTGTTTAATAAGTACTAATTCATAGAATCACAGACTGATTTTGGTTGGAAGGGATCTGAAAAATCATCCAGTTCCACCCACTGCCATGGGCAGAGACACCTTCCCCTGGACCAGGTTGCTCAGAGCCCCATCCAGTTCTTGGTGCTTTATTTGGGATGTAAGAGAAACACCATTTCTTAAGAGAGTTAATTCATTTACTCTTCATTTCAAAGAGCAGTAATATAATAAACTATTAGGACAGATTTAGGTGCACAAAAATAGTCAGAGAAGAAAACTTTTTATATCTTTGCTGCTCTTCTAAGCAGTCCTTAATTCCACTGTTCATCCATTGGAGGCTCAGTCCACCAGTCCTCTGAATTATTAAATATTGGATGGGGCTTGGAGCAACCTGGTCTAGTGGAAGGTATCTCTGCTCATGGCAAGGGGTTGGAATGAGATGACCTTTAAGATCCCTTCCAACCCAAACCATTCTGTGACTCTCTGAATTGTTTTCCAGCAGCTCTTCCCCCCGTGGCAGCCCTGCACGATCCATGTGTGAAACGGGGGCCTTACCCCCCAGAAAGGCACTGCAGAGCTGTTGTGGCCGCTGTGAGGATGAGATAAGGACGGCAAAATCCAAGCAGGGGAGTTCAGATCAGGCTGCAAGATCTCCCACAAAAGCAGGATAGTTTTGCCTGAGCCCAGCTCCAGATTGCTGCCACCACCATCCGGGCAGCTTAAAGCAGGGTTGATTATCTCCCCATGACACTGTGGTAGCTTTGCACTGGTATTTTTTTTTATCTTTTCCTCCAGGATTTCCATTGGTTTTGATAGGAATTAAATCAGCTTCTTGCTGTTTCGCATTTGTATCCTGACTCTTTAAAGATGTAGAGCCAGGAGCAGGGGGTTGGTCCTGATGGAGCTTTGCACCCCACTGGTTTCATCCACATCCTTCCCTCAACATCTGCTTAATAGCTGAGCTCCTCTTAGACACTCCAACTTAAACAAAAATAAATAATAGCCCCTAACCCATCCCTTTTGGAAGAAACTCCTCATTAATATTTGTTCATATTCAGGAGATGTTTGCTTCCTAAAGACAGTTGACATTTAAAATTCAATCAATTATAATCTCCCCTCGAATTTTGTGCTAACAGAATCAAGCACGAGCAGTGCACAATGGTTAAATTATAAACCAATTAGGAATAATAGCTCCTTTAGGTCATAATGTTGTTAAATAAAATTAAGCTTTGCATTAATTGTTTCAGATGTTTCAAACTGACAACTATTTCAAGTCAGACTTCAACAGGTTTTGAGCTCAGACTTTGCACGTCAGGAATAGGTTGTTTCACCTATGAAGAACAGCTGGTTTCTAATCTCTGGGTATTTTATCCATGTGATTCACTTATTGATTCTTTTTTGCACTTTTTAAGGAAAAATATTTTGTCTGGTTATGTCAGGAAAGACCAAGAGTAATGTGAAATCCACAATAATAAAGTAATGTGAAATGAAGAGAGAATTGCATAATTTTTTAAAAAACAAATTAACTAACAATTACATTAGAAGTTTAATTTAAAAATAAAAAACTCTCAATGTTTTATTGTTAAATTTTGGAAATGAGCAAGGATTTGTGACTAGGCAGGGAACTGTTACTGTTTATATCTGAACTAGGAGTCCTCTGTGACAGAAGCTTTGAGTAAATCTGGGATTTCTTTCCTTTCTTTCAATAGCCAGTACACACAAACAGCCAGGGTGTTTTATTAAATGCTTCATCTTTAAAAATCAGTAGTTACACAGTGAAACCCTCTTGACTGTTTTCCCCAGCCATCTATTGGGAGCAAAGAAATAAGAGAAGAATATAAGAACATTAAATTGAGTGAGTCCTGTAGTTAAAGGTTTTGTAAACTTACTTTACGGGTTGTATGAGCTCCAGAGAG
>JAWWES010000011.1:2771614-2784553 GCA_035583135.1 Lophotriccus pileatus | reverse complement strand
AAGAACATTAAATTGAGTGAGTCCTGTAGTTAAAGGTTTTGTAAACTTACTTTACGGGTTGTATGAGCTCCAGAGAGAGTGTTACAACCTGAGCCAGGGCAAGACAGTTTTTATTGGAAATCATATGTTTTTCTTATCACAAAAAAAAGTCTATTCCTTCTACAAAAACATTTATCCTTTCTACAAAAATATTCTTATTCCCCAAACATGAATAAACTTTCTGACGTGTTGATTTTTTTTCCCATTCTTTTTTTTTTAATTACAAATTAAATGCAACATTTATTGTTTTCCCCTCTCCCTGGCAGATCTCAGTGTTACCAGTTTACCAGAAGAGTTAACTATAAGAGGTTTTTTCCTCCCTTTTTAGGATTTTACCTTTTGTGCTTCTTTTAGAGCCATCACACCATAATAAGCTTCAAGTCTCATCAAGTTAAAATCTTGTGCAACCCCCATTCGAGGGGTGGGGGAGAGAAGAAAATTTGCATAATTACACCTTTGCACCGAGGGAGAACAAGCAGCTAATCTTGGTGATAAGGAAGATTTGGGTTTAAGCCAAATTGTAGCCCCCAAAAAAAGCTTTAGAGTGCTGGTAGGTCCTGTCTTCTGTCAGTAGAGGGGAGGTGAGTCTAACCCTCATTTTTTAATGTTCTTTTGCAGCCCTGCCCAGGGCTGGGAGCCACAGAGGATGTTCAGCACCTCCAGCTCCTGAGCAGTGACTGGAAAAGCAGCTCCTGATTGCAGAGCCCCCCTTGTCTCTCCCCATTAGTGGGTCCCCAAGAGTAACACAGGGATTGAGTTGGAGATATTGAAGAGTTCTTTTACAAGGCAAAAATGTATTAAAAAAGATGTAAAATGGCCATGGGGTCCCCATTCTCCCGCTTTTCCTCTTTCCTCTTCAAACAACCTGACTAGCTGATGTTTCTTGCCTATTTTTCTCAGATCTGAGGTTCCTGTTAATAAATACAAATTTACATATGCCTCTGAATAAATCTTGAGCATTTCCTCTTAGACACTCGGTCAGAGACTCTTACCCTTTTTAGGATAAGGGGAAGATTGTCTTCCCTGTAATAAATCATATGCAGGCTCCAGGCAGGCACTGAAATATGTGTAAGGCATTGGTCATGTCTTGTCCAATTTGTGTTAAAATGTAGAGACAAAAGCTAACTAGGCAGAGCAAGGTTTGGGCCAGGCTTTAGATGGACTTTTTAAAGCTTTGCTGGGAGCAGGATTTAACAGAGCACAGATTTCACATAAAGTATTGATCTCACATCTCCTTAACTCGGAGTTTTACTACCTTTAATCAACCTAAACCCCATGTAGTTATTTTTCTTCTCTGATTTGACAAGCAGGCTCACATTAAGGCAGAAAGGTTATTAATACTGTGAGATGAGCTCAATGTATTGCAAGGCATTGGAGAGAAAGATGGCCAGAAAAATAAAAAGGTGATATTATGGGAACTGCAAGTACAGTTTATTGTGATGCCTGCTGAAAAGAAAACCCAGGGAGCAGCTGGAGCTGTTCACAGTGTATATTATCAAGAAGCAAATCTCACACACTTGGAGTTCAGCTGTTGCCACTTGCACCAAAGAGGTGATACAGTGAAATATGAAGAGCCACAGAGCCATCAGCCCCCTGTCCAAAGCACATAATGCCTGGCTTTCACCAAACTGAATGGCACAATATATTAATGGTGTTTAGCCAACCAAAAGAACCAGTGGACTTTCACTCAGGTCCTCCAGTCACTTTTATGTGAGCAGTGAAATAGTGTTTTCAGAAGTTTGAAAGAGATGTATCTTAGCAATCCCTGGGAACGGCTTCTCTGCTGAGCTCTGCTGTGATTTATATGAATTAGTATCAGTCTGGCTTGGCTGAAATTAAATACTTTGAGTCCCAAGATGTTCAGGTAACTTTTATTCTTAATTTTCTTTTGATGGGTGTAGTGAGTACATTTAAAAGTGGAACAGTCGTTCGAATTTTTCACAGAAAGTACAACTATAGATTTTTCTCTCCTTTAGTCCTTAGTGCTTTTTTTTTTTCCCCCTTTTCATGTAATAAAAGCTGACTACTTCCTTTCTCCATCAAACATGCTGCATATCTGCCTTTCAGAGGAATTTCAGAGGAACTGTGCTGTGCCTGTTTAGGAAAATGTGTAGAAAATGGCCATCTGCAGTCCTGCTTTTCCACTTGTGAATATTCCAAGATTCTTGTAAAAGGGAAAAAAATTAACAGATATTTATTTAATAACAGATTGTAGTAAGATTTTTCATGCCTGGATTTGTGTGGGTTTGAGGTTTTTAGTTGTGGGGGTTTTTTTAGGTTGTTTTTTCTCTTTTGGTTGGTATTGTGGTTGGTTTGGTGGTTGTGGGTTTTTGGTGGGGGGAGGGAATTCAGTGAACAAACTGACACTGCTGAAAACTAATAAATTCTCTGCAAGGATAAAATGCTGCATTTTTTCAATAGTCTGATCATGTCCAAATCTACCACTACATATTTCTCAGAGCAGGGAAAAATAACTAGCACTGTATCTCTGTACCATATTGCAGAGACCCAGTGCTGTGTTGTGGGATTCTGTTCAACAGCAGGATTGGATTTAGAAGCTGGAAGTGCTTTAAAAGTGAGAAAGCAGAATTTCGTGTTGGTGGGAGGTGTATCAGGGTGTTTTACCATTAGCTTATCTCTGACTCTCATTGGCATATCCATAATTTTTGGGACTGTAGGAGAAAGAAGCCATAAACCTGCGTGGTTTTGGCACTGAGATAACCTGAGACAAAACAATTAGAAAGGAGCATTCTTCGAATATTTCGGGGAGCTCTTGTTTTAGTGCAAACATTGTGAAGCAAATATTACAATGTCCCATCCCTGCAAGTGATGGAGTCTGACATTCTGAGATATTCAAGTTTCTTTAATCCAGGAGTGGGCAGAAACCCCTTCCTAAGTCCTTGGGGGAATGATTCTCACTCTTGGAAGAGCAGCCATCAAGCTCAGGCTTTATCTTTCATTTATATTTTAAATAGTGGAGGCACTTCAGAGGTTTTCTGTGTAGGTTCTCCTGTGGCATTTTCAAAGCCAGATACGATTGTAAACAGTTTGGGGTTTGTTATTTTCTGAATCAAACTTTGTGCATGAGTCAGAAAAGATGGGGAAGAACAGCCTTAAGCTAAATTTAACCAAAAGCTAGACTTTAATTGTTGCTAATTTGGATGATAAGGCTGGAAGGAAGTGCAAGAAGTCAGTGAGTTTGTCCTCTTGGTTCAAGGCAGGATCTGCTTTCCTAACATATTTCTGAGGAATTTTTATGGAATCTCAGTCCCAAAATCCTTCCATTGGGATCCCTGTGCATGTTACAGAGGAGAGCCTGACTCCTCAAGCACCTCCCTCACACAAAGTGCAACAAAGAGCTGTCATGATTAGCACAGCAGTAACCTCACAGCTTCACAAACATCTTATTAATCCAGAGCCCATCTTTTGGAGTTGTACCAGACACTCAGAATTGTAGGATGCATTACAACATTCCTAATGCAAACTTCAAGATGTATTTTTTGCCAGTCAGCATTATATCTTTGAGTAAAGAAGGAAAACTGATTTGACCAGACATGAGCCTGGTGACTTTGCATCTGAAGGTATAAAGTATTTCTACCTTTCAACTGCTTGCCAAAGGTAAAGACTATCCCTGATAAAATGATTTAAAAAAAAATTGGGACAAGCCTGAGAAATTTACAGCTTGTTGGAAAATGATTTTTGAGCAGAAAGTATTATTTTTATTTTAAAAAGTTCCTTCCTTTGCTACCTCTGTCACCCTGCACCAAACACAAACATGGTGATTTAAATTAGGAAAGATTTTAACAGTCCCTTACTGGAGAGTGAGAGAAAGGATTAGAAGAAAAAGGGGGGAAAACCCTTGAGTGGGGAGCATAGCAGCTTGCACAGTGCTAAGATAGCTGAAGTCAGGGTGAATTTGTGGCTCAAGTTCCATGAGATGTAGTTCTGTGTTATTCACCAACCAGCCACAGAATGCCAGAATGGGTTGGGTTGGAAGGGACCTTAAAGATCACGTTGTTCCAACTCCCCTGCCTGGGCAGGGAAAGCTTCCACTAGATCAAGGTCTTCAAAGCTTGACCCTGGTCATTAGTACAGGAATATTTGCACTGATTTGTACAGTCCTGCAAGATTTTTGCAATATATGACTGAAAAATGACTGAACAGGGGGTATTTTCTGTCAATCTGAAATGCAACAGGAGCTTTTCATGTGGCAGAAGCAACCAGCATCCTCCAGGGCCACGGGTGCAGCGGGAGACTGGGGGCTATCTAATGGATCATGACGGACACTTTCTCCAAGGGGTTGGTGTCCTTGGAAGGTTTCACTGCAGAAATTGTGCTTTTTGTGGGATGCAGTGAGATCACAGCGCTGGGCAGCGTAAATAACTGTGTGTGTCAGGCTCACACCTCACCCCCTCGTAATCCAGGGCTGTTTGGACACCGAGGAAGAATACAATTTATAACAATCCATCAGCCCTGCTTCTGCAAACCATTGTGGACTAGGCTCACACTCTTTGTTTGCTCAATTTGCTTGGCTCCAGGCTGGGGTGAGGAGCCTCTTACAACCCCCCTGTAACAGGGTCTGGTAAATAGCATAATTTGTTACATGGCAGAGAGGGGAAAGGGAGGTTTGTGGTGGAGAGTTCTATCAATAAGTGCTTCAGTTTCAATCACAGGTGCATTGCTTTTTTATTTCTTCACATAAAGTGATAATGAAGAATGATGACCTCATGTCTAGACCTAAGCTTTTAACTTTGTTGCAGCTCTGGGGGCTTTAATGTTTTTCAAAAAGCAATCAATCAAGTGCCAAAACCTCTCTGGCTAATTACCTCTGAGACTTTCTCAACTCTCCATTCTTTCCTCCTAGAAATGTAGTATTTATAAATTGCTTTGCTGAAGCACAAACTGGGTTATGGCCTGTTCTCCTCTGCACCTTGTTTTGCTTCTGCTCTGTACTTAATGGAAGGGCTGATGTTGGGAATCTCAGCTTTGGACAGTGTTTCTTTCTTTCTCATCATTGTTTCCTACTGATCACTACTGGAAAAAAAACATATTTATCTCATGATATAAGAATATCTATTGTGAGTACCTTGGGGAGGGAACCTGAGAAATGTAACTGGTGAACACTCAGTCACCCAAAGACTTGGGGCGGCCCAGATCTGGTGAGAGGAATTTCAACAGTTGTTTATTTGACTAAATTTGAGATTTCTTTGAATCCTCAATTAACCCACAGGTGTTTCAAACAGAAAAATATGTAATCAAGATTAAAAAAATAAGAGAAAGAAAAGAAAAAAGCTGGAATGGACTTCTGGAAGTCTAGTAGTTCAACTTTCTGCTTCAAGTAGGGCAAACCTCAGAGCTACATCAGGGAGATCAAGGATTTTTTTGGGCAACCATTCCAAGCTCAGTCCTGTCACAGTGAAGAGCTTTTTCCTTCAGTCTCTATCTACTCTGTCTACCCAACTTGCAATTGGGGACCATGGACCACCAGTGCAAAGATCTCAGCAAGAGCCCAAGTGAGCTAAAAGTGAGCTACACAAGATGCTGGTTTACATCTTTATATTTTGGTCCAGATACTTGAAGATATTGATTTTTTTTTTCTAGTGTTTTCAAGAATTTTTCATTAGACAGAGAATATTTGCAAATGTTCCAACACCCAGTGGCAGGAATTAGGTGATCTTTAAGGTCCTTTCCAATCCAAACCCTTCTGTGATTCTATATAATGTTTCTATTTTGACCAAAATGAATATGTATAATAATAATAATAATAATAATAAAGATATAAATATATGGGGCTAAGCTTCACTCAGTTGATTTTGGGAGTTAGTAGCTTTTCTGTAAATGTTATCTTTAGTGGAACAGATTAAATGACAAACCTAACATTTCAGCTTGAAGGGGTGCTCACACTTGGGAAGTCTGACCAGAAGCACCAGTTGTGAGAAACCATCAGGCAAGAATATGATTGTGGTCCAAGAGAGAACACTGTTGAAAAGCTTTCACTGAACAGAAAGAGTCCACCAAGGCAGAAAGAAAACCAAGACCAAAGCACGTGGGCTGAGGATCTGCAGCAAAGCCCATGACTCTGTTGGACAACAGGCAAGGAAACCCTCAAAGCACACATGGGATGGAGCTGATTGTACAAGAGAGCATCGAATATCAAAGTATAATTTCCATATTATTGCTAAAAAAACCTCTCCAAAACGCACTAAAATAACTCTGGGTTCAAAATCCAAAAAACAAAAATGTCTGTGTTATTTTAAGCCACTTCTGTGTCATTTTAAGCCACTAAATAATCCTCCTCTACAGCCACGAAAGAAGAGCAGGGGGAAGGCATTGAATATGTGAACAGTTTATAGAGAATCTTTATATAAATCCTTTGTGTGATGCAAAGGAAAAGTCTCCATAGGAGGTTTCATGTGACATCAGAGAACATGGAGAATTTCTGGTGGCTCCATTTCAAACCCCAGCATTGTGAACCTGCAGGACTCTCGGTTCTCTGCCAAACAGAAACATATTTTGAAATGTCAGGATATTTATAGAAGGAGGCAATACACACATTTTTATACAGAGAGGAGCTGTTTCTTGCTGTTTGAGTTTTAAGTATTCAGCTGTAACCGTGGGGCTGTACAACTCCATCTACCTTGGTTTTTAACCACAAGAGCATTTCCTTCGAGCTGAATTTTTGTATAACCCTGCAAAGACTGAACATTAAACAGGATAATTCAGATTGAAAGGAACACAAAGAGGATTTTCAGTCCAAATTCTTGCCTAGAATAATTAGTGTGCACATTTTCTTGTCAGTCTACACACAAGTGAGAAAATTCAGATATTTTGTTTTATGTTTTTTTCCCAAACTCAACATTGTCCTGCACAAACGCTTCTGAAATAACAACTTTCTGAAAAAAAAACCAAAACACTGAGCTTTTCTATTAATACATTTAATATATGTAATAGTTTTTGCGACAGTGAGACTTAAAATGATGAAGGGCTTGAAGTTGATCATTAATTTAAATACAATGAAGTAAACACGCAGTTTGTAATCAGATGAAGGATTTTTTTCTCCAAATAAACTGAAGTATAACTCTAATGTTCTTAGAGCATCAACAAAATCAGGGAATGATTGCAACTGGCATTTACAACAAGCACTAGTTATGGTTGATGTATGAGATAATTATAATGCTTTGCAGGAAAATCTAATAAATCCCTGAACAGTTACTCTGTAAAACCTATTTTTATGGAAATTAGGGTATGAATATCACATCTATTACAGCAAGAGGGCTGCACAGGCAGCTCTGACAGCCTCAATCTAAGGCAGTGTCCACTCCTGAAAGGTAATTGTTTCTGAAGTTCTGCACACAGAAAATACCTGGTGTTCCATTTGCTGAGATGAAGGTTTAATGTTAAAATATGAAAATCTTCGTAAGTTGCTTGATGAATTTTTAAAGAGTCGTCCCTGTTTTGACATGGAGGTTTAGAGTCTGGACAAATCATGGTGGGTGCATTTTTGGGGCTCAAGAATGCACCAGGAGTACTAGTTTGAGTGAAATTTCTGATTTATCCAGAATTGCAATACTTATAATATTTGTTTTGATTTATGGTTGTTTTAGAGATGAGTTATAATGAGCAACACCTTTTATTTTTATTCAAAGTTAAATTGGAAAATCCTCCCCTTTTTTTTTTTATTTTTAAGAGATGACTAAACTGGAGTTAATTCTGATTTCCACAGCCCAAGGATGGAAACCTTGTCCTCAGTCTTCCATTTATGGTTCTTTAGCTTTCATGGATATGAAAAGCAAAAGACAGAATATCCTCTAGAGAGCTGACAGATGATTGTGAGAATAACCTGTCATTCCTAATCTTGGTTTTAAAGTGTTTCTTGAATGCTTCAGGTCCTTTTTTTTTTTCCTGGGAATGCTCTTCAAGTTTTCATCTCTGAGAGATGATGGAAAGTTATTAATATGACTTTATGCTTGTCTGAGCTCCCCAAGGACAAGCTTTCAGTATTAGATATCCAAGATAGGCATCTCTAATCCATTTTGCATCAAACTAGGGCTGCATTTGCACATTTGCTAGGGTTATAACCAGTAGCTTGATGCAGATGCCTAATTTCAAGTGCTGTAGAAAATGGTTCTGGAAAACAGCCCAGTTTCTTGAAAAGTCACATAAACATCTGCTTAACCTTGGACATCAAGTTGCTCTGAAAGCCACAGAACCAGGGGATTGCTCAGGGGCTTCCTGGAGTCGGAGGGGATTGAGAAACTTAGAGGCAGGCCCTGTGGATCAGGTGAATCTCAGTCCTGACAACTGCCAATAAGCTGATATTTCAGCTTTAGTTATCATTTTTAACACCAATATCTTAGGACTTCTAAAGTAAAGATGAGTAGAAAATACCCTTCAAGAAAGAACTCTGAGTAGATGTGCCCCTAGAAACAAGCTTCACCTACAATTTCAATTAATATTTCTGCTTGATCCCACTTGCTCAACTTGCAATATATTTCCTTCTTTAAGGTTTTTTTTTTGTTTCCAATTCAGTCATCTCTCACTCCAGACATTTCTTACACGGCTGACTCAGATGCCCTGTCCCCCTGACGTGTGGCAACACTTTTGTCCCGGCAAAGAAAGAAATAGAATAATTAAAAATAATGTGGAATTTTAATAGATCTTTGCGTAAGATCCTCAGGTTTTGACTCGGAGAAGCTGACACGCTGCCTTCACTCGGGTCTTGAAGGTATTAATTCCCTTTGAGTCATTCTCTAAGCCTTTTGTTAGAGTTCCTCTTCTGTACCTGCTTCTTTGAGAGGAGCCATTTCCCCACAGAATAAGAAATTTCCAAATGAGAAGCGATACGAATCTTTGACGAGCCAAGTGACTACCACATGAAAAGAAGATAATGGGATATATTTTATCTGGATTGAGAAGCATCTGCCAAGCACATCTCAGAGGAGCTGTCTGTTAAGAGGAGTTTAGAATAGATTGTTTACCCCATTAAATATCAGCAGAAACTCTGCTTTTGCATTGATTTCCTCTATCTATATTCTCAGCTGGGAAAGCACAAAAGGATTTCAGAGAGAAACAAGAAAATATTACAGAGTCATGTAGGAACTGGAGGAAAAATCAGACTTGTGTTTTATTGCATCAAATTCTTTGCTGTCCTGGGTTTATACTCTCCTGGTAATTTCCCCTACACAGTGTCTATAATTAAAGAGAAGGATCAGGGTCTGGATACAGAACCTGTTACTTCTGGGAATTGTTTTCTCAATAAGATTGAAGTCCAGCCCATGGATATAATTTTATCCAAGAAGGGAAATAAACACCAGGTTGCATTTCAGTTTTGGGGAGGGGGGGATTTTTATTTCTTTGTTTTGGGTTTGTTGAGGGGTTTTTTTGGTTAATAACATAGAACTCCAGTTTCTCAAAAATACAAACATTTATTAAGGAGACAGATCAATCCAATTAGTCACGTGCTCAACCACGTTGATAAACTGAGATCTTAGTTGATAGTAGGGAGAAGAAATTAAAGCTGAGGCATTCCAAAGAGCAATATTGTGGAGTTAATATAACATCTGCATAGAAAATACTGGTGAGAGCCTGGCAAAAGAAACTGTGTTTCTTCCATTTTAATTTCTTCATTAGATTTTTTTAATGTATTTCAATTCAAAGGGTTTAACTGTTTTGGGTTTTTTTTCCTTCAAGAACCTTTCTAAAAGTTCACAGAATCACTACAGAATTAAAGCAGTTTGGTGGGTGCCATAGAATACGTTATCTCAAAGATAATATTTTAGCATAAAGAGCTTTTAAAACTTAATCAGCTCACCGGCACGCATTCCTAATTGATCTCTTCCTCCAGGACTGCTCCATTTTCTTGACCTTTTAATAACTGATGGCTTTAGAGAAAAGACTGTTCACAGTGCTTCTTGAAAGTCAGAAGATCTCAGGTATATATGCAAGGGCTAAAGAGGACACACCTAAAGCAAGTCGTGGCCTTGTGAAGTTCTGATTTCCTTGTTCTTCCCAGATGTTGCAGTAACTCTGCCATGGCCAGAAGCTGGAGATGGGGATCAGCTGAGTTCTGTGCTTGAAGAAGCTCATTTGGGAAATGTCAGTCACCTGCTGCTCCCTCTGTATGTGAGTCTGGCTTATTTACTTTAACCATTTTAAAGATAAAATCAAGTCTGTGCCTATTCTGAGTTCAGGTATCTCTGGATGCTAAACAGCTGCAGGAACAAATCAGTGGTAAAGTCTTTTTCCTCACCAATAACATCACATGTCACTGATAATTCACAGCAGCATCAACAGGAGTTCTTTACTGAGGGTGGGAGGCCCTGGCACAGGTTACCCAGAGAAGCTGGGGCTGCCCCAGCCCTGGAAGTGTCCCAGGCTAGGCTGGATGGGGCTTGGGGCAACCTGGGCTAGTGGAAGGTGTGGATGAGGGGGTGGAACTGGATGATCTTTAAGGTCTCTTTCAAGCCAAGCCATTCTATGATTGTAAGTCCCACCTAACCAGGAAAAAAACCTACCTGTGCTGTCATGTATTCCATGTATTCCCTATGAAGATTTGGGGTTGCTCTGACAGCAGCCACACACAATGAATTTATTCTGGTGCTGAACTACATTCACAACCCTGCAGTCACTTATTTTGACAACACAGCCTTCACAAAGCCACAGGGCTTGTGAGCTCTTTGCTCCTGGGGCAGTTGGGATGAAGTGTTTGGCACCCCCTCTGGAGATGGAGCCGAATAAAACACCTGAGAGGGGACAGTTTTGTCAGGTGTAACTTTTGTTCACTTGAAACCCCAAAAGAAATGCTGTTCCACTTCTGTCCCCAGTGTGCAGTTCCTTGGTGTACACAGTCATCTGGGACGGGGTTGGATTAAGAGATGTGCCTCAAATTCAGACCCATGACGCAGAGTAAAACTCTGATATCTTAGGGATGCTCTAAAGCTTGGGGGGATTTGTGCAAGTGAGGCAAAAAGAGACCCCCCCATCCAAAAAACTTGCCTACTCAGGTCCCAGGTGGAAAGTGGTTTGTCCATGGAACTTCCACAGAAATTCTTCTCATAGCTGACTCTTTCAGGCCCATTTATTCTCCAAAGTCTCTGAGAGTCGATGTCTTAAGAAAGAGGGAGATTCATCAATTATTTTGCTTGTAAAAAAAACCCTCTTAACTTGTTGAGAAGCCTTCCAAAATGAAGTTTAATAACTCCACAAGTTTTAAAAGCCAAATTTTTCCAAACCCCTGTGTGTAAAAGGCCTTAGGCATTAAAGCAATGGCAGTGGTTCCACCAAAGCAGGGTTGTGCTCTCTGCACATCAAATAGCATCGCTAATTATTGCAGTTGAAAAGCACTTCCTTTTGATGAGATTTTTCAGAACAAAAGTTTTCTTAAGTGTAATAATTTGTATACATAATACATCTTAGGAGGAATGTCAGATCACAAAGTGATGGAGGCAACTGGAGCTTCATCAGCTCATTATGCAGGAACAGAGAGTGGGAGATGCCGAGATATGAAAAGGAATGGGAAATCACCCCGGAACAGCGGCCTAGATTTCACCCTTTACAACACACAATCACTTCCTAGGACATCTGTGCATTGTGTGGTGCCCACTTTGATGCTCTTCCCCTCTTTAAAGACATGAAATCTTGTCTGGTTTCCATTGAAGTCCAAGGCAAAGCTTCTGCTAGTTCAGTAGAAGAACAGAGCTCACGATTCCCCGTTCCCCACGGGAAACACCCTGGGATTGTTTGCCATATTGGCAGTTCAAAAGCATTGTTCAGAGCATAGACTACTCAGAATTTGTGAAGTGAAAAGTTTGTAAGGGTTGAATCATGAATTATATAACTGAGGAAACTGTCTATGGAAAGCTAATTTTAAATCACTAAAGGATTTTAATTCTTTTTTTCTTCCTTTTTTTCGGATGTGGCCAAATGTTCACAGGTTTGTATGAATTTATTTTTAGCTCTGCTTTCCCTTCTGCCCTGACTGACCACTGGTCTGGTAAAGATTTGCAGCATTTTTCCTGTCACAAAGAAAAGAAAATACTAATGTCCTCTCAAATTTGGTACCAAAGAAATGCTTATAAATATTTCAGCTTTGTCCTTATATTCCTGTGTGAAATTTTGTGGAAAACTGTGCTTTCAAATCCAGGCTTTCTTCCTTTGACTATATAAATTCAAATACCTGTGTGTATAATCCCTTTCCTCTAAAATTTCTGTACCTTTGGCTATTTAAATTCAAAGAACTGTGTGTACAATCCTTCTCCTCTAAAATTTCTGCACACCACAGTCAGAGTTGGCTTGTGAGGAGAACAGTGATTTGATTAGTTTTCACTGATTTAGGTACAAGGCGTGTTATGCATCAGACCACTGAAAAGGAAAACACATGGAATTTCACCTGGAGTTACCAACTGCAGTAAAGTTGTAGCTATTACTCTTATCCACTTTGGGGTTTTTTATTCAGAAGTTTGACATTGGTTTAATATTTTTACTTGATCAATCTGTAACGTCATAAATCATAAAGCACTTTAATGTGTAGACATGAGCTGTCTCTCTCCCTTCAAACACCCTGCCTGTAAACTTTTATGATTCAGGGCCATGAAAAATAAATGTTAGGATTACAGAGTAAATAATTTGTGAATATCCAAATAAATAAATAATTGCCTGTAATAAAAAAAAAAATCTATTTTCGTAGAAGTAGGGTTGATTAAATTCATTTAACACAAAAGGCCAGATGCTCAAAGGATTTAACGCTGTTCACACAGGAACTACTTGAGTATTGCAAGTAATAATTGGATAAAGAAACTTTCTATGTTCTGCACTTCTGAAAGGTCATTAAGAGAGAATTAATACAGGGGCAGTGGGCAGGAACAGTTGGCAGATCACCTCCTGGCTCCTGGGGGGAATCAG
>JAWWES010000011.1:2744254-2760644 GCA_035583135.1 Lophotriccus pileatus | reverse complement strand
AAAGTGACTTTTTATAGCACATACAGATGTTTCTCAAAACAAAAGCTTAAGAAACCCCTGAGAAAAGTAGACAGGCAGATTTTCCTGTAGGATTCAGACCCTCACAAGTGACATGGGAATTTGCAGCACCCTAAAGACTTTAGTAATGCTCAAAAGCTGAGAAAACAGAAGGGAATATGAATTATTACTTTGTGTCATTGGTTTCACAGCCTGCTTCCAGAATTCTTCCTGCAGCAGAGACATCAACCCTAACAGAATATACTGATTTCAATCCTTGTCTCAGCTTGATGAGATTCATTAAAAGCTAATATATATATATATATATATATAAATTTTTAAATGAAAACACTTTAATATAAATAAAAATGTAGTTTTTAACATGTGGGGATTTTTTGTGGCTTTGGAGGATTGTTTTGTTGTGTTTTGGGTTTGTTTTTTTGTTTGTTGTTTGGGGGTGTTTTTGCTTTGTTAATTTTGTTTCCATTGTGGTTTTCTTTTTTCAGTGTGGGTTTTTTATGTTGCTCTTTCTTGGTTTTGTTTTTGTTTGTTTTTTTCTGGGAACCACTAACAAGATATTTTAAAGCACTTGTTTTTTGTCATGGATCTCATACTTTGGCTCTTGTTCAGGGTGGATTTTGTTCCTAGAAGGTGAAAAGTTAAGCCATTAGTGTATAAATATGTATAGGTTGATAATAACATCACATTAGTAGCTTCCTGTGTAGCCAATGTAACAAAACCCCTTGTAATTTAAATACATTTTTACAGTTATAACTGTTATACTGGATATCAAAGTACTATTGTGCTAAAAACCTATATATATGCTATTATCACAGCCACAGGTCTGTGCAAATATGGGTCTTGAAATACCCTTTTAATAACTACTTTAAAATGCTTCCACTTACAGATGATGACTATGCAGGTAAAAGAAATAATTGTGCAAGCATGCACGGGATGAGGAAAATAATTAGGATAAATAAAATGACTTACACAACAAGGGTAAGCCATAAGATTATGGCAGGTCCATTAAAGTCTGTGAATATCTGCCCATTGACTTCAATTAGCTTTGAATTAGGCACTTAAACAGCAGGAAGCAAATGGAATATTCTATTTGATTATCCTGGTCAATGAGCAATGAATGCATAAAAATAACCGTCCACATATCCCTCCGGAATCGGCCTCTCTAAACGAAGCCAAAGAGCAGCAACTTTGCACAGTGTTATTCTTACTTATTTTTTTCCCTGCCTGAAGCATTCTGGGTGTTTTGGGGTAAAGAAGAACCAATATTTATGTCTATGATGTGTTCAGGTGCAGTTTCAAGGCTGCAGGAGAAGAGGAGTCCACAAGAGCATGATGTTATGGAAAATTTATTTTAAGAAGGGTTTGGTTGTGTTTTTTTGATGGTTTCAAACCCTCTTTCACTGCAAAGGATATGCTGTATGTCCATGGAGGGATCAAGTGGAAGGAGAGATGTGGAGACTGGAGGCAAACCCTGCAGGGTTTTTTGCTTTGCTTTGCTCTTTCTGTGGCTCACGGAGCGGCCCCAGTGCTGCCAGCGAGAGGAGACCCTCCCAGACCCAGCACAAATAATGTTTAATGGGCTCTGGAAGGCAGTGGTTGGGCAATAAATTTAACCATTTACCAAATTTACTGATAGCAGGTCAGTGGTTAATGGAGGGATTCTGGAGTGTGCCGAGCTGAGCGTTCCTGCCATGAATCTCCTCCAAGGTGGCCTCTCCTGCACATCCTTGCCCAGACACTTCACTCTTTGAGTGCCACTGGTTGATTCCCGGTGTTAACTGACCCACATCCCTCCCTGCTGCTGCCCCAGAACACCATCCTCTTAAAAGCAGGATCTTTCAGGCTGATGGAGAGGATATTCCTCTGGGCTCCATGTTCTGTGTTCCTCCTCAGACCAATTCTTTGCTGATTTCTTTGCCTCTTACCCTCTTCTGAAGTGGTTTTGTATTTATCCCTAACTTTCCCCAGCAGTTGGACTTCTCTGGGTCTGGAAAATACGACCAATTACTTTGTGCCAGCTGCTGTAGGTCTCTAGCAGGAGGGAATATATTAATTGCTGCAAGCAAACCATATTTTTTTTTTGTCCTCTATTAATCCAAAGTTGATCCAAAACATAAATTTTTGGTCATGGTTTAGAGAAATATGGTTTTGGTGCCAGCTGGAAGGAGCAATATTGGAGGACCTCTCTGCTTTCCACTGCTGAATATATCGGAAGGTCTCAGAAATGGCTCCCAAGGAACATTTAGAACTAAGTAAAGAAGAAAAGAACCTTGGTTATCATTCAGCAAATCAGTGTTAAATCTAATTTCACCTAAGGGAAAGTGTACAAAATGGTAATTAAATTGTAAAAGAAACATGCCTACTAAAATTGAAGACATTGTACAGCTTTTTGACAACAATTGCAAGAACAAATGAGACAAGGCGCCTTGCTACATCTCAAATATTAAGTACAAAACACCGAGAACAGGAAACTTTTAAATTAGATTATGCCTTAAAGGCTGCAGGATAGGAAATTACAAGATAATAAGTTTGGGGAGTTTATTATTTTGCGTTATTATTGCTAAGGAAACAAGTAAATTGAAAGGAAGAGGTCAATGCAAGGTGAGAGGGCTGCTGGGGAAGAGGAGCTGAAAAACTTTTCAACACCTCAGAGATGTAGAACTGGCAGAAATACCTCTGGTGACAGTGCCAAAGGCAAACAAATACAATGGGGCGCTTCTGACCACCAAAACACCGGGTACACACTCCCTACCCCTTCTCAAACCCACAGACAAGGATGGCTGAGCTTGGGGAGGGGTTTTGCACCTCGCTGGGCTCAGCTGTGCTGGCCACAGCAGGTAAGCTGAGGAGGAGATGCTCTAAATAATGTGTGGGTAAAGGAGTGAGATGTGAGCTCAGAAATGGGCCATCAGGGTGAGGAACAGCCACTCACATCCCGACTGCAGTTAAGGCCTGCCGTGTGTGAGGAACGAGGGGGCAGCTGCAGTGAGGTATCGTGGATGTGTTCCACAATAACAATTTACATATTGATTAAAACCCATAATTTAGATTGCCTCGGGTTGGCTCGGAGCTGTTAGACTGATACCTGGCAGCCTCTTAAGTGGGGATGGGGGGAAATTACCTGTACTGTCAATAGCTGTTTACCTATATTAAAATAATTAGCAATCAGAGTGTACTCCACTGCCTTGCACGCAGGGAGTCTAATTAACTTTCTCCTTCGGATTTATACATCCAGTAACAAAGAAATGGAAAGCCATCCCTTGTCCTCCATCACGAGAATGTGTCTGTCTTTGTTTTGGAGAGGCAAATGCCGGTTCAAACAAGGACAGGCTTTATGTCAGGGATTTGTCATTGTGTCTCTTCAGTGCCTGTGGCCTCACACTGCCTTATCCAACACGGAGCATCATTCCACATGTTCCACAGGAGTGATGCAGTGCCATGACAAAGTGTTAATCTCCATTAAAAATTTAAAAGACACACAGCTCCTTTCACCTGCTGATTCATCTGCAGCCCTTCCCAGCTCAGGCAGCCCTATCTCCTGAGCTATTACAAATTATCTCAGAGCCATCCTTCAGTTCAAATTCCAGCAGCAGAAGCTGGAGAGCAAAACTGCTTCACGTAAAAGGATGAAGTCCAGAGCTCGTCTTTTCCCACTTAACAGATCACTACCATGAAATAGCACGACTCTGCTGTTCTCTGCAGGTGATTGTCAGGGGTTTAAGTACACTGGCCACCAGATATTATTTTATTCTGGAAATGCATCAACATGGTTATGCCTTTCTGTGGTGGGAGGCTTTTGACTAATCCTGTAGCAGTTTGTGCAAAGGCATCAAATCACAAAAAATGTTGGTTTTATCTGTCCCCCAACACGTGGATTGTGTTGTTGCCCCTTTTCCCTCACACAGATACCAAAGCTTCTCTGATGGTATTGAATTCATACCTAAATAACACTTAACAATGGTGCTTTTCACTGAGAAAGTTATTCATCTCTTTATATATTAATCTTAATAATGGCCATATGAATAAAAAGATGAGGAGAGGAAGCTCAAGAAGATGGTGCAGTTCCTCATGATTACACTGATAGAGAAACGTTTACATATTTTATTGTTTGGTTTTAAGGGAAATGCAACTTAGCTTTAGAAATGCAAACTTTTCTCTTGTTTTCATGTTGGGCACAACACTGGGTAAGGCAATAAAGGTAGCAGCTAAATTCCATGGAAACTGAAGGAAACAAGTCCATGAGGAATTGTGGATTCCTTGACACATGAAAAAAAGACTATGAACAAATATGGTAAAAAAATGGAGGGTAAAAATCAAGTCTGGAAACAAAGAAGTCCATAGAAAGTAAAAATGGAAGAGCTTTTATTTCCTTAATTGGGAAAGCTTATGATACATGATGATAAACATCACCATGAGTAATGACTGACTGTCTGAAAACCACATAAATTGGCAAAAATATTTGATGGGTGACATCAAATATATTGAAGAGATACCATTTCCTTAATCAAAAAAAAAAAAAAAAAAATAAAGAAGAACCAAAGCAAACCCAGTGAATTTATGTTTCAGGTCTGAGCAGTGAGCATTCTCATGCAGTTATAAATAGGCTCTTTAAATAGGGGAGTTTGAGGGACACGTAATTCCAGCTGACATGAGGAATTGTTGGAGAGGGAGAGGAAACCTGTTTGTGTGCTGCTTGTTAGAGTAACAGCTTGTGACTGCTCTCAGAAAGAATTCTCCTAAAGCCCACTTCTCCTGGAGTTACAAAGAGCACAACAGTGCATTTGTGACTCTGATGGGGAAGTTACAAACAGTAGTAAGTAAATATTAATCCACTGTCACAACAAATGTAAGGGTCGAGAGCCTAAGAATGAGCAGGAAATAACTCCTAATGCAGATGAAACATGGTGAATATTTTTTCAAACATGTATTTATGCAAGTATAAATAATAATGAAAAAAAACCCAAACCAAACCTCCAGAGCATTTAAAATTGTTCTATAAAACTTGGTCTTTACACAGGTAGAAATCCTGTATTTTAACTTGCTCTTGGGGGAAGATGAAGATTGTATTCCAGGCTGTCCCAACACTGAACTGAGTAAATACTCCACGACTCCATTAGCACAATGAAAGCCCAAATTAATAATTAGCTTTGGCAGAACACCAGCATGGCTACACGGCTTTGGCTTGTCTGGATGCATGGACCCAGTCCTGTGGGAATACACCCTCCATGTAAGTACAGCAGAGAAACATTCCCAGAGACATGGAGCGCTTTGTACCATTATTTAATGGATTACTGGAGCTGCAACATCCTTCAGCAACTACAGCTAATATTTGTAGGGGGATGTGTTCTTCACATTTATTTATAAGAACAAAACACCAGTCATTATGGATTTATAGACCTCTTCTCTAATTTGTGTCTGTGTTGGGTATTCCCTAGCCATGCTTGCAGAGGCTGCTGTAATATAAAAATTGAATCAATAGGAGAAGAGTGGTATTAAGAATCGTGGACTTTTGATTTTGATTCACATCATATTTTATTTGTAGTTGCTCTCCTATGGAAATTCTACTTCCTCAGTTCCATTTCCCGTGGAAATGCTGGGAGAAGAGTGATGGGAAAGCCCAGAAAAACCCATGCTATTAATTTTAGCTCTGTATGCATTCCTAGCTGTGAAAGAATTAAGCAAACATGTTTTATTAATAAACTAACAACTGTATGTGTACTTATACCTTTTTTTTTCTTTTAAATTTCAGGAAAATGCAAAACCTATCATTATTTAGAAACATGGAAAGGGAATCACAGGAGTTTTTCCTCAAAAGCTAGGAAAGCTGAGGTTGGACACTGGAATTGATGTCTTCTCTGGGATCAGCTGTGGGATCGGATGTGCTGGGCAATGAGGAGGCTTTAAAAGGGGGATACTGGTCATGAGGTGCTGTGGAGCTGATCAAGCAGATGCTCCAAAGGAAAGCCAGAGGGTGAGGAAATGCTGTTGGAATACAGCAGAGGGGTTGGTGCATCCTCATTTATGGAGGGTTGTAACAAAGATGGAGATAAAGCTTTATAATGAGAGACAGGACTATGAGGGAAGGCACTTGATTATTCTTATGTCCCTGAAAAGCTCCTAGAGAACAAAAACACAGCTTCACCTGTTTCTTCAAGGTCTGTGCTTTTATCTTTCCATGTTTATTACAAACCCAGCTCCAAGCATCTGCTTTCTTCCTCAGTTGCAGTTGTTTGCAGGGGGTGTGGCTGAGCTGATCCTTCTGCTTTACTTTACTGTGCCACAAATTTTCAGGGAGTTGAAAACTAAAAACTAACAAACAAGTTCTTAATAATGACCAGCTTGACCGTATATGTTGTTTCTAAGATAAATTCCACTGTTATTTGGCTGAGCTGTGAGTGGGCAGAGTTATAAGTGGGTGCAACTTATCAGAGTTCAACAAGCACTTGATGCATCCTGTGGAAATTTTATGGAACATATCCCCCAAATTAGCAGAGGGTTAACCTGTCTCCTGAAGTGAACAGTGGGAAGCACTGGATCCTGCTGTGCTGGGAGATGACGTAGCAGGATGGAGTTTAAACTTGGGCAGTTCATGACTTGTGTGGGAGTGGGAGGAAATGTCAGCTTGTTGAATTTCTACCCTGATATTAAAATAGAGAACTCCTGCCCCAAAAACAAGGGGCTTAATATAGGAGAGTCAGGGAGTTCAGACATGTGGGAAGAAGACCAAATTACACCCTTCTGATGTCAACAATTTACAGCACACTGGGAATGGGTGGCAGGAATCTGAGTAGTGCCAAGGGTGGGGCTCAGAGAAACCTGATCCACAGCACAAAGTGGTTTAGAAAAATGATCCCAATATTCCCCCCAAGTTCTTGTTTACAAAGGACATGAGAGCAGTGAGAAAACAAAAACATTTTCTCTCTGAGAGCATCAGCTGCATCTTGGTGTGGTGGTGATTTTCTTGGTATAACAAGGTAAGAAAGGAGTGGGTTTGGGGGTGTCCAGAGAAGGCAGAGTTCAGGAAAAAAGGGTTTGAAAAACCTCTTGAAAAAACTAAAAGGAGATAAGTTTCTTCCTCTGCTTTTTTCTTTACATAAAGACGAAGCTGAAATCCAGATTTCTGGTCCTGACCATGCATGACCACTGCCCAGGTATGTCCCTTATCCCCCAGCCAGAAATAAATCACATTTGGGCTTCCCTTTAACTACATTAATTACCAAGGACTTGTGATCATGTATAAAAACCATTGGAGAGAGCAGAGAAAGAGATTATGTGGGTCTTTCCCAACAATACGCTTCTTTTGTTCCCAGCTGCTGAAATCAAATTCATTGTTCCTTATCAAGGCTCCTCATGACTGTAATGACAGCAAGAGAAATAGAAGAAATAGAAAGATTAGGAGCAGAAGAATCTTATAAAAACATTGGGAGAGTTGCTTGCTGATTCATGTGCCAACAATTGGTGTCTGAAATGGAGCTAATTAACATTCTCATTATGATAATCACCTTCAACATTTCCCTTTATTTTTTCCAGGCTCTTTCCTTAACTGTCTGTCTCTGAGATAAGGAAATTATTATCAGTGTATCAGCCCAGATACATTTCAGGGGAAGAATGGCAAGAATTAATTCTGGTCTATCTGAGGGGAGTACAATTAGGGAGCCTTCATGATGAGACTAAATCTCCAGATTATTGGATCAGATATCCTCATTTCAGGCTGCTCTGAAAGCCTAATACTCCATTCAGTTTCCAAAATGCACTTAGAAATAATCACCACTGGAAGGGAGGATGGGGAGAAAAGTACCTGTAAATGACCTGAGACAAAGCAATCCCTTCACAGAGGCTTTTTTGCGAAGTTAAAATATATTTTTTTTATAAGAGTTAATTTTATTGCTACAGTGCAGTAATTTTTATCATTTATTTCAAAATTTGTATCTTTTTTCACCCTTTTTTTTTTCTCTGCTGTTTAGGCCTGTGAGTCAACACTCTGATAACTCTGAAGGGATGATTGTTATGGATGATATTGCCTGATTTTTGTTTTACTGGAAACTCATTTGGGCAGCATTATCCAGCCTCTGACATGTTGATGGCTTGTCATGGATTTTGTGAAGAATTCAGGGGGAATGAAAGGAAAAAAAAGAAAGCAATTTCAGATTTGATTAATGCTTTCCACAAATAGAAATGAATGTGATTCTTGACTTCCAAATTATCTTTGATTCTCCAGAACTGAATGACTATCCTGCCCTCTGGAGATCTGCACTGTAATTAATGAATACAGAGCATTAAAATATTTTGCTATCTAAAATTTGGGACGAGGAGGGAGAACAAACAAAATAGTCCCAGGCAGACTTTTCACCTGTGTTAAATAATAGGAGGTCAACTTAAAAGGTGTCAGTCATTGTGTCTTTCCCCTTCCTAATCAGTTCTGGACTTACCTTTGGATAAAATGGTCATGAAACAATTCCATCTGTGCTGCTTGCAGGGCTCTCCAGGAACTTTTAAGCACAAGATGTCAAATTTGCTGAAGAATTCTCTGTACTGTCAGGTCAAAGCCTTCAACTGAACATGACTTTCACTCTTTATATTTACTGAAGAATTCACACTGGTCCAAGTTATTTATATCCTTAATAAAAGGAATTCCTTTTCTCTCTTTTCAATCTGTGGATTATTTATCTGCTGTCTAATAATTCATCAAAGCTGGAAACTGCCAGGGTGGATGGGAGGCAGGCTGGCTTTTGAGACTTTCTGTTGTGATGTCAATTTGTTTTTTAGTTAAACATTCTCAAAGAAATTTTAAGTCTAATTCTTCTGGGCCTGTCACAGAGAAAACACCCTCTACTGTTCTTTACCCTCTGTGTCACACCCTACATTCTCATTTTTCCTTCCTCCCTTGTACAGACCTTAACTTTCAGGGTAACTTGAATGTTTTATTTATCTGTTTTTATCAGGCTGCTGCATAGCTGAGCACTCTGACTGGAAAATCTGATTCTGGGTAAAATAATTTTTAAATAAAATAATTCCTGAAATAACAATTTTTCTGCTGTTACTTGGAGTAATTGGTAGTAGCTTTGAGCAATAACAGGTGATTATTGCAAGAGATGTGGTGACCATTAGGAAAAATTTTGAAGTTAACTTTGACAAATTATTATTTTTCCATTTCTGATAATAAGCATTTTCATTTTGGGTTTCATGAGGTTATGATTTTTTTTTTAATTTCTGAACTATAATAAAATAATTCTGCATTATGAATTTTGGGGGAATGAATAAATTCATAATGCATGAAGAAAGAAAAAAAAATTACTTGCCTTTGAGTTTGAAAAATAATTTCTGATTTTTTTTCTTTTTAGTAGATCATTCCTCAAAATCCCCTCTCTGTGTCACTGTATCCCCGTGTGGAAATTAAATTTAATAGTTGTGGTAAAATACACAATTATGGTTTTAGTAGAAAAAAAAATCCTAAACTTGCAGTTTTGAAGCTTCTTTTTAAATGTATCTGATTTCAATATTGTCTTCTAAACTGCTTGGAGTTGATAGAACAAGGCTAAAGCCTCTTTCCTTTCCTAATTTCTACAACCTGATAAATTAAATTGCCCTTTTTAACCTGTACAATTTACCAATATTCGAATTTCAGTAGGATCTTTCTCTGCTGAAAATGTTTCCTTGGAATTTGATGCCATGTCAATGATGCAACAGTCCTTTTAGTCATGAATTAGTTGTTCAGAAATTCCTGTTTCCTGAGCTTAATGGCCTGGCAAGCCATGGATGCTCCATCACCAACAAAAAGTTCCACTGTAATTATTTTTCCTACTTTTCATAACTTTCTCCTTATCCCTGAGAGAGGGGAAAACCTTTCCATGTCTCCTGGTTCCATGGTGTTGTTCCCAAGCCAAGGACCTTGTGGAGAATGGAGCAGAGCAAACCTCACTCTTGCTGCACACATGAAATTCGATGTATTCCTCATTTTCAAATCCCAAGGTGTGCTTTTCTATTGCTTTTATTGTACAGATAGTCTTATTTTCTTCTCCCTGTTCCTCAAGAAAAAAATTTAAAGGCAAATCCCAAAGGGAATAGTGGCTCCACCTGGCTACCAACAAGCTGGAAGGAAAGGCAGATGAGCCTGTTTTGAGATGTTTTTTCCTCCACCAGTGGAGCTGTAGGTGCTGTCACAGAGCAGTGATTTGTGTAAAGAAAGAAATACCTTCTCCAGCGCTCCTTGGGAGTGTCTTAAAACAAAAGCTATTCACTTGAGGGCAATGAAGAGTTGTTTTCACCTCAGTTTTGCTTTATGCTCTTCTTTGATCTAACATGAGAATCATTACAATTTATGAGATAAGGCAGCAGACAAGACCCCGAGGAGCTCTTTGTTATGTAACGCTCCATCCAATTCATTATTTTGGGACTCTCTCCCCTCAAACAGCTTCTTCTGAAAGATCAAGTCAGTCAAAGCCACGGTGGGTTTTCAGCTCTGCTAAAATCTGCCGTATTACACGCTCAGTGAATTTCCACAGCTTTTGTTCCAGTCACTGACAGCACCTGTCATTTGCCTTTTTATGTCTTAAAAGCTGCTGGTGGCAGCATAATCAAAGATGTTGAGTAAAAATATATATCCCAGAGCAGTGGCCTGTAAAACAAGCCTGGTTATATTTTAGCAAATTCTCTCTGTGTGTGTCATAACCTGTAGTTTTTGGTTCTTTTTTTTTTTTTTACTTGTGTGTATCAACTTGTGTGTATCAACACTTTATTTCACAATCTGGTATCTGGGTGAGTTAGTAAAAGAAGTGCTGTTAAGGCAGAAAATGGAAATAAACCTTTATCCTTTGGAGGATTTTTTTATAGAAAGAAGGGGGGAAATAACTCGTTTACTAGTTGAGGATTACAGGCAAAACAAGAGTCAACCATCTCTTCCAAGTCTTTAGCAAAATTCTGATGTTCCAGGGCTGATTACTTGGATTTAAATTCTCAGTAGTTATAAAAGTGTCATGATTAAAGGCCTGGTGCTTTCCCTACAGCAGAAAATCACAGCTTTCCTGGAGCTGCATTTTAATCCAGGAAAACAATGTTTTTTCATTTCTTGACCCTCTTCCCTATAAAATGAAATAAGCAACATTACTTTTCATTTTTTAATCTAAAAGCTTCATTCCTTTTCTTCATTTCATTCCTCAACTTTTACTCTCAAAGAATAGAGACATCTTTGGTGTCCTATGACCACCCTGAAAGGGGAAATGGCTCATTCTTTCAGGGGACAGAGGATAACACTGTGGTAAAGATTTCATAAAGATTTACATTCCCTAAAGGTCTAAAACCACCCTATTTTGTGGTAGAAAAAGCAGTGGAGGAGGGGCTGCAGGCTGGGGTGGAGGGAGCCTTGCTGATACATGTGGGGGCACCTCGTGCATCTGAGGGGAGCACTGGGAAAACAGGAAAAAATTAACATGGAATTCCTTTTGAAAGGAAATTCATCTTTGGAGAGGAAAGACTCTGTGAATGAGCAGAAAGGCCAAAGCTGATGATTTGTCCCATTCTGAGTGGAATTGAGCAGGAAATGTTGGATTTGTTAGAAAAACAAAAAAGCCTGCTGTTTTCTGTGGTACCACCATCTCTGTAGCCACCTCTCCGACACAGATTGTACCGTGGGCTGCTTGAGCTGAAGTGGATGCACTTTCATGAAATAAATCTTTGATAATATAATAGTTTCATGCAGTGCAACAAGACCTGCACTTTGTTGTACATCTTCTGTGAGCAGCAGCCTCTGGTAATTAAATGTCATGTCCTCTGAAGACAGGAATGTTGGGGGTTTTTTTCCCCTCAGTTGTCACTAGATTGTTTGGACAGGAACATTCTTCATGTTTTCGTAACCAAAGTAGATTTTTATGATGAGATTTTGCTGGCAGATTTATTCCCTTCATTCAAAGGATTACTTTTATTCTTCTGGCCCGATGAAATTACGGGATGAACAGGCTGAACCTCTGCAGAGTTCAGTGGGTGTCCTCTTCTGTGGCTTTCCTAAATCAAATTCTATGATGGGGCTATAATTTTTTGGTGTTCTCCTTCAAGACTTAAAATGTATTATGGAGTATTTTTTAGTTGTATTATGATGTATTTTTAAATTGCATTTTACAAGTATTTTCTTAATTCAGCTGCATTATAAGGTGTGATTGGAGGGCAGTTCTAGTTCTCAGAACACCAGAAGAAGCTGCTACTTCCTAGTCCCAAAAATCACATGTTCTGAGTCAAACTATATGTGTTCCAAACCCAGTCTGGATTTCTATCCATCAAGGCACTGCATGCTTTATTTATGGCCTTGCTTACTTGGTTGATTCAGGGATAGGGGGAAATTGAAAGCCAAACCCATTATTATCCAAACAATTTCTCCACTCAGCCATTTGGGAAACACAGTACTTCAGGGATGCAGAGCATAATAAACTTAATGGGGTAAAAAGTAGTGTTTTTCTGTCTATTCCAACATGTTTTGATCCAGGGGAGAACAGGTAACTTTGCAGGATATCCATCATTTGCATTATGTTTTTCCTATAGGTTTGGAGAGGTTTAAAAATTCCTTTTAAAGCCTGGCTCATCAAAGTCCAGCCTGCTGGGGCTGGGGGGGATGAGATGTCTGCCCATCTCAGTGACAATCTTGGAGATGTTAATTTTTGCCACTTTGTGCAGCAGTTGGAATTTGTGAATCTTTTGCAGCGTTCATGAGGGATTATAGAATATTTCTAGGAAAAAAAAAAGAGAAGGAAAAGTAGGTTAGACTTGAAAGTTGTACAATATTCACAAAGGCTCAGAAAGATGCAAGCACCTGCATATTTCTAAACTGGCAGGAGATGTGAGGGTTTTGTTCTGTTTAACAGAACTAGTTGGAAAATAACTTGGGTTACGCCGAATGTGGGTAAAAATGTGGAGATAAGAATGAAAAAATGCTTTAAGAAAATCAGCAGTATCTCATTAAAAACAAAGCCAATAATATCCTATATTCATAATCTCCTTAGACCCTGATTTTTTTTTGTACTTAGGGTTAGTTTTTAATGATTTTATTTTCTATAAAAGGTGCATGTAGAAATCTCAATAGGATAAGCTGTGCTTATAAGGACCATTTCCAGGGCTTTGTTGTCCCTGGGTTTGCTTTCCTTGGGACAGAGAGAGGTGAAAACCCACATTTATTTTAAATTAAGAAACATAGTTCTACTCTTCTGAGCCTCAGTCCTCTTATTTCATGGTAAATACTTTCAAAGATAAACAGTGGGATCTCAGCATTATTTAGGATTATCAGAAAAGCTTAAATTTAGCCTAATTCTTTTGACACAGTGAAAGGTTTATCAGTAGTGATTTTGGGAAAAATTATTGCAGGAGGGTTGAGAGATTTTAGATAATGTAAGTCATGGGGTGTTAATGAATATACATTATTTCCTATGCCAAATTAATTAATCCACCTCATCACATATAGGAATATTTAATTTGAAAACAACCAATATGAAAACTTTTTTAATGCCATTGGTTTAGCAAGTGCAATCCAGATGATACTGGGGGAAAACCAAAGAGGCAGAAAAGCAAAGTGTGCATTAAAAAAACCCCTGAATTCATTCCTACACCTACATTTCTTTTCCTTAATTTTGGAGGTAGGAACCCTCTATGGAGAATGTTAAATATGAATAAGATTAAAAAAAAGGAAAGAAGGTGAATTGGTATGAAATAATTCTGACAGTTCTACTTGAAAAATGTCAGTCTCTTCAACATCCCTATTTATAAGTCTTGGAAATAGGGTTGAACTGGAGGTCCTCATTCCAATATGCAAGGAGAGCGTGCCAGAGGTGGATTGCTCCTTCCCCTAAAAGCGAGTGGAGCTCCCGTGTGCTCCCTGCTGAGGCACACACGTTTTCCAGCTCCTGCTTCTGAGGAGTGAGAAGAAACCCAAATTTGCCCTGAGACAGTTCTTACGTCTTCAGAGTGGTGAATAATTGATGAGAGCCCCATTCTCAACTCACAAAGGGAGTGCAGTTGTTTGAAGGGAAGGAACTCCTGGGTTTAGGACACCGTGGTCACAGAAATGCGGGAAGAAGAGAGAAATGAGTAGAAGTCCGGGGAGTCCCCCTGCAAAGAACAGGGTGGTCTGCAGGGAACAGGAGCTGCCAGGCCCTGCTGAAGGGCAGAGCTGCCCTGGTGGAACACAGGAGAACACGTGTGAAGATCCACATTAGGGGTGGTGATGTGCTGCAGATCCACCTTTGGGAGGAGGAAGAATTCTCTGGTTGTCCTGTACGACTTGGTTGCAAATATTTCTTTGACGAGACATGACAGACCTTGGCACCCTGTGATTGTTCTCTTGCTGCTGCTTGATTTAGAAGTAGCAATGCTTTATTCCAGGTTCAGCCCTAACAGAGCATGTGGGGTTTACATGCAAGGGGTTGTAAGCCAAGTCTGAGAGGGAGAAAGCAGAATTTCATCCCTAGAACGTCCAGCATGAGGCTCGAGGAAAGGGGCACTCAGGTGGCTGAGAGTTTGTGGTAGTAGTTTCTTTACAAACAGAATGAAAAGCACAAATTAAATCCTTTTTCAGTGAGACACTACAGGTGTTTCCACTGTTTGGTGGAAGCTTCTGATCGATAATTCTGAGTGGCTCATGCTCCTCTTAGCAGAGTAATCCTTCCCTGGGCACCAGCCATCAGTAAGACCATGGAAAATGTGTTGCTTTCCACCATATGCTCCCTTAATAGCAAAAAAAAGATAAATATTTAAAACATAATGCTTTAAAACCCAAGATCTTCACCCCTTAATTTGGCAGTTTGCAAAACATGGCATTTGTGAGACTCTGGCAGCGCAATTGTCAGAGCATCTCTATCAACACAAGGATGGAAAACAAACTCCCTGGCAGCAGCAGGCACAGCTGTGGGTGCCCACTCCCTCCCTCTTTCCTGCCATGGAGTGTTTTTTTAGCCTAAACTGTCTGTGTGATTAGAAGGGGGAATGTGAGATTAGAACTGTCTTACAAAAACAGAAAAGACCTTTAAATGCAGTTAATGCCTCTGCAAAATATTTGTTTCATAAACTTGGCAGTTGCTCTTAAAAAAAAAAAAGAATAAAATCAGCAACCTGCCATCTGGAAATAACTTATAATAATTGGGGGGGGGGGGTGGGGTGTGAATGACAAAAGAATTAAATGTAAAAAAATATTATTGTTTCTGCGTGAAAAGTTAAGCTTTGACCACAGGGAACAAGAGGGAACAAGAGGAACAGGCGGGAACTGATGCCCAGGAAGTTCCACCTGAAGGTGAGGAAGAACTTCTTGCAACAGACTGTCCAAAGAGGGTGTGGAGTCTCCCACACTGGAGGTGTTCCAGAACTGTCTGAACACAATCCATGTGCCCTGGGATGACCCTGTTGGAGCAGGGAGGTGGAACCAGATGACCCACTGGTCCCTTCCAACCTGACCCATCCTATAAACTACCGAATCAAGAGGTTTTATTCAGCTTAACAACATTTTCAGGGTGGGTTCACCTGAGCTTCCAAAACCATCATTGCTGTGTTTCAGGTCTTTAAAGGAGAGACTAAATGAAAAGGAACACAACTGAAATAAGATTAGGTTGCTCATAGCTGCACAAGCAGTTTATGTGCATTCCTGGGCTAATTATAATGTTTCCTTTAATGCCATTTATTTGCATATCTTTGGGTGTATTATACAGCTTGCAAATTCTTAGCAGGCATTTGGAAACTATTATACATTATTACTTCCTTAAAATCATAACACTTAAATCAGGTCACCCAGCTGTTTAGCATCTGATAACAAGATTAGAGGGATTGATTGTACTCTCTGTAAGACTGCAAATACCTATTAATCTGGGAGTCTTTGGAAGTTAATCAAAATGATATTTTTCTTCTGAGAATGTTATAAACAGTGGAAAATACATTCATAATTTGCAACGGGTATTTTAGGCTCTAAGGTACATTATTCTTTTTGAATACTAATCTTTTCAGCCCTTGCTGTAATTATTCCAACTTCACACAGCAGATAGTTAATACTCCAAGTTTCTGCTATTTAGTATGTTGGAGCTGTCCCCGTTTTCATTAATTCCATCAATCAAACTTAACTCTCCTCCACCTCTAAGAAGTAATTATAATTATTTTTATGACCATATATATGCTAATGAAAGAACTATTTCATGACATTTTAATTAATTCTCAAAATGCTTGTGGACTCAACACTGACATTGTCTTGGAATGACTAGTGCAGAGAAAAAAGGCAAATTATAAAGTTATGGCCAATTGGAATAAAGCGGGAAATACTGGCAAACACAACTGGAGCCATCTTGGTTTGGTAATTCATTTGGCTTCTAATTCTCCTTTGTGTAATTATAAATGTAAATGTTTCTGATTTCAAGGC
>JAWWES010000011.1:2719294-2744154 GCA_035583135.1 Lophotriccus pileatus | reverse complement strand
AGAAATTGCTGAAGTAATTTAGGAGTACACTGAGAGTCAATAAAACCTGTGTTTGAAAATCAGTGGGATATTTTTGAAAACAAAATGAGTGGGGGGAAAGCTTCCAAATTTTGGATTCGGCTTTAGCTTCCTGCTTTGTTTCATTTCTGAATCTCAGCCATAAGCACACAATAAAATAAATGTTGTTTGATATCTCAGAGTCGTAACTGACCATCTGGTAATATGGGAGCCATTTGGGATGGTGTTGTAAGAGGTGATTTGTTGAGGACTTGGGTTTTTGGAGAAGTGCGGAGGGGTGGAAGGGGAAGGCGCATCCTGGTGCTTGATGGGCTGTGGCCACACAGAAAGGCCTAAACAGCAGAAAAGTGTCCCTGCCTGTGGTGGGACGTTGGAACCAGATGGTATCTGAGGTCCATTCCAGACTAAACCACTCTGGTTCTATGAAATTACTGTATAAGCTGCATCTTTTATCACTTTTTGATCGACGTCCCAAGGGAATTGACTGACCCAGCCCAGGAAGGGTCTCAAAACCTCCGTGTCCCTCCCTTCGATCGCACCACTTGGTGCCAAAGGACCTGCTGACTTGAGCCAGGCCTTTGACTCAGCTTAGATTCAAACTCTTCAGGTCTCTTTCCTTCTCCTTCTCCTTCCAGGCCTGACCTCGCATTTGCTGCTCTGAATTTCTGCAGTCTCCTCTGACACATCAGTGTCTGAGGCAGCAGAGCCGTTCCTGCCTTGGGCCGGGGGGGGAACTTCAGAGTGCGGGGATTTGACAAATATTTGTTTTATAACGGCAAACAAGGGAGAACATTAAAGACATGAAATATGTGCCAGCATTGGCACAAGCGCTTTTCAAGTGAAGAGTCTTGCAGAACTAACAATGTCATTTCTTTTTCTACTCATCATTAGCGATTCCTTTGTCAGCACATGTTGTGTTCATTGGCCCTTTCCTGTCAAAACGGTGTTGGGGGCGAGTGCTTTGAGCTCAGCCCTTTGTGGGGCACTGGAGTTCTTGTTCTTATGCATGAAAAGCTCTGAAAAGGGATGGCAAACTCTTATGGTTTGGAGGAGGGCAGGAAAAATCCAGCTGTTTATTCCTGCAGGGCAATGAGCAGGGGCTGAATTCTGTTATACCGTGTTCTGGAACTTTCTTTGAGGTATTCAGTACACGTTCCTTCAGCCAAATTATGAAAGAAAACCAAAACAAAGTAAATTAAAATGTACTGATGAAAGTTTATAGATTCTATGCACTGGAATTTATGGTGGGTTTTTTTTGTGGGTTTCGTTTGTTTGGTTTATTTTTTTTTTCCTTTGTTTTGTTTTTGTTTGGGGGGTTGTGGGTTCTTTTATGGGTTTTTTTCTCTTTTTTTTGGTGTCTCTGTGGTCGTTTTTTTGTTTTGTTTGCTTTTTTCAAATTTGGTCCCATCAAAGCATCAGGGCAATAATGAGATACATTTAATTTCTGTGCTTTTTATGTACTTCCTAAGTCTTCTCATGTCCTCTGCAGAAGTGATGGAGTAACTCAGTTGGGAAGCAATTGGTTTTGAAGTAGATATACTAAAGAAGAATAAAAGAAGGAAGACATGATTTATTTTGGGTAGGGAGCTTTAGTAAGCACTGTGGGCTTTCCCATTAGACTCTACAAGTGTCTGGTGTTGCGTGTGACCTTCTCCACAGGACCTGGATTGAAGTTCTCCTGCACAAATGGCTCTGCTCTCCTTTCCCACCAAGGCTGCAAGCACAGAACCGGTTTCCTTTGACCCATGATTGTCTGGATCATCCAGGAATTTCCCCTGGTGGCACCACAAGGAGCGGCTGAGTCAGCAGGGCAGTTTAGCCAAAATGCCTCTAAACCAAACCATCTCAAATGTAATATCAGTAATCATTTCATCCTGCTTTGTACAGTGGCTGTTTTTTAAACCCTATGACTGAAACCTTCTCCTTTTTATTTTCTAAGGACAATTAATTCTGTGAAGCTCAATATTTTTCTTTTTGAATCACCGTGGGGATAAACACTAGTTTTGCTCTAGTTTTCAACAGCTGCTGCTTTTATTAAAAGAACCAGGAAATAAAAAAAAAACTTGCTTTTTTTATTGACTGATACCTGGGGTGTTTTTTATGAGGGCAGTAGAGAAAAAAATCAGCAGCAGTTTTTCAGGTGAACATTTTGCGTGGGATTACCTTTCGCCACATGGTTTGTGTTTTAGCAGAAGACAAATCTTCGGTGTTTTGATCCAAAATTGTGTCAAACCAAATCAGGGTTTTATGATTCTGGCAATGCAGACCAGACATGCAGACCCTGGAGACTCAGATCAGTTAGGAAATGACTGGTCATATGCAAAGAGTGGGTATAAATAACCCCACAAACAATCCACGTTCCTTTTTTAACAGCGCTGATGGAAACCGTGCTGTATTTTAAATGCATTCATTTCTGCAAAATCTGTGGTATTAAAAATGTAAATGAAAGTTTTAATGCAAGGAAACAAATTTCTTTTAATGTACTACAGGAGCTTCTGCTTCCTGAGAATCAAATTGCATGTAGATGTGATTGAGACTTTGGAAAAAAAAGAGACATTCGTATACAGATAAATGATACTTAATGGCTTTGAGTGGAGGATCAGTTTACACCTTGAAGAATTATGCAAATCTCTGCCTAAATTTGATACTGCTGTGCCTGATCTGCACAGTATACAAAGCACACCAAGTAAAACCACTTTGAAAACCTATTAGAAAATACAAAGGTTAAGCAGGTACAATAAATAACATCCAAGTGATAACAGAGTAATTGATGCCACAACTGCAGGGATATGTGCAGGGGATTATAATTAAATTGCTGAGGATTGCAATGCAGGTGGCAAGAGCTGCTGATGGACTCAGTGCTGCAGAAACTCATAAACACCCACAACTGTTTGTAACTAGAAAAACCTGCCCCTATAAAACTAATTGTGTGTTCAGCACTTCGGGCAGGAAATGTGTGAACAGGCTGGTATTTTTCTGGCATGTTTTGATTCCTCAGGCTGTCAAATGGTGAGGCTCTGGAAGGTGTCTCAGAGATTCATTTTCTTTGAGCCAGCCCTTGTGCCGTGTTTTATTGGAGATGGGGTTTAGACTCGAATTCAGAGACCTGTGTTCTGGTGGAAGAACTTACAGCTCTTTGTGTCTGTGCATTCCTTCTCCACCCACCCCATCCCACGGTTTTACAGGAGCAATCCCATGCCAGGACATGAAGTCAAATGAAGAAGTTCCTCTTAAATTCATTCTTAACTTCATCCCTGTGACCTGACCCTGCAGTCCCAATTCATGAAGCAACATTTGTGCTTGAATTTTTGCCAGAATTTCATTATTAAAAATGTTCTTCTTTCTGCTTGCCTTGTCCATTTCCCTATAATACTATGGGGGAAAAAAACCTCTTTATTTTTCTTTTTGATGTTGTCTAGATAACTTCTCTTGTATTGTTTTCTGCTTTTTAATAAAGGAAAAACTGTCCCTGAAACTATTTCCAGAGGAAGGGACTGTTTACATTCCGAAGAAAAGTTTTTTAAAACTATCTTTTCTTGGCTGCTTATAACTCTTTATCATCACTGCAGTCCAGCAATCAAATAAGAACAGTTAAAACAGTTCAAGGAAAAAAATAAAATTGGCTCTCCAGCAACCTCAGTGGCTTTAATGATCTGGTAAAAGACTAAACAAATAGATATAATTATCATAAAAAAGCTATTACATAGCTCGTCTCATTTGAATTGTTTATGGGATAAAAATTAAAGTGCTTAAACCCATCAGAGGTTTCCTTTGCTTTCAGAGTCTGTGTCCTTTCCCACTGAGCTCAGCAAAGCCATTAAGGCTCTTACCCTGGGAAGGCCTTGGATAATGAAATCCAGACTGTCTCTTACTTGAGGAAAATGTCTCAGTTCACTGATTTTCTGTCTCTGTTCCAGTCCCAGCCGACAGCACTGGAGTGTCTGAGTCGTGGGGGCACATCTGTCCATCCCCAGATATTCCTCACTGTCATGCCCAGGTCTCCCAAAGTCTCTGATAATGAGGTAGTTTGGACTTTAGGTGGGAATAAAGAAGTCTCAATTCCTTATTTTCAGTGTAAAAAATAATCCTGGGTGATAAAAAATAAATAAACTCTGAATTAATTTCTTTCAGCTCTACTTGTAAGGCTTTGCTTTGTAACCTGTGCTGCACCTTGGGGTGGAGTTAAGGCTTTTCCCTCAACTTTGCCCTGTAAGTATTTCTGTACTACCCATAAACAGCAAAATACCTCTTAAAATATCTATTTGTACTCTAATACATACAAGGATTAACCAATTTCCCTTTTCCCACTACTTACATGTTAAGTATGTGCTCACAGGGCAGAGATAATTTAAAACGAGTAAATATTTAGGTGTTTTGGGGTTTTATTTTTAGGTTTTGGCAAATGTTTTAAAGTTTGTTTCTCTTGCTTGTGTTTTGAGTGGGTTTTGTTGTTGGAGTTTTTGTATCTTTTTCAGTATAAACTATTGGGAAACCTCTAAAGTAAAGAACTTTGTACTCAATCTTGATTCCTGCTGCATGTTTGCTGCCACAGCTTTAAGGACAGCTTTCTTTCTGCTAGAGTGATTGATATGCCCTATAAATCAGTTCCTGCATAAAATTCACAGGGAACAAGTGATAGGTCATGAAGCAATGAACTGATGGTGAGAATTTGCTTCCTTGCTTGCATTTCTCCCTCTCTAATTCTAGTTTTAACCATTTTCATGCCTCCCTTGAAAGAACTTCATTTTAATCTCTGAGTGTGTTTGAATTTGGACCGAATGAGCCTAAGGAAGCAAAGGGGGAATAAAAACCAGGGAATCCTTGTAGGCTGGAAGTCCCTGGTGCTTTTTATTGCCCCTGGAATAAATAAAAATACTTACTCTGTGTTTCCTGGGTGCAGCTTTTATGAAGAACTTATTGTGAAGAAAACCCTATTTGGATGCACTAATGAAGTAACATTTGCTGTTACTAAATTTAGGGGGGAAAAAAAGATCAATAATTGCTACCTTGAATCTATGAATTAAAGAGGACTCAAGGAAAATGTGAATTGCTGCTGTAAGTAAGAATATATGGCATGGAAATTGATTTAATGTATGTTAAAAGGTCAAATAAGTATAGTTGTCACCTTTTAACACAAATAGATGGGCTCAGCAACCAGGAATCAAACACACCTGCCCAAACCCACTTGTTCAAAGACCTTGTAGAACACTGGAGCTGTGAGGGACCTGCAACCTCCTCTACACAGGTTTTGTAGGAAACACAGAAGTTTTGAGAGCTGATGGCCAGAAACTTTAGTTTGGAAAGTGATAGCAACAGATGGGTGTAAAACACAGAGAAATTGTTTCACAGAAGGAAAGGGAAATTGGGTTTGATATTCTGGTAAGGACACATTGCCACCTTGGTGGGGTTTTAAACATTCCTTTTTCTTAATGAATATTTGTCATAAATGGCTTTGAAATTTGGCATAATTTGATAGGCTGAGGTGTGGGTACCTAAAATGCTTTAAAACCTTTCAGTACTGACGATGATGATGATGATTCTTCAAGGATGGTGGGTTTTGAGAGTCTCTCTTCTCTTTCTCTCTCCTGTTCCTTTGTATCTCTCCTGTCCTGAGAACCACTGCATCCTTTCTTTCCCAATTAATTCTAAGAAGTGCAGCAGAGTGAGGAAAGAATCTGGGGGAGGAGGCAGCTCTGTGGAGGAAGGAGGTGCCGGATTATTATTAGCAAAAGACCTGCAGAGAGAACTCCTGTTGGAGGACAGTCGGTGACATTCCGAACAGACCTTGCATGACAAATCACTTGAAGGCTGAGTTAAAAAAAAAAAAAAAAGATCCCAAAAACTCTTTTACATCCTGCAAGGATGTCACCAACTGTCAGGGACACGCAAGCGGATTTTCCTCCTTTTTTTTCTTTTTTTAAGTCTTGCCAAAAGAGCGCTTGGGAACAGGGTTCCGTTTGCACCAGGCTCGGCACAAATGGGTAATCTCTCCGTGGAAGGATCTGCAACATAAATAGCCGAGAGGATGTCTGATGGCTCCCAGATCACAAGTGGCAGAAGTCGTTTCTGCCGTGGTTTGTCGGATTCTGGGTGAAGAGAGCAGGGTTTTAACGGGAGAGAAGCAAAAAGGTGACAAAGGGCACAGGGAGGGTGACAGGGTGAGAGAAGAGGGGAAAGAAGCGTTGGATAAGGTGAGGATGTACTTTCTCACTTGTGGTAGGGTGGATTTAGAATAAGCATGAGCAGAAATAGGGAGCTGAGAGAGATTTCCATGGAATCTGTTGCCATCAGGGTGACGGGAAGCTGGGTTGGCAGCAGCAGCCAGAGCTGCCTGCAAGAAGAGGAGGAGAGAGATTTTACTGAAACTTCGTGAAAGCAGAAGAGAAAGGAACAGTAATGTTGGAAAATTAGCATTTTGCTTTCTTTGATCTTTGTGACTCTACCCACAGCAACACATTTTATCCTTACATCCTTGTCTCCCCTGCAGATTTCCCTGCCTTGACAAACACAATAGATTTTTTTTTTCCTTGTTTATTTGTTCTAAAGAGTTTCAGCTGTAAGACCAAATACTACTTTGAGTTCAAACTTTAGGTGACTGTCATTATTTTGGCTCTCATGGTGGGAAGCTGAAAGGAGCTGAGAGGACAAAGTGCTGCAGACCAGATTGAGATGGGAAGTGTCTCCCATGGCAGTTTTCCAGCCTCTCCAAATTGATTCTGAGGGTTATGGCTGTGTTGCTTGATTAAGTGTAGGAAGGAGATATTAATTATGAGTTTTCTTCTGTGATTCACTCAAATAATAACATGTGTTGTATTATGTAGGATGTACTTGTGCACATATCCTGTAAATACATGGAATAGGCATTATTGAAGAGGGAAACAATGGAAAAGGTTAAATGAAGAAACAGGAACAGAAAATGATGAATTTAGTCAGGTTTGGTTCTAGGAGGAGCTGAATGGCATAGCCACGAAGTACAAGGCCACTGAAGATCCAAACTAATCTAAAAATTATTTTTTTCCTCTCCTTTATATGAAGAAACCAAAAGACCTGATTTCACTAAAAAATGTTTCATCTTGTGGTCTGAAATAATTTGCTCTGTTAGTCCTCAAGGTTGCTCACAATGCAAGATAATGTATTTGGGCTCAAGCTGGAATTTAGTGGTGCATTTATTCTCTCTGAGATGAGAATTTTGTGTTAGCTGAGATTTATGTGCTTTTGGATTTATCTTTGAGTTTGTTTTTAACTTGTGCCAGATATATCTAAAGTGCCAGGTCAGCAAACTTCTGATTGCCTCACTAAACCAAAGAATTGGGTTATAAGAAGCATCATCCTTTGAATATCAATGAATAAATAGGGAAGAAATAAAAAAAAAAGAAAAAATGGACTTGAGAGGTTTGAACTGGTTTAAACATGAAATCAAAACAAAATCAAGGAGCCTTAAACAATGTGAGCTGTGCTCCTGGATTGTGGGCAAACCTCCTGGAAGCCAAAAGTCCCATAACTCAGTCATAGGTGAGTTATGTTCATGTGCTTAGCTGAGCATCTGGCTGATAACTTTTCCTATCAGGGAATAAATACATCATTCTCTCGAAGTTCAGGGAGTTTTGCAATCATTTGTTAGGGAATGCTGCTCCATCTTTTCATGCCAGAGATGTTCAGAGTTTGCATAATATCTGACAGCAACTTTCTTATCTTCAAGACGTGGAGAAATGAGGGTTAGTGATTATGGAAGATAAATATAGGCAGTAATGATTAGTGAAAGGGATTGATAAATGGGGTGGGGAATGGGAACAAATCTGAGACACAAAAAAGCAGAAACAAATGCTTAAATTTAGAGTTCTGTCCTCAAAAATCCCTGCCTGTCAAATATGCCGTAATAAATGATGGAAACCTTGGCATTTGATATTTCCCAGTGACAGCCACGACATTCCTGAGATGTATGTTGAGAAGTCTTTGCCCACAGCAGGTTTGTACAGCATGTGCAGCCTCTCCAGGAAACAGGCAGGGAACTTAGAAATGTTTTGGAGACCAGAACACACCGATAGTTTGGGTTGGTCTCTGGGACAGGGTGAAATCTGGCCTGTTTTGTGACACAGGTGGTTTCAGGGCCGGTGGTGACAGTTGGGTACAGGCAGGCCAACTAGTTTTAGGTGGTTGAACATTTATTTCAGGCAAATAACAGTTTAAAGTCAACAATTTACATGGGGAACTCAAAAATTGCATCTCCCTCTCTTGACATCAGTGACAGAAGTCCCGTGGATTTCCATGGAGCTGCATTTCACCCACATGCTCCCAGTGCCTTTTCCTGATGTGCTTGAGCTGAGTTTTCAGAAAACACACAAACATTTCATTTTTCTCCTCAGAGCTTTTCTTTTCATAATTATTATAGAACCAATAGGAAGACAAGTTGGCTGCTCACACCCCAAATCACCAGGCTCTTCATTTTCATTCCTAATCTCTTGTATTTATTAATCTACACCTGCCTGCCATTTTTTATTTGTGTGTAGACTAAAAAGTTTGTTTGGTTGGATTATAAAATCACAAAGGTTGGAGGAAATCTCTAAGATCAACAAGCCCAACCATCAGCCCAGCTCTGCCAGGTCCAAAATTGAACTCTCTCCCAAATCACCACATCTACAGAGGTTTTGAAGGATTCCAGGGATGGTGATTCCACCACTGCCCGAGGTAGAACTCATCAGGGACGTGGGATTGTGCATCAGCTGGCACGATGGAATCCATCCAGAGAAAAATCTTCTAGATGTTGAGATAGTAAAAAAAAAAATAAATAAAAGATAGATAGATTAATTTTTCATTAAGGCCATGGAATCTGAAAATACCAATGAGCTAAAACCCAAAGAATAACCCATTATTATAGTTGTTCTTTTGCTCTTGGTATTTTGTAGAAGAAAAATAACCAAAAGGTCAGAAAAATTTCCTGTGTCCCGAGATGGTATTGGATGGATCCTGTATTTATTTTCTGAGGTACAATATTTAAATGTCAAGCATCCCCTGGAGAAATAAATTATTCATTATAATTAGAAAACGTAATTTTTAAAAAGAAAAATCATTTATTGGTGACTAAGCAGCATATTCAGTGAGAATGTTTCTTCTCTTGTACAATAGCTGTGTACTTCGAGATAATGTTCTAATTACCTAATTGCAGCTATTGTGTTGAGCTGGAGGTTGAGATCCAAAGTGTCATGGCAACTGGCAGGAAAGCTCTGCAAGCCCCTGCTTTCTCAGTAGAGTCTCAAAAATAGCTCTTTATTATAGGAAATAAGGAGGTAAATCTTCTTAACAAGATAAAGCTTGAACCAAGAAAGAATTTTCCCCTTTGCACTTGATGGTAAGGCATAAATTAAGCATTTCTGCTTCAATTTAATTAGCATAAGCCATCATAATAATGTACCCATAAGTGTTTGCTTTTCCAGTCTAGAGCAAACCTCCTGTGCTCAAGAGATTTACTGTAAATCATTGAATATTAATTTCTTGGATTTTATTGAAGAACATTTTACACAGTCAGCTTAGGAGAGAGAGAACAATCATTTTCTTTCCTTTGCAGGAAAGATCTTATTTAATACTGTGATATTAACTAAAAGGAACTCCATGAAATGCTGCTCCAGTTTTATGATCTTGTTAAACTCTGGAGACTTCTGGGACTGGGAATTTCAGAAAAGAGGAAGAGTATATTTTAAATATGTCTGACTCTGAATGTCTGATAGTATTATGTCTCTCTGTTCACTGCAACTCATGATCTCTCATTAACAGTTGTAATGGTAATTAGGAAGCTTCTCCCTTTAATTCATAGAAATCTATGATTCCATTCAGGCTGAGTAATAATTGCAGAACTGCCATAAATTCAGAGGAGAGCTTGGCACGAATAAAGGTCCCAGTTCAAGTCTAATAAATTTTATAAGTTTAAATGTAATGAATTAGAGTTTACTTGCACATTGGTGCTCTGGTGATATAATCAAAGCAAAGGTTGTTACTGTTGTGCCAGTTCCCATAAATTAGCAACCTTGCTAATTTAAAAAAACCTTTTTTTGTTTGTTTTGGGGGGGGGGGTTGATTGGTTGTTTTCCCCTGAGAAGTGAAGTTCATCTGTACTGGACACAATTCCAACTCACTACTCATGTCTGTGCTTTCTGGAGAGCCCATAAAAATGTCCCTTCAAATTAAAGTTTCATGAGCTTTTTTATGCTCTGCCATTAACTGATTTTGGGAAACAAATATTTATGAGGTCCATTTGGTTTCCACATGTTTGCCTGGGAAATGGGGCAGCTGGGAGACACCTCCTGCCAGGACCACTGGTGCTGTCCTGGAACGATTCCCTTCTGCTCCCAGCACAGCCCTGATGGCACATGGGGCTGGACCTTAACTGGTTACTGGAATTTTCTGCTTCCAAACATCCCTTTCCCATGTATTCCACTTCCCAGTGTATCTAATATTCTTTCCACAGAGAAAAGTCTTCACAAAAATATGTCCTTCACCTGTGGGTTTGCACTGAGCAGGTGGAAAACGTGGACTTGGGAAAGAAATGCCAAAACCTAGAATCTTTCCTTTCCTCCCCTAAAATCCAGCCCATATAGCAATTTATGGGAAAAGTTAACACTGATATTGGCTTCTTAGGAAACACAAGATGGTAAAACTATAAGTGATTATCCTTAAATTCTCTAATATCACTAATTCCATAGGCAGGAGGAGGTAGTGGCTGTTATCGTGGTAGATTTTGGTAAACTAAGGGCCAAACGTTTATCCTGGTGTTACAAGAGTTCACCAAATGCATATTGTGTCTGATGTGCTGAAACAACACCTGCATAAAGGAGCTGGAGACTCCAACTTCCAGCTCTGCCATCGGGACACGCAAATGTAACTCGTCCGCGGAATTCTGCGGCCATAAACTTTTATAACCGCAGAGGGAAAGCTGGTCAGGAGGTAAATCCAACCGCAGTAGGAATGCAGAAGTGGTGACCAGCGCACCACACGGTCTGGTTGACTGCACTTAATTTCCTTTGCGAGACTTCAGGCAGTTAAAGCAAATCCCAGACTGAGAAGTCGCTGCTGCTCTCACTGCTGGGATTCTGGAACGCCAGTTCTGCCTTTTATGAGCTCCCATATAAATCTCGACGAATCCACCATGAATAAAACGAATTGCAGCCTCCAAAGTTCTCTCATTTTGCTTTCTATTGAACGGGTACCTATTTCTAAACTTTCCTTTTTTTTTTTTTTTCTCTTGCACCTAAGTGAAAATGTTTTCTCTAAACAGCTTTAAGTGCTTAAAAGAATATGTCATTTTCTACTTCCTAAGCCTCTTTTCTGCCAGGAAAAGAATATAGGAGGTCCACAGAGATTAAGGATTCAATTTAAAAGTAATCAAATACTCATTTTTCTTATGAATATTTAGACTTACCAGAGCTCACACCTGAATCTGTCAAATTCTGGGTTTATTTTCCTGGAGTCAAGGACCATCAATTTCTCCTGTTTCTGTTCCTACACAGGATTTTTTTTTTCATGCTCTGGCTGTCCATTATTGTCCAGAAACATCTGTTGCAGCTGCTCTGAGCAGGAGCAGAAGCGAAGGCCTCTGATTCTGGAGCAGCAGGAAAATTTATCAACCCCTCAGATTTCTCCATCCCTTTGCAGCCCTCAAAAGCAAATGGAAATTCAGAGAGAGGGAGGCTCAGAAAGAGCATTTTCTCTCTAGAAAAGGCAGCAGAGATTCCAAACTAAGCTGTGCTGCAAAGCTGATGTCACAATTTGTCACATGTGTTGCCCTCGAGCCACACTGAGCTTGTTCCAGTTTACAACTGGAGCTTTCCCTTCCTTTTATTCCAATAAATACCTTTTTTTTCAGTGACAACAAAACACGTGATGCAACCGGGTGAAATTTGAAATTTATTCCTTTATCTTTTACTTTTTAAATCCCCACCTTCTTTGCCAGTGGGGGTTGCTGGATCCTCAGTTCCTCTGCTGTTCCTACATGTGTTGAAGGATTGCTTTGTCTCCAGATGCTGGGAGCTCTTTTCGTCCTAACAAATGTCAAGAGCTGTTTTGCTAATTCCTCTCCTACGTGTCATCCCTCCTCATTAATTCTCCCAATGACAATGACATCTTTTCCAGAGACACTTTCCCCCCTCGAGCTGTCACCTTATTTATTTCTTCCTCTGCCTTGCCTTGAGGAACATGATAAACTTGAAGACAGTGCAGAAGGTTTCTCAGTTTGTTTAGGTTTCTTAGTAGAGTTTTGCAGGTCTGGCCAAAGCAGGTATAAATCTCTCTGTTATTATTTTTCTTTTCCTTCAAAGCTATTTTTTCTTAAAGAAATATATAACATTACAATGATTGAATAACATTATTTTGTTAAAATAAAATGAATTCATTTTGTGGGGTCCTTTCAGACTGTGCAGTCTGACCTCTAAATAGCAGAGCCAAGAGCTTTGCCTCAACACTGTAGAACTACACCTGGTCTATCAGGAAATACCTGATGCTGACTTAGAGGATTCAAGTACTGAAAAGCCTTTAACACCCCTACATTAACAACTCATAAATGCTGCTGTTGAGGCTGAATACCTTTAACCCCCTTCCCCCAAATTGTAGAATTGTGTAGAAATATTTTTATTAGATTTTTCCACAGGGTTTACACTAAGTTGAACTTTTCTTCTCTTTCTCGATCTCACACTGTAATAATTTCTCCTGTTATGAGAATTTCTGCTGTTGTTGGTTTTAATCTTTTCTATTGCTCTGTTCCCTCTCAGAGGAAACACAGTTTTTCTCTGGCAAGGTTGCTCCTTTACTTACTCACCTTTCTTTAAATAAACATTTGCTTTTCACTTCTTCTTCCATGAGGTGGTTCTTGTAAGAGGAATGCACACTAGAAAGCAAGAAAATAAAAATTAATGCATGCTCAATCTTCTTCAAAGGTCAGGAAGGATCCAATAAAAGCTGATGGGAACCAGGTGTGGGATTTACCTGTCTGGAAAATCCTGGCCACAGGCAATATTATTATCTATTAAGAAGGAGTAACGTGAGTCAGATCCTTTCCACCACACTGGAAGATTTTTGCCAACTCAAAGACCGCAGGGAAAAAAAAAAAAAAGCATTCAGTAGAATAAAATAAACTCCAAGAAGTATCTCAAGTCTTATCTTGGAGTCTGTGAGTCAGAGACAACAAAAGCTGTGAAGATAGAATGACTTGTACTAGATGGGAAATAATTCTGCTTAATGAAGATCAAAAAAAGAAAAAGGAAGAGATATGGACTTCAGAGTATTTGAATAGATACTTCTAAAAGGAATAAAATTTATGTACTATAAGGAAAGGTTATGAGCACAATTAGAAGGAGGCAGCAGTTGGAGGAACAAAGAATGGTTAAAGGAAAATAAGAGAAAGCAGGAAAATAAATATCTAGCAGGTGTGCATAGATTTATTCACGTGTTCTTCTGTCTTCTATTAGTACTAGAAATACTGCCAAATCTCCAGAAATTTATTTAAATAATTGTTCACTCAAAAAGCCAACTTCTAAAAAAGATGTTGGTTTGCACATCCATTTCTATCAGTTTGCAGTATTATTGAAAAGTTGTTTGGTGCCATAATTTTTTTTTAAAGATATTTAATTATTTTTTTCAAGAGATGCTTATTGCTGTATCACTCAGTCAAAGATCACACCAGGCAAGAAAGTGTTTCTTTAAATCCTTGGGGTCGAGGAAATGGCCTCAGGCAAGGTTTAAGTTGGATATTAGGGAAAATTTCTTCATGAAAAGGGTTGTAAAGCCTTGGAACAGGCTGCCCAGGGAAGGGGTGGAGTCACCATTCCCAAAGTGTTTGAAAAATGTGTGGATGTGGCACCTGAGGACGTGGTTTATTAGTGAACATGGTGGGGGTGGATGGTTGGACTCGAGGATCTTAAAGGTCTTTTCCAGCTTTAATGAATCTTCAGTTTGAGAGTGAGGGTGAGGTTACAACAGATCCATGGAATGTCTCAGAGAGCCTCTGGGAAGCTTTTGTTTGGATCCCTCAGGTAAATGGGAGCTGATGAGTTTGGTATCAGCGTCGCTGCACCTCTTAATTTACATCACAACTTCATGCCTGCAAGTTGCACGTTATCTAAACTTACCCAGTGCCTCCTCTGAAGCACTAATTCACATTTCTCACAAAGGTGCTGAGCAGGTGTTTTTCCCCTCCCATAAAATGAACAGTGTGTCAGGAAAATGTATTTTCACACTGCATGGAAAACCAGCCTGATGCTGTAAAGTGCTGCTGCAAGGGCTGGGAAGGTACCACAAACTCTCCCCTGCTTGTGAGAGAGGAAGGGAAATCAAACTGCTGAGTATTAAAGATCAGCTCTAAAAAGGGAATTCATGATGCTTGTTGTCCTAAACAGAGATCCAAGATTCAGAACCTATTCCCCAGCGAGGCCTCCTACCCACACATGCTGTTTTCAGTAATATATTAAGTTCTGGCTTGTGGAAAAAAAAAGACAAACAAACAAATAACATTTTTCCATTTGCTTGGAAAACTTTTTCCATGGTGGCTGTGAAAAAATGCACATTTGTAATTATAAGGATATTACACTACTTGGGTCCAGATAGTTGTAGTTCTTATATTCAAGGATTAATGTTTCAGTTCTTGTGTTCATCTTGCAAAAAATTAAAAGAGAAGATCAACATTTTCATCTTTCTCCCCAAAACAGAACCTGAGTCCTGTCTGACCAGTCTAGAAGAAAGTTTTGATTCTGAAGATTTTTTTACTCTTCTATCCATTTAACAATATTTAGAAATAGGTCTCTTTCTGGGGGGAAAAACAGCCTTGAAATTGGGATGGTCTGTAAGCACTTCAGCAGAGCAGTCAAGAACATCATCATAACACTGTTTGAAGTGTGCCCTCACCCACAGAAATTTGCCCCAAACAGCATTTTGTGGGGAAATTTCCAGAAACTTCTGCACTTTTCCTGCAGAGGGTGAATTATCCCATCCCTCAGATTCCTGAGGAAAGTTTGCACCTGCCTGCAGGTTTGTTTGCCACATTTACAAAAGAAATTCAACACCATCTTTGGGTTTGGAGGAAAGGAGAGAGGTTTTCCTGCCTTTTAAGCGACTGGGGAAGGGGAGAAACAGCATATCCTTGGGAATATGAAGTGCTGAGCTGTACAATTAGAAGAGGTGTCTAAAAGTTTAATTGAACAATGACATGCTGTCAGCAGCAGCTTAAATGCAATCCCATAATGACACTTGCTATAAACTGTGTCAAAATGAAAAATAGGTGAGAGCTGACGTGTGGAGGGGCTGAGACTCCTGTGCTGCTGATGGATATTCCTACAGAAGCAAACCAATGACAGGAACATAAACTACGGCACTGATTGCCCTGTAATTAAATGGAATTAATAAAGGATCTAGGTAAGAAAACATGGAACAGGACCTGTGAAAATAGGGATGAATGTTGACTTGGAAATTCCGCTGTAGGAGTCCAAGATTTGGGAATAACAATTGGGTTGGTCGCCTCTGGTGGCGGATTTGGGAGCTTTCTGTGAGACAAGGCAGCCAGTTCGTGTTCCCCCCACAGTTTTCCACTCTCTGTGTCACATCCCACGCAGGTTTATTGCTCCTTGGGAATTGTGAAGGACTTTGGTGGTGCTTTTTCCAACACAGCATAATGAACCTCTCCATCCCCACTGCAGGGAGGGCTTTGATTGTCACTGGGAATAGATTCCTGCTTTTCTTCTGGCTGTCACACTCCAGCCTAAGCTTTAGTTTAATAGACCACACATTATTTTAGGAGAGCTCTCCCCTGGTTTATTTTAGTGCCATCAACACAGTGTCAACCAAGTGCTGACTTCTCAGCTCAGCATCCCAGGATAAAAAGTATTTCTTCTCTCCCACACCCTTCATCTTGCCTGAGTTTAATTTCAAACAAATCTGAACAGAGAGACATAAAAAAATAAAAAATACTGATGAAACCCAAAATATCATCCATCTGCTTCAAATGCTTCAAGGTTTGATCACGGGGTATTGAATATTTCCTACTGTTTATTAATAGATAATAGCAAATGGAATTTGCTAAATAACTTCAAATAGCATTCTTAGGGAAAAAAAATTAACATTTCTTTCATCAAATGCATTTGCTATTATTTACCAGCTCGTAGAGTTAATTTTAATAAGTGACTTGAATAATTAACTTTAATAAGTAATGCCAACAGTAAATAGTTCACCCTAAATTCTCTACTGAATGCAGCAGACCCTTACTAATTCACTTTTTGCTAATCCTCACACTTTCTGACACACGAGAGCCTCTCCCTTCACCTCCCGTCTCTTTGCAAAGATTTAATATCATAATGTTTCAGTGACTTCTTAGCCTGTTGGAATCTCATTATTTATACAGCATAAATAATTAAACTAGACTCTCTTTTTAAAATTAAATGAGCCATGGATTTCTGAACTAGTTACCTTAGTTATAAATTGTGCCAGCTGATCATCTCTCACATGCAATTAAAGTGTTCACTGACCTCTGGCACTGAGGCTGCAGAATTAGGAAGTCACCCAAGCAAGGACAACTGGATGGGGTGCAATATGGACAGTATGGGCAGGGTAGTGCCTATGATTTTTTTCTCCTCTCCATTTATTTTTTTGGAAGCCAAAGATCATTGGGTTTTTTTGATGAACATGTGTCCAGGTGGTTCTGCTGCTCACTCAGTAAATTCACAATTAGGTAACTTGTTTTAAAAAAAATTTAATTTTTAAATCATTAATACCATTTCCATGCATATTTTGAAATAATAAAAAATAGGTATACACCATAAAAAAAGTCCCTGGGCCAAAGGTCAGTGCCCTCCCACCCAGGGAGGGTGTTAAGTCATGCAAGGCAAGTTTGAAAATTGAGATGCATGGCTTGTTTTAAACCTCATAGAGGATTTTTTTTTTTCCAAGTTACCTGAATAAATCTCTGCTTAATCCCTGGGTGATGACAGAATTCCTGAACTCGAAGCTTCATGTGCTAACAGCCAGCCCTTGGAAATCCTGATTAGCCCACCCAGCCAGTCGGAGGGGCAGAACCAAACAATGGGCTTGGGGAAGGGGTTTGTAGGGAACACAGCTCAACAAATAAAACACAGTGCAGCCACGGGGGGCTGCTGTTTGGGGCCAAAAAAACACCCCCAAAATAAAAATCTCTGTCCTAAAGGTGTTTGATGTCTCATCAGCACACAGGGCTGAGCGTAACTGAATATTGGAGGTACGAACACTGCATTTGTGCAGACGAAGCTCCAAATGAATTGAGTTTGGATGACACGTGTGTAATTACAATGCCTTGGCCTCTTTAGCTGCAAACAAATGAGATTTGTTTGATGTTTTACACTGCACCACAGATAAAAGATCCCTAGCAATCAGCCAGCCTATTGCTTTGATCCTGTGTTGAAGCACAGGGACGTAGATTAAGGTCTAAATCCAACTTTTCCGATCACAGCACCGCTGAAGGAAAGGTGTACATCTTGATGTTTTAATTAATAAATAAAAGGAGTGAGAAGGATACATTTTTTTTTCTTGTCTGAAATAATTACTTTCTTAGCTCGTGTGGTCAGCAGAGCACATTTTGCTGACAAGGAACCAACAATAAAAACACCCTCCCAAAACTCAAAGCAGTGTGACACAGTGGCTGCTGCATTTGGAGGGTGGGAAAAAAAACCCCAAACCTTCTCCAGTTCTCTACTGCAGATGGTTCATTGCATTCCATCAGCCAACCACTGATACATTTAAAATTCGAGGGAACCAAAATACAGATTGAGGTTTTATTAACCGTTTGGAGGGAATTCTTGGTCCTCACAGCACACCTGAGAAAGCAGAGAGCGAGAAAAATCAGTTTGTAAAAGGTGTAGAAACTGCAGCAAATTGAAAGAGCATAAGGAAAAAAAAAAAAAACACAACAACAAACCAAAACCAAACTCCTAAATCCTATTACTGTTTTTTTTTCTTAATGAAAACAAGTTTAAGCTGGAAAGTGCATAAATTTACACTTATTGAGAAGTGGGAAAACGCACGAAAGAGCAAAAAAGGTATGAGAAAAAGACTGCTAGACTACCTGATGGTTTTAGAAATAATATCTAAGTTAAATGTATAAAACAATTAGAGAAGGAAGGGTTTGTTGCCTTCAATTAATTTCAGTACTCTTATAAGATACTAAAATACATCCAAAAATAGAACAACACAATCATTCCAGGAGATCAATGGAAACTTTCTCCATCAGGTTGTTTTAGTCACCTTTGCCTTCTGGATATCAAATGAAACACAAGAAATATATCAGCAAAATAGATGGTTTTGAATTTAAAGATCCCCGGTGAAAGAGAGAAAGATTGACAGAAATTAACAATGGGCTTTGTAGGAATATTTTATAAATTATCTACTTCTTCTTTGCTACAAGTTCCTCAGCTGTTCCATCCCTCATTTACAGCCACATTTTTTTCAGATGTTTGGTCACTGAAAACAGAAATATTTTCTCTTTGCAGTGCCATGCCAGCTCTTGTTTATTCCTCCTGATCCTTCATTTTAAAATAAACCTGCAAATCTCTAAATCAGAAAAGTCAAAATGCGTGATTAATTACAAATCAAGAGTATTTTGAAAGCAGGAAAGAAAACAAACAACTGTGGTAAAGTGAACAGATGGGATTAGCAACTGAATTGCCATCATTAGCATTATGAGTCTGATAATTAGTTATTAGAATAACAATACATATTTAATATTAATATGAGATAACACAAGAATTATTACAGGGACATAGGAAGAAAATTAACTTGGAAGGTTCTAGTTAAGGATAATTGGAGTTGGACTGCCTGCCAGTGTCTAGGATTGTCTTTCAAGGCTCTTGTGGAGATAATTCTGATTTTGTGGGCAGAATCCTGATTTTTTTAAAGCAGAAAGTGGCCTCAGTGATGCCTGCATGTTGCACAATTCAGAGAAGATCAGCTAGTCCTGTAGTTCCCTTTCAGACAGTCTTATGCATGAATAAAAGCCTTACAAAATAGAGTCTTATCTTCGCTAATACTAAAGTATTCTGTGCTGGATGTAACTTCCACTCAAACCAACAGGAGTTTGCTTATTTTGCAGTAATTAAATTCATTAATGAGGGTGCTGTCACGTTACCTGTGAGTACTGGTAGCTTCTGCAGGTCATCTTCCCCATCCCTCTGCTGCCAAAGCTGTAGAGATGCACTAATTACAGACCTCTGAACAGGACCCTGCCACCAAAAACCCATCCTAACTCATCAGTGCTCCCAGAAAACAGGGCTACAGCAACCCCCAAGTGGAAGTTTGAAAGGATTGAACCCTGACCCTGTACAATTTCAGAAATCTTGTGTATTCTGTCAAGCAACACATGATTTCTGCTTGATTTGATGAGCCTAAAGCTGGTTTTATTGTGGGATTCAGGCTCTAAAAACTCACAGCATGTGGAAAGAAGAGATTTAGAATTATGTAGACTGCCATAACTTGCTATAAGCAAGTGGAAAGGCCTTTTATTATTGAAAAAGGCATTGATCTCCCTAATTCCCAATAATTAGAATAAAGGTGAGGGTATTTAAATGATAAATAAAAACTGAATGCAGGGTAAAACAGTGTTTTCCCATAGTTCTTCTAATAAATTATAGTTTACAGGGGTAGGATCAGGTACGATAGCTAGGACTGAGCAAATTTAAGTCAAATCAGGGAATGATGATGAGTTGCCAGGTTACACAAAGCAAAAACTGAGCCTAAACTTTGCTATAATAATAGAAAACCAAAGTCATTAATAAGATGGGTTATTTTTCCCTCTTAACTTTGAGTGGTTTTGCTTGGATTAGAGAACTGGAGAATCTAATTGAAGCAATTGTGTAGTTAGTTCCATTTAATGGCTCTCATACAGTCAAATATACATTAGGAAGAAAAATGGTGAGTGCTGATGTGCTGAATATACTGTACAGACAACATTTAATTGCAAAAGGATATCATTTGGAATGACTGCCATTTCCCTGCCTTCCCAAAATGAACCTCCCCACAAAATAATACAGAGTGTAAGCAAAACTGAAGTTCAAAGATCTAATTTCTAATTCAGGGAGGCATTAAACATATGCTTAACTTTGACCAAATGTGTAAAGCCATTAACTTCCAGGACCATAAAGAAGTGCTTAAAGTTAAATGAGTACTCAGGTTATTATTCACACAGGGTTGCCTTTTTGAATCTTACTCCCCTACCAGTGTTAGCACTTTCTTTAGCAGCTGGTCCCATTGATTACCAAAATAAAACCCCCAAAAAACCCCGTTCCTGACCATTAAAAGGTGGCAGGACCTGATTCTCATCTGTACATACGGGTTTAATGTTATATTTATAGTTGTGGTGGGGGTTTTTTTGCCTGCATTAAACATGAGCAGATAAAAACTGGGCTTTGCTTGACTGTGAAAGGCAGGCAGGTAGATGAATATTTGTGCCTGTAGTTAATTGTGTATGCAAATGAGAAGATGCCTTTAAAAATCAGGTCTTATGTTTTTGGAGACTCCAAGAAAGTGGGAAGCAGGAATCTGACTTTTGGTTTGTTGGTTTGTTTTTTTTTTTCAGAAGACTAAACTTCAGAGAAATCCAGGCTTAAAAACTTAATATTCAGGCCTAAAAATTTCTCCTCTGCCATGGACTGGGGAGAACACTCTTAAAACCTGAATTTCATACCAAAAAAAAGAGCTAGAACAGTGTCATGATGGTTAATAAATGGGCTACTCATCTGAACCTGAAAGAATAGAGTAGAAAATGTATTTGCTATTTTCACTTATTCTTTACTAATTGAAGGAGATGATGGCTTATTTGATTTAATTATTTTTCTCTCTAACCATCTCAAAATCAGACCTTGAATTTTGTGTTCTGCCATATTTTGATTCCCCCTCTACCACAGACCAAAATCTCCCTGTTGACTTTCACTTGTTCCACCCGAGCCCGGAATCAATTCCAGCTTATCAGTGTCAGACAAACCATGTCTTATCAGGGGAACTGAAAAATCCAGATAAAGCAACAATTTTAGCAAGTTTTTAGACCTGTAGCTGTTTTAGGCAGGTTACACTCAATTGGCAGCAAATTATTCTTGAGCACTTGGGAATTTTAGTGCAAAAATTCCCTCCGGAGATATTAGTTATGGAGGGGCTGCCTTCCTTGTTTTCAAAACCAACCCATGCCACAGCCTCCCAACCTCCCAACACCAAAAACTCCTCTGGGAAAATATGTGCCCTCTCTCACTTTCAAAACAAGGATATTACCTGGATTTCATGGATTTCATGTTTTCTGTATTGTTTTTGTGATTGCTTCAGCTTGTTCTTGGAGAACAGGTAAACAAAGATGGAAAGGAGGAGTTTAAATGTGAAATGTTTCCTCTCTCTCTCTCCAGCTCAGCTTTAGTTGCCAGCTGGCCCTTCCTCCTTGTTTTTTCCAATGAACAAAGCGTTTAAAAATCCCAAACCAAACAAACCAAAGAGGCAGGGACATAAAAATCAGGATCACAGCGAGAGGGATAGGAGGCACAGCTGTCCTGCTCAGCCTGATGCTCCCACATCCATCTGCAACCTCAACCATCTGCACAGGGGAAAGGAACTGCAGGAAAAAACACCCTGCTTCCCAGCAAAAACAGGTTTGGAAGATTCTATAGGATGAAAATCCTTTAAAAGGACTTTCTTTGAAGAGGAAAAACCCCAACTTCTCCACCTGAAACTTTCAGCAAATTGGACAAGTTCTGAAATCAAGCTAAGAGGGGATGGCACTCAAATAAATTTCCCTGCCCTTTGCCTTTCTAAACTCCTAAACATCTGCAGCCAAGGCTGCAACCTGATAGAGTACACAACTTTTTTTTACAAGAATAAATATTTTTTGGAGTCCAGGAAAATCTGCATATCAAGCCCAGGATAATCCTCTTGGATGTTTGGCAAACCAGCCTAAATTCAAGTCTCTTACCCATTTTGGAAAGGACTTCTGGAAGGATTAATAAAAACACATTCTGCCTCAAACAAACCCTGCTATGGATTGTCTAGTTACCTGGAAATATGCCTTGCACTTGAACCCTCCTGTGAAGTTTTTGGTACTATTTATTTTCCCTGAAGTCTTTATTAGAGCCGACATTTAAGGTTTTTAACAGAATTGACTTTAACTGGAATTTATTGGCCATTCTTCCCCTGCACAAACACTGTTTAATTTAAAAGAACATGATGTTTTTCACGGTGAGGTTTCAGCCCAACTGTTGGGTTTTTTAACTTAGTGCAAACCCCTTGAATTGCAGTTATACTTTTTACTTAAGGAGAAGTTATTCATGTGAGGAGTGGCAGTAGGTCTAAGTCCATAATCCTAAATAAAAGGTTAACTCTTACAACAAATTACAGAGTGGCTGTTTGGCCAGTTTTGCTTTCCTAAAGCAATTTCCAGAGATATATTTACTTTGAGCAAGAATTATTCCCCAAGAGATAACTTCCCTTTTATTGGAAGTTTTATTTAACTAAGAGCGAGACGTGAATATTTGGAAGGCAGTGCATGTTTCTGAGGCATTTCTCTTGCAGGTTGTAGATGATTCACAGGAAAGAAATCTTTTGATGCCTTGCCAGAATGCAAAATGCCAGGTCCTTCCATGGTGCAAATGAAAGGAGCTCCGTTTCCTTCAGCACAGGTTTGGAGCAGCAGTCTGGCTTATATTTGCTTTTGCAGATATCTCTCACCCAACTGTCTTCATTTGGAAGAGTCTTCTTTGCTCAAAGAGCAAAAAATAGCAGCTGAAATACCTGACACTGGGCAGAGAAAACTTTGGAATTATGGAAATGTGGGTAGGAAAAGAGCCTGATGATGTTTGAGTCGAGTTCATGAGTGAGGTCTTTATATAAATAGACCATAATGTGAATGTTTGAAAGATGATCTCAGATCTTAAACTGCTTTTCTTCAGTGAAATTCACTTTTAAAGACTATTTTTAAAGACTATTTGGCTGGCTTGTGTTGTAACACTTTTGTAATACAGATTTTATGTGATCCAGGTGCTAAAGTCATGATTTAAATATTATGACATTTATTATTAATATATACTGTCATTTGCTACCTGAAAAAGTAATGCTACCTCATGAATAAAGTATCCTGGTGAGCTACCACCAAAATAACAACAAATTCCCGTGTGAAAAGAGCTTAAAAATTAGTGCTAAATAATAACATGTTATTAAGGATATATTCTAGTCCTTACAGACAGCAGTAAATTAAATATTTCCCAGCTAAAGCCTAAGAAAAATAAGTATTCCAATTACAGATGGAAGGGAAGCCACGAATCCCTTGGAATCCCTCCAGCAAGGGGTTTGCCAATGCTTATAACAAACAAATGGGTTTTACCTGAAGGAATTGAAGATTAAATCTGATATATAGCTGTGAAATAAATAATACAAGCATCTTATGGCTGCTTACAGGATAAGGTCTGAGCTGGTGTCCGGGTAGGATTAATAGCAAGGAGTTATTTTGACTATCAGTGGATAAGAATTGAAGATTACATATTCAAACTGGAAAGGTGTCATTTAGCATCCAAATTCTTTTTTCTTTCCAGTCTTGCATTTGCCACAGAACTTCAGCCAGTGCAATGGGCCATGTCTGTATTTTCACTTCAATCTGAGAGGAAGATGTGTCCACATGTATCAGGGTACCTCCCACCCATCTCTGTGGTGAATCTCCTCAGCAGCGAGAAGGATGTGGAATATTCACCCTTAACAACCTGGATTTCTTCAGAAATGACTCTGCTGAGATTAAATTCCTCCAGCTCTGTTTTTATCTACATACTTTCTTCTTGAGCTGCCTTTTTTTTTATTTTTCCCCCACCCTCTGTGACTTTTTCTCTAAAAGTCATTGCTTAATTTTCTCCTGTGTCCCCCTAAAAGGGAACAGGGGCCTCTCTGCAATTCACCAGCACCTTTGCCAGGCTTATCTGGAGCCTGGAATGCTTCGATTTCCTTCTTTGTCTCTGGGTATCTTGGTTTGCAGCCTGAATGTTTTCTTTTAAATCAATTCTCAGACTCTAAAGACAAAATCCTCCTCTTGTAGATGGCAACTAATGACTTGAATTTTTTTGTTGTGAGGACAAATAATCAAATTAGAATTTTCCTAGGATAATAATTCAAATCTAGGAAGCATGATTAACCATCCCACTGCTAAATAAAAAAAAACCCAAAACATATTTATTTGTTGCTTTGCTAGAGGTGGAAACAGACCTGAAGGTTAATGCTCAAAGATAGAACAATGCTTTGCTTTTTAAAATTAGACTGTTACTGTGAGTGATGTGGAGCGAGAACTCAATTGTCAGGAATGCACCAGAGAAGAACTTTTAGTCTTTCTCGGTTATTTTTATACCTCTTGATTTCTTTAAATAAAAGATAAAAAAAATGGCACCTTGTGCATTCATGTTTCTATATTTAGTGCTAGAGAGGGTAATAGGGAAAGAAAGGAAAAATATCATGGTAGTGAACTGTGGGCAGTTTCCAGCCCAATTAAATGGCTTTTATCACAGAGAGATCAATTTATGAGACATTTCATAATTTTTGCCAAGCTTGCTGTTGGCATTGTGTTGTCCTGAAGCCCAGAAACTCACCTTCCAAGTTCTTCAGGCTCAAAGGAGCAGAACTGTTTAAAGCAAAAACCAACACGAGCCTCTTCAGATGTTTCGAGCTGCGTTTCCTGCCTATTTCTTGAGACCAGAATCAGCAGCATGGCAGGTTACTCGTGCTTAGAGGCACCTAAGCTTAGTTAATATGCACCTGGAGATAAATTTGGCTGTGTGTGGCATAATGCTGGAAGAACTGCAGCAGGGAGGCTGAGGAATAACTGAGGGATGAAATCCTCA
>JAWWES010000011.1:2668949-2719194 GCA_035583135.1 Lophotriccus pileatus | reverse complement strand
AATTTGGCTGTGTGTGGCATAATGCTGGAAGAACTGCAGCAGGGAGGCTGAGGAATAACTGAGGGATGAAATCCTCAGGGGTGAAATACCTGATGATTCTGCAGCTGCACGGGGGGTAACAGCACGGGCTGGAGATGAATTTACAGTGTAGGGAAATCAGATGCCACCTGAATTCAGACTGGTTAGTAAATAATTGTGAATGTTGAAATACTGGGGGTGTTTTGTGAATATCAAGCATTAGAATTTCGTATGCAGGAAGGGTCTGTGTCGATGCAAGAAGGGTTTATTCAGAGACAGACTATGAATATGCAGCAGCTGAACTTTACTCCTTTACCCAAGTTTGTGGTTCAGCATTTTTTTTGTTTATTTCTACATTTTCCACGGTGAAAAAGCAGCTGGCTCCAGTGTAAGCAGATACCTTCAGAGCCTCTTGCCCTAGGTTTCCTAGCAGGGTACAGATAAGGGTGGATCTTTTCCCTTCTAACACCAGTGCTGGGAGATTTTGGTGTACCGCAGCGCTGCTCGTGGGACATGCTGTGCATCCCGCCCCTGTTTAGTGCCTGCAGCTCTTCCCTGTGCCAGAATTTACTGCATGGGAAGCATTTTAGAGTCCCTTCTTTTGCTGTCCCTGCTGGCACAGCCACCTGGGCTCACCTGCCCCTTGCACCACACACCAAAACAGGAGCGACCTGAAAGACCTGAGGGGTTGAATGAGGCCATTAAACTGAGAGAGCTGGACGACTCACTTCATTTAAAACTTTAAAACTTAAGTGTGTGAATCTTTATTTAGTCACTTAAGTCAAATGTTCTCATTTCCAAACCCGTTTCAAGGGAAATTAAACATTTGGCAGTCCTAACAGTTCTGACAGTCTGCAGACAGATATGGATTGCTTCATATCCTTCCATTGTAAACCCTTTCCATTTTAATATAAACCTAGCCCAAATTTCATTCTAGGCATTGATTGAATCAGCATGAATTTAAATAAATAAATGAATTATTCTATTTAATGAATAAACCGCTACTACAGAAATGAGATATAAAACAAGTGATCCTATGCTTTACATTAATTTGCATGACATTGTGGCTTAAACTTACCTAATATAATAAGGATTTAGGAAAAGTTGATATTGCTTTAATTTAGCTTTTTTATTTGCTTCTTTTTCAGCAGTATTTCCTCACTTTAACAAGTGCTTCAACATGGAAGAAAAGTCTGCTAGTCATCAGACAGAAAAAAGTACTGATAACCTTGATCTCCTGGAATAAATTGTGGCCATGTGTGATATTTAGGTATTTTTATTATTAAAAGTACCTCCAAAAACTATTGCAGGTACCAACAATTAGTGATAACGATTATGCAGTTTAAATTTCAGCATTTCTTTCTCTCTTTTTCCTCAGTGAATCCTCATTCCCCAGATAAGTAGCCCATTGCTGCTGCTGCTGGGATTTTTTTTATGTAAGCTATTACAGGTGATGACTCAGAGTTATCTGTTGAAATTAATTCTATTAGGAATATATTCACTGGTTTGTTCTAAAGTAACAATTTATCATGTTTGAGTATAATACACTGATAAATCTCCGAGTCCTGACAAAACACCTTCCCGAGATTTATTTCTGCACGTTCCAACAGACCCATTTGTATTTCCCACACACATTCTGGGGTTCAGAGAAATGTGATGTGGAAGTGAAGCCTGGAAAAGCTTGCTGGATAATTAAGTGATAATAGTACTATCTCACTGTTTTATGAGGCAGTAACACAGTCCCTGAGTGAATAAACCACGGAGCCGAAAGCCTGCGCCGTTTATTCCAACGAGGGAACTGGATCACTGCCAGGAGCGTTGCTACAACAGCACCATTACATTAGTGGGCTATAAATGTTTAATTAAATCAAATTTGGTGTGGATTCCTGCACGTGGCATGGGAAACGATGTCAGGGTTTGAGGATCAGGAGAGAAAGCGCCAACGGAGACGTTTGAGGGGTCGCCGCTTTTGAGGCGCTGGCTGTGGGGTGGGATCCTCCCCAATGCACCTGCCTGGGAAATCAGAGGGGATTTCTGAGGTGCAGAAGGTATTGAAATGAGAAAGAACACAGATAGTGTCAGTGCAGTGGCATCCTGACGTTATCCTCAGTGCCGCTATCGCTCCTCAATTTTAGAAACTGCGGGATTAAGGCAAAGAAAAAGCTAAATGAGTTGTAAAGCAAGAAGCTGATGTGCTGGCCCCTGGTCCAGCCTGATGGCTGTGATCACTATCTTGCTTTTCTCTATAAAAGACAGATAGAAGGAACCCACACCTCGGAAATATTTGGGAAGTTGTCCATAAAGCCCAGTAAGACCTGGGTAAACACGGTGTGGTTCCTGAGACAAATCCCTGTGACGTTCAATCCTGAAAGCTCTGCTGAGAATTTCCAGGTAAAGGTACGAATTTAATTTAAATATTTGGATGCAGAGGCCTACTTGCACTGTCAGCTGGATGGAGGCTACTGATTTCCTTTGTATAAATGACCAAACTCGTGTCAAACTGTCACGGTTTGGGTCAAAATCCAGCTTTTGAATGATCTAAAGAGAAAAGCCTGGGGGTGTGTGGTGGTTGAGCCCCTCACACCTCTTGCTGTACCTCAGCATTTTTAAACTGAAAAGTTAATGTGAGGCTACTCATTTGAGATGTTAATTAAAATGGAATTAAAAATGAAACAAGCTATTTCCTAACCAGTCCTATTAAATACTTTTCTCATTGGAATCTGGTAAATTTAATAAAGAAATGTTGTAAACATCACTTGAATTTATATATGAACTAGACACTTTTCAGTAAATCTGGTCTGATTTTGGTGCTAGGGAAGGTCTAATTTTATACAAGAGCATAAAATTAAGATCAAGATTTGTTCTAGGCCTCACAGGAAAACTGAAAATAATGTCAGGCCTCTCCATAAAGAACATTTTGTTCAATGGGCAAACAGTGCCAGGAAGGAGCCAGATATTGTTGTTATGGCAATATTTGCAACTGCTCATAACTCTTATTTTTATGTCTGGATTTTATTCCTTGCACACACTGTGACACAACACACTGTGGCTGAGCACTGACACATATTCCCAAAGTGCCAATAAGGAAATAAATAAAAAAAGAAAAATCAACAAAAAGCACATGGCAAAAAGCAGTTGCAGAGAGGGATCAGCAGCAATAATTACAGTCTTCTTTTAGTTCCTCACATTTATTTTCGTGCAGAATATTTGCATTAAATCCCATTTTCAAAGTAGGTAATAAGAATGTGATATTAATGGCAGCTCTCATGGATGAGAAATGTATTGAAACACCACCAGCTAATTCCTAACAAAATGTGGATTTTTTAGGATATGTTACAGATACCATATTGATGGATGGATCCAGCTGGATTTTCCCTCATTTTTGTATCCATTCTTCCTTTAAAAGGATTATTGAGGCTAGAGGAGCACAACCTGAGTCACATCATCCCTTCCCAAAGCCCTCACATCACTGCCTCTGGGCAGGACCGGCACCGTGGAGGGCAAGCAGAGCAGACATTCAGCACTGGAGGGGCTGGGGCTGTTGTGCCATGACAGAATATCCTGGCTGGTGATCCCAGGCTGCTGCAGCAACTCAGTACTCAAAGGAATTTGTAATACAGAGCAATTTCCGAATTTACACCACTTTTCAACTTGTGGTTCCACCACCCTCTTGGCACAGTCAACCAGCTGATCTAATGAAGGGATAAAAGAACAGTTGCTCTGTTTTATAAAATGATTATATAGTTTCTCAATCAAGAAAATGAGAGATCAAAGGCCACATTTAATTTTTTTTAGCTTTTTGTTTGGTTTTTTTCCTATAAAGGAACCAAATAATTGACAAGTAAAATGGAACCTCTTGCCAGCAATCTTTCCTAGACCTTGCCCTCAAAACATTTAAAGTTAAGACAGAACTGCCCAAACCAAAGCAAATATAACCACCCTCATCTTTTATTCCACACTTCTTATCGTTTCCAAATATAGGTTCAACTTTCTCTTCTGCCCTTGTGCAGTTGAGCCTTTTCGTCCTGGCCTTTTTCAGTTGAGCTAATCAGTACTTTTTTTGTTGATTTTTTTTTGTCCAATTTTCTGCATTTTCTCTTCTGCTTAATTGGAACCAAAATAGTTTGGATGGCTGAACTGAATGGCAGTAATTTCTGCCCATTCAGCATTCCACTGCTGCCGTGCTCCCTCTCTAAATGGGAGATGGTAGAGTTCAAGTAGCTCATCCCTCCAGTTTTCTCTCTTGGCCAAGAAAATCTTATTTTCATGCTGTAGCTTCCCCGAAGATTTTTGCTTAGCTGCTCTTTTGAGACATATTTGCAATCCAGAAGCTGATAGAACAAGCAAAGATGTAAATATTGTCCTGCTGGCAACCACTGATTCATTGAAATGGAAATGATTTATGCAAGAGCATCGTGTTTTGACCATTATTTGTGTCAGGAACGAGGAGAAAAAAGCAATTTAAAAACAGGTGCTCTACATTTGTTTGTTTTACAATGTCTTTTTATCATTAAACTTATTTATAATCTGTATAACCTTTCCAATGCACAGAACGTAGAGGTGCAGTACAACAGACAGCACACATAAAGCTTTAAACATATCAGCTTCAAAGAACTAAAACAATCCTCTCTGTGAAAGGGGAGGGGGCTGGGGGTTGATAATCAGTCTTTTAGCCTGTTAATGAGAAAAAAACCCCCAAATTAAAATCACTTTCATATGTTAGGCCTGAAACTTTAAATGCCTAGCAAGCTCTAAAAGTCATGCCTCAAAAGTGGGCTCCTCCCAGGCTGAGTTTTCATGCTTGAGCAGCCACAGGATGCAAATCATTCCTCGATGATTTGTATCATTGAATCAATTTTGAATCGATCATTCCTCGGTGATTTGTACCATTGAATCAATTTTGTCTCATTTGCATAAATAATTCGATTCCTCAAATCATTCCTCAAGGAGGGCTGCAGGAATGCAGCTGCTGCATCCCACTGTCCCCATAAGGCCTGAACATTTTGGAGTCTACCAGCTCCTTTGTATGAGCCTGGCATTTCCCTGGGAACAAACACAGGGAAATGAGCTTGGAGAAAAACCAGTGGAGAACGGAGGAACGGGAATAATTTTCGCCTGCTTTAGATTTGGTAACAAAAACACATCGTGCTGTGTTGAAATGAAGATGATGGGCAGAAGTTAAGGAGAAGGTGAGAATAATCTTAACTTGTAGCTGCTGAGATTCAGTACAGAAATTTCAAGTGGTGATTGAAAAAGAAACCTTAATAACCAGTGCCATTGTGCCGGTGGCAGCGAGAAGAGCTTTGTGCTCTCGAGTGGTCCTTGTGCAGAAGAGTCATCCAGTGCTGCTGCATTTTGCTTTGCTGAGAGCCTTGATTCCTCCTGCAGAGCTGTGGCTTCATCCTTGGCACAGGGGCTGAACTCCTTACAAACCACTCGAGTGGCTTTTCCAGCACAAACACGGGGATGCAGCAGAGCAAGTGCTGTAAACAAAAGCTCCACTTCAGGGGGGCTCAGCCAAGGCAGCTCTGCTGGAGCTGGGCATGGTTCAGGTGCTGGGCCGTGTCAAGTGGAATTTGGACCAAAAATAATAATGTCAGAAGAGATGGAGGTAGAATATTGGGAAAAGGACTTAAAGCTGTTGCCACAATGCTGTCGTTTGGAGTTACACAATGTTGTCATTTGGAGCTTATAGAAGCTTCCAGGACCTAAAGGGGCTACAGGGGAGCTGGGAAGGGACTGTCAGCAAGGGCATGGGTTGATAAGAGAAGGGGGACTGGCTTCCAACTGACAGAGGGCAGGGTTAGATGGGATACTGGGAAGAAAGTCTTCCCTGTGAGGGTGGGCAGGCCCTGGCACAGGTTGCCCAGAGAAGCTGTGGCTGCCCCTGGATCCCTGGGAGTGTCCAAGGCCAGGTTGGATGGGCCTTGGAACAACCTGGGCTAGTGGAAGGTGTCCCTGCCCATGGCAGGGGTTGGAATTGGATGATCTTTAAGATCTCTCCAACCCAAACCATGCAGGGATTCTAAGAATTGTTGGAGAACTTCAGGCTGAAATGAGCATTTTCAGCTCAGAGGGGTCAAATATTAATTCAGTCCATTTTTTGGTGACATGAACTCATTTTTTCACAACACAAACATTATTTCAATATATTACAAGAAGTTATAATGTTCTTTACAATTTCAGAATTTCACTTTGATACTGCAGGTGTCAAAAGCAGTTGCAGAGTTCTTTTCCTTCAGAGCAAATATACTTCAAAATGGAGTTACTCATCCAGACTTTTGGTTTTGCATAAGAAAAAAAAATATGTACCCTTAAAATAGACCAATAAAATAAATTTCAGGTACTTCTTGTCTTGCAGCTTTCAAAGTGAAGAAGTTCTGAAGAAAAAGGAGTTGTGCTCCTTCCCCAAAAATATTCATAGAGCCTGAATTTTTAAATCCCAGAGCATCTCTCTGATGTTACTGTAGCTATATAGGGATGTAGGTACAGGAATATCTAACAAGGAGAGATGTGTGAGGAGGGTTGAGGTGGATGGCAGAGATTAAAGCCTGGGTGTCTCTGGCATCACCATATGAGATGCTCAGAATTCTGTGGGGGGCAGGTGTCAGTTCTGAAATGGCAGATGGCATTTTTGGTGTGTCAGCATCATTAGTCAGAGCTTCAGAAGTCAAGAATTGGGGATGAGAGTCACCCTGCAAAATCAGCTCAGCTTCAAAATAAGTGCTGGGAGCACATTCTGTGACTGAGGGACCCCCAGGGCAGGAATGGTGTAAGAAATCATGATTGGTACCTTCTGCAAATGCTGCTTTGCAAGAGTCCTGTGTGAACTCGTCTGACAGGTCACCTTGGCCTGGGTATTTGCTGAGGATAATTGGGATGGAGCTGGCACAGCCACACTCCCACCAAAGGCCTGTCAATACATCTCTGCAGAGCAAGGACAGAGCTCTGCTCCCCTCAGCTCCTTCCCCAGCCACAAATGTTCAGCTGCTTCGCTGGAATTGAGAAGAATAAGCTAAAAGTGCTCTGAAAATGGATATTATTGATGACTACTGTTGCACTAAAGCAACTTGCTTTTGTGGATCCATTTAGGCTGGGAATCAAATCAACAGAGCTTTTACAGAAATTTTGCTGTCTTTGAGAACAGACATTTGTATTCTTGCCACTCAGGACTAATCAGGTATGAATTTCACCCGTGGTTTAGTACTCAGACTGAGCTGCAACAAACCACTACTTAAAGGCCAATTATTATTAATTCAACACAAGGAAGAACTTTTCCCTCCCTTCTAATTAATTAAAAAATCCACAATGCTCATGTATTATGAAACCTCTATTTTGTCTATCAACAAAGAGCAGACTCAGAGAAACCTGGGAAGAGCAGGAGGGTTAATCTTGTTTCATATTCTGTTTCTCACAGTGGTGTTTTGGAAAAGCTGTGCCCCAGGTACTTCTTTGGTGCCAGTCTCTCAGGTGTCTTTGTTGTAGATGTGATGTCCTCAGAGCGTGGAGGATAAGATTCAGCTGGAGGTGAGAACACAGGTACCAGCACTCTGCAGCTCAGCCCTTGGCCATCCTGCTCCCCTGCCCTTCACCCCACACAAGGAAGGAAAGAAAGATCTTAAAAACTGGGAGGAGAAAAAAAAGCTGATTTTGTTTACATTAAAATTCATGACCACATGGTTTGGCCTTTAATCTCCAAAAGTCACGGTATTTGCTTGGAAGGGACAGCTCCTCACCCACAGACCAGGCCACTTTAAAAAATTCAGCAATTACGAAGACAAGAATGACCTTTTTTTTTTTTTTGGAGCAAGTAAGAAGGACTGGGGAAGTGTGATTGTCCAGCTCTCCCCTTTCTTTTCTCTCCTCTCATCTCCTCAGCCTCTTTTTATTTCTCTCTCCAACACTATAAGCCAGTTTTCTGAAAAAAAGAAAGATTAACAAGAACGTGTCTGGCAATGATGCTGATGACATATTCATGTTCATATTTGTGTATTACTGTTATCATACAGTATATTCTCAGCTTTGTCTGCAGGCTCATTTATTTCCTAATTTGTCTTGGAGAACAGGAAACCTACAAATATTAGAGCTAAAAGAAAACAAACAAACAAAAAAAAAAAAGGAAAGAAAAAATAGAAAACTGGACTTCAAGATGTTAAATTTGACTTGAGGGTGCTGGTAGAGAGACAAGATGAAATGTCAGATGAATAATTCCATACTTCAAAGGACAGCAAATTATTTGCAGGGGTTAGGAAGCAATGTCAGGTTCTTTCTCGTACTTTGTGGGAAAAATATCAGATTTCCTGCGAGAACACAAAGCGTTTTTCCACGTTTCCCTGAGGAACAGGGACACCAGCACAGGGGGAAGATGGGGCGCTGCTTCCCGTGGCCACAGGTCCAGGACAGGGTTTTAAAGGGAGATAAAACCCCACCATTTTCACATCCATCATCTCCCAACCCCACATTTTGGGTGTTACCAAAGGAAGGGCTCTGTTGCATCCAGGAGCAGGTGGTCACCACCTCCCAAAATAGCAGCACTCCAGTGTTGGATTTCACATCCCCAGCAACGGGCTGCTGTGTTAGCAAAGGGACAAAGGGATGTGATTACACAGCCTGCATCCTCAGGATGCTTTTAGTGCGAGGCCAAGGCCTTTTATTTTCATCCCTGCACTGTGGCATTTTGGAGCCTGGACCTAATGGGGAATGACTGGCAGCCTTAATGACAAAACAATATTCCAGGCTGAGCTCATGACTCGCAATAACTGAGCACTGCTCGTGGGATAGCTCTGGGAATCTCCAGTGTGAGCAAAAAGAGTCCTGCAGTTTTCTCATTTAATTAAATTTAAATCTGTGGGGACTGACAGTGCATGTCTCGGGCTTAGGCCTTTTTTTTTTTTTTTTGACTCGTTCTTTGCAGCTTAATGTCATTGTAAAGTAGTTTTTAATCAACAGACAGGCTTCACTGGAAATGAAGCTGACACCTGGTTACCTTTATATCAGGATTTTTATTAATTGCAACACTAAGTACAGGGAAAATATCTAAGATGACGTGGGGTAATAAAACACCTGATGGTAGCACAGACTTCAAAAGCACTTTATCATTTTCTTTTATGAGTGACTTTCCCTTGTGCCCTTACCTGGAATTTTTTACTGGGAGGGTTCATTTTCACCTGGTTACCTTTATGTCAGGATTTTTATTAATTGCAACACTAAGTACAGGGAAAATATCTAAGATGATGTGGGGTAACAAAACACCTGATGGTAGCACAGACTTCAAAAGCACTTTATCATTTTCTTTTATGAGTGACTTTCCCTTGTGCCCTTACCTGGAATTTTTTACTGGGAGGGTTCACTTTCACCTGGTTTTATTGCTGCAAACCAAATTATTAAGGGGTATATTCTACATCAGAAAATTGGGTTATTTTAGAAACATCTGCTTTCTAAAAATTCATGGCAGAACCACACCTGGATTCTAAAATGCCCCCAATTTGTTGGTTAAAGGGGAACTGCTTTCAGTGCTGTTTCATGGAGAAACACTACTTCTAAGCACTGGAACAAATTGTAAACATAGATATAGATAGAGATGTAAATATAGAGATTAAAAAGCACCTGCACCACATGAGTCAGTATTTCTTAGAACCAGTTTCTGCTGAACTATTCCTGATCTGCTGTGCTGAACTGTTCCTGACCAGAAGCCACTTAGCCCCACAGCACAGGGAATGGAATTAGTCACGTTGCATTAACACAACATTAGCCAGGAATGGTGCTAATTGCTAAATCCAGGACCTTTTAAATTCAGCATTTCTAGGCACAGGAAGCCAGCGAGGGACTGTTTCATTTAACAGAATTCTTTTTAATGTAGGGAAACCCTTCAAAACTACCTCCCAAATACAAATTTGGTTCTATAACAAGCTTCTGAAAACCCACTGTGCACATAGCTGTTCTTTAGAAAGCCAGACAAGGTGCCAACAGGCAGCTGACAGTTCATTTCCACTCTCTGTGCTGCACCCTCTCTCAACTGCTATTTACTAATTAGACTATTCCTGGTCACAGAATGGTTTGGGTTGGAAGGGACTTTAAAGATCATTTTTCAACCCCTCAATACCTCCCACTAGCCCAGGCTGCTCAATCCCTGTCCAACCTGGCCTTGGACATTCCCAGGGCTGGGGCAGCCACAGCTCCTCTAGGCAAGGGCCAGGGTCTCCCCACCCTCCCGGGGAACAATTTCTCCCTAACATCCCTTTTAACCCTGCCCTCTTTCACTTTGAAGCCATTCCTGCCACTCCATGCCCCACTCACAAGTCCTTAAACAGATTTTTCCAGCCAGGGCCACTTTGGTAAGAGGCAAAAAGCAAAACAAATGTCTCTTCCCGGTCCTCCTGCTCCTCTGAAAAGCAGGGAAAATTTCCCCATGTCCTGGGGCTTCTTTAACTTGTAAAGGAGAGACTGGACTCCCTCTTTCCGTGCCCATGTTTTGCTCAGAGCCTTACCCAGCAGAGGTGCCGTGGCTGGTTCAGGTTGTGCTGCTGAGAGACAGAAATATCCAGTTTGTAGCTCCTGGTGAGTCCAAGCACCTCAAGCTGGCTGTGTTTGGGCAGCTCTGCACGTACCACTAAGGAGACAGGTAAGTGCCCCAGGGTAGGAAACTTTTCTCTGTGTGGTGGAAAGAACATGGATTTTATGTTGACAAAAAACCCTCTCTAAATCTTTATTTTTTTCTTCCCTGGAGGAACAAACCTAACCCTGTGCTGTGGATGCTTAAACAGACATCCCACAGACAACAGATATAGGGTGGACCACGACACCTCAAGGGCAGCCCCAAGAATTAGAATCATAAGTGATCCTAGAATCATGTCATAAAAGGCTTTTTTCCCCTGCATTTACTTAAGAATAACAACCTCATTTTAAGGACTACGCAATTAATACTAAAAAAAATATCAAGAATTAGATGTGATACTTAATGACTACATTACAGAGCAGTGAATCAATTGAAGGTGGCAAGATACAGTGGAAAAAACAGTATATTATATTGTAATAAAAGGATGATGTCAAAGGGTAAAAAAGCATGTGATGTGATTTAAAAATCCCATGAGTAACTTTGCAAGCTAAGGAATGCTTGAATTGAGTGTTTCTATGCAAGCAGCTGCTCCTTCCATACACATTCTCTATTTTTGGCATAATACATAAATCAATGTCACAACAGAAAGACAAAATGATGCACACTTGAAGTGAAACGTGAAATTACCTCTTTATGGGCTATCTGCTGCTTAGGTGTTATTTAGAAAGCACAAAATAAAATAGAATAGCTGTTTTGGAGCTGCCTAAAACATAGGAATGGAGGAGACAAATTTCACAGGGATTCAGCTGCACTCCCAGTTGGTTAAACCTGGGTTTAGTCTGAGCATCCCCTTGTGATTGTCGTGAAAATCACGTGCCTTGTGCTGCCATGAAAATGTACAATTCCTCGTCCTTGGACAATAGAGGCCAAATCTACTTGAATATTTTATCCCAGAGAGATCAGAAAATCCTTTGCCTTCAGCTGAAGTTCAGAGAGAGGGACAATTCTGATTTTCTCACAGTCTGGACGTCACCCAGATTTCGGAAACTAACATTTGATAACTCAAGTGTGAGCTTTAATGTATTGTCTGAATCTCTGGGAATTCTAATGGTGTTAGGGACAAACAGGTAAGAATCATCATTTCATTAATGGAAATCCCCACATCTTTATATTCACTTAATCTCTTGGAATCTGCATCAGAGTACGAGCAGTAAGTAAAAGAAGAAACTTCTCTTTCACGACAAACTTTGCAAAAAGTTTGTCTTGTGCTAAGTCTGGGCTAATGTAACATCACCTGAACAGGCTTTTTCTGCAAATGAAGCTTTATTTCTCTGCTTTCTGTTCATTTTATCCACTAAAGGCCGCCAAGATGAGATTGTTGGCATCCTATGGATTAGTGGAAAATGCAGCCAGTTTTATGTGTGACCATTTTCTTCTACAATGTACCTGAATATTGAGGGGAGATCATTCCACAACACCAGAAAACCAGCACCAAAACCTGCTGCAGGACACCCTTTACAGAATATTACAGGCCAAACTTTCTTAACACAAAGAAAACATAAGTTACCCATGTCTGCAGTTCTACTCTGAGCCTTTTGGGAAATGTTAATGTACTGATTGTGCTGCCCATAATTCACATCTTTTTGATGCCATTAGAAATAAATGGACTCTGTAAGGAGTTTTAGGCCTTAGGAAAATATATTGTCAGCCTCTAGGGGCTTAGGGAAGTTATTTTTTAAAGAAAATTATAAGATACTGAAATATAGAGAAAAATCACTTGATGAGATCTGTTTCTTTCTTTACTGTAAGAAATAGATCTATATTTTAAAAGGTTGCATATTTAGAGTCTGACTTGTAGGTATCTCACCTCCCTGCCCTTTCTCTCCTGTGTGCCCTCCCTTTTTGTGAGGATGATAAAAGCTGCACCTGCCACAGCCACATTCTCTTCAAACCCAGCGTTTTTAACACATTATAGCTCTAGTTCATAAGAAGTCTTTTAACCCTCTCCTTTCTAGAAGAGAGTCCAAGAAATAACCTAATTATTCAGGGTATATCATGGCTGTATACTTACACCTGAAGACTTTCACTTTTTTCTGAGTCAGAAAACAGCATTAAAGTGCTATTTTCCCTATTACAGCAAATTCAAGGTTTTGTAGCATCAATTTGAAATAAATAATAATAATAATAAAAAAAGAAATCCAGTACCCAAACACTAAAACCAAATAAGAACATGTTATTTTCAAAATTCTTCTTGTTATAAATCGATGCCAATTAAACCTCAATATATGTGTTAATCTCAGAAACAAGGAACAATTATTTCACTTTCTGCTGCATGTGCACATTTCTTCTCTCCGAAGTTAATTTGTAATTATTGTGAAGTTCAGAGCAGTTTGGAGGGAAGGTGCAGAAGCAGCTTCCAAATCTTTGTAAATACCTTTTTTTTTCAGGTGCAGCATCTGTTGCTAAGCTCTAAATACGCACCTATTTTTCAGGTAATGCTTTCTCATCCATGGCGAGGCTTAATTTGTTCTCATGTGTTTCAGATGTCTCCTATTATTTAAAATATCAGGTGATTAACTTGTTAATTTGGCAATTAACAGCTGGCCTCCCTACCCCTTTGTGAACGCAAAAGCTTGAGTGTTTCCTCTCGCAAACGGCCCAATCTCACCCAAACTTCTCACGGGGAGAAGTCGGGCTGCTCGTTCTGCTCTTAAATAAATAAAGAAATAAAGCAAGAGGGCCTTACAACGTGATCATTAGCACTTAGTAGACTTAAAACGTATTTTCGAATGTAAAAGCCTGCTCCGTAATGAATAACAAAGTGTAATGAAAGTACAAGCGAGGAAGGAGTTTCCAGAGACAGTTGGTATCTACAGCAGAGATCTACTCGATTCAGTAGCTAATTGCTAATTCAATGTCTAATTGCTCGGTATCACATCATGCACTCGTCTGGCTTGCAGCAGCAGTTCAAATGGCTTTCGCGAGGGTTCTTTAATGGCACAGTTCCCTTCCTCACGTCGCATTAAATGTAATTATTCCAGCAGGTACGAGCAGCCTCCTCCCAGCACCTGCGAAACCTTCCTCCGCTCCCCGAGCAGCCCCGGGACCTTCTCCCAAGGAAGGAGCTGCTCCTGCACAGGGTGCCAGACCCATGTTCACACTGGTCACCCAAATTTATATCATAAATTAACCATGCCAAAGCATTTCAAAAACTTTGGGGCAGCTCGGAGAGTTCGGAGGCTGCTTCAAGGAGAGCTCTGCAACTTTCCACGAGCGGGAAACATTTCCCAGGTTCTGTGTTCTGCCTTCCAAACATCAGAAGACATTTAAAAGGAGCACAGGCTACAAGCACTGCAGGTAAAGCAAGGCAAGAAACATCCACAACTTGCTGAGCATCAGTGTGTTCAGATATAGCTGGTAGTCTCCGTATAGCGATTTATGCTACAGCAGCCACTGCATAGAAACAGCATTTTGTATCCAATTTAAAAACATGAATGTTCTGTCCTTACCCTAGAGCTTAAAGACAATTTACAGAAGTAGGGCAGTATGAAGTATTGCCACAATAAACTGTTGGTTTACTTCCCTTTTACAGCAAAAATTAGGGGAACACTGCAACCGTTGTCAGGCCTTAAAATATGTTTGCAATAAAATAGAAGCCATTGGCTTTCTTTAATTTCAGTGTCTTTCTTCATTATTCAAAAGCCTCTTTAAATCTTTCATAGATTCAGATGTGATTTTTTTTTTTTTTAAAAAAAAAAGGAATACATAATCCTTCAGCAATTAATCTGAGTCTCTGGCCACTGAAAAATTGGGCACTGATGGTCTCTCACGGAAGGAGGAAGCACTTTAATTCTTCAAAACTTGCTTATTGGTTCCTCTGTGCTGGCAGGAGAGTGAATACATTATAAAATGCTTTTCTGGTAATATTCTTCTGGAATAAATGGAGAAATGCCTTCTAATTAGTCACTGTGAATTAATTTGAAATCCATTCTGGTGGCTGGAGAGTCACTTTTAATTTGTAAGTGAATGATACGTTCATGTTCAGAGGAACTTACTGTCTTTTTAATCACATCTTCCTTAGCAAAGAGTGAGGATCCAGGACACAGGGAGTTAAAAGAGACAAGAACAGTTACTCTCATGGCTGTTTTCAGTGAATGAAAGGAATTCACTAAATGTTCAATAATATGTTAATACAACGGGTTCCCATCTTTGCCCCTCAACAAGAGGAACGCAGAGCAGCTCTAAAAAGTCCAAGTTAGACTATTTGAATTAAGAATAACAGCACTTCACTGCATGATTAGTCCCTCTGAAAGCAATGGAAATACCAAAGGATTAATGGAAAGGAATGAAACTGTCAAAATTCAAATCCTTAGACCCTTTGAGGAGGAGCACCCTGGATTTAGGAAGCCTGGGCTGGCTGGTTTGGGCACACCACGGACACCAGATGATGGAGATGGAAAGAAATCTCTCTAGTTGGCATAAAAATAAGAGAATGCAGCTCCAGATTCATCTGCTGCTTTTTGGACCATGATAAGGAACGGACAGAAAGTATTTTCAAGCTGTGTAAACTAAAATAATGGTGAGATTTAAGAGTCTGAGAGTGGATTTAGTTAGAACAAGCCTGTAACTCCTTCAGCTTCCACCAGTTACTCTGCAGAGTGAAGGAGGGAGATATCTCTTCATGGTCTGCAAGCCCTGAGCTAAATGATGTTTAGGCAAACAGGTGATTTAAGTCTACCTGTTGAAAAGCACAATTTTAAAGTGATCCAGATGTGGAATAGTTGTTGATGTCTTTGTGTGAAGCATTTGAAGGAATAAGCTTTAAACAGATGGAGTTGGGGAAAAAAAGTAAAGAAAAAAAATAATAATTAAAAAAACCCAGTATGGGAGTTGACAGATATTTGGATTTCAGTCCAGCATTTGACACTGTCTCATGAAATCTTAATTGAAAAATTAATTCAAATCTTCTTGGCTGGAGACAATGGTGTGTGGATTGAATATTGGCTAAAAGACAAATGAAAACACTGACGACAAACAGCTGTGAAACAAGATGGTTGGAAATGTCCAGTGGGGTAACACACACTGATTGTTAGTCTGGGTTTACTTCATATCTTCATTAATCGTTTAGAAAAAGGACATAATTAAGATCTTAATTAAGCACACAGATTATGCTCATTCTAGAAGATTTGAAATGTCAACAAGGAGAGTGAAATAGAAAGGCACTGACAGGGAACGTGGGTGAACATTGGCCAAAGTGGATTCAGCAAGGGAGGAAAATTATTCTACTGCAAACACAAAGCCAGGAGAAAACGTAGAACCAATCAGAGGATGAGCCAGAAATTTAGGAAACGGAACAGTAGTAACAGATAAGAGTTGGAGGATGTTAGAGGAAGTACAAAAAGTGAAGTGCAAGTTTAAAATCCAGTGCTCTTTGCATCCACTGGAAGCTCAGCCATGGACTTCAAAGGGTTTTGGCCAGGGATGGCAGTCACAGAGCAGGGATTATCTGCAACCTTGCTCTGGCCACTGCAGGCGACTATGAGACATGCCCTCCCAGAAAGATGCTAAATTGGAAGGGAATCAGAGAAGAGACAGAATAAAAAATTAAGGGGTTTTGTGAGAACTGGAGTGGGAAGAAAAATGAAGAGAATTGAGCAGTTATAATTTGGCCAAATAGGGAATAAGCAGGAACACAATAACAGCTTTCAAGTGTCTGAGGACATAAGCTTGCAGAAAGGGTAATAATTATTCACTCTGTTATATGACAGTAGAATTTTAACAGGTGAAGGGAATATATTATAAGGGATGAAAGACATTTGACGTAAATATCGGGAAATGCAGCATATTAAACTGTTGAATAATAGAAGAGATGGAAGTCCTATGGTCTGGGATTTCTAAAAATCAGATTGAATGCCAGCTATTGAAATGCAGAGAGTAATCTTTCCTATTCCCCAGGATGCCATGAAATACATCTGCCTTAAAAAGATTCCTATCTCCTCCCAGCCCCTTCATGTGCAAGTTCCATATGTTTTAAAGCCTGCACCAGGAGCTGCAGAAATAGCAGAGGATAAATTGTTCTTAATAATGAATAAACACTCTTCCTATCTTTTGATTGTGTAATCTTCTCTCTGCTTCCACCCCTCCCTGATTAAGATTACAGTCTTTTCTCCAATGTAGTATTCAAGTCATTATCTTCAAACTGTTTTGCTCCACTCAGAGGCAAAAAAAAAGAAAAAAAAGGCTTTACTGGGATGGGAAATGAGGGTATTTGTAGCAGAAACCCAAAGATTTGTTGGCAGAAGACATTTTTTACCATGATTTATCTGAGACTGTTTTTTGGCCTTCTAGAAATGCTGCCTACAGGTGGTGTAAGACTCTTTTTCAGGAGTTTTCCTCTCTGGCTACAGTATTTTCTTAAGTCTTTAGATTGTAAAATTACTGACAACATTAAAAGACCATTAGTAAATTTGTTTATTTGCATGTGCCCACTCATTTGACTAAAAAACATTAAGCAAAGAGGAAAATGTAAAAAGCTGACTTTTATGCCATAACACAGCTCATGACAGGGGAGGGAGCTATTTCTACACAGCAATTCCTGCCTTTTTCCCCCACCCTCTGTATTTTGGTTCCCAAACGTAGGAAGCAAAGACAAATTTCAGATGATAAAGAAAGAAGTTTGTTTTTTTTTTTAATTTTTTCCTTTCGATACAAAAAAGGCAATTTAAAATACAGCTAAATATTTGTAAACCTAGGAAATGCCAGCTCTTGCTTGGCATAAGTGATCACGGGTTCATTCATTTTGATTTCAGCATGACTATTTACACTAGAGGAGGATCTATACCACGTATTTTTCATTAGGTGTTAAAGTACAGGGCTTCACTCCCTCTAGTACCAGTTTTAATGATCAATAGTACACTTGGGCAACATTAAACCACTGCTTTTAGACTTTCCACACTAGTGCAATCTATGTTAAAACACATTGAAAAATAGTTTCTGGCCATTTCTGTCTTGGTTTGATACTAATGTACAATGAAATGTGGATTAAAGAAATACTGGGGAAGGTTTGCCATGTCCAAGTGTAAATCACATATACTTTACTGTGGACAAACATGTATTTTATATCTGCAGTGTCATATATTAATGCTTAAAATATCAATACATCCTGCACTGCAGAAACAAGGATCTTAGGTAAGAAGCTGAATATAAAATGTTAGCAAAGTGCTGCAAGAAAGAGCAAGGGCAGGAAGAAGAAACAGGAGGGAAGAGGTGGCACTCTGCCATGGAGTGTTGGGGAGACCATTATTGGAATGACCTGTTTGATTCTCCAGCCTAACTTCCAAACTGATAATGAAAATAGGAAATATTCAGCAAATGGAAGGTAGGATGTCCAGAAAAGATATTTTATAGAGAGTGAATTATACAACTAGACATATATGGCTTCTCTGAGTGTGGTTTAGGAGGTGAATTTCTTGAAGTCAAGGAAGCAGTGATGTGAAAAATCATGTAATAACAAGTTATTAAACCCAGTAACTCTTCTGATCCTTACACAAACTGTGACAGCATCACTGACAGCACTGGAGTCTTTCTATTATGTGAGAGTAAGTTCATAATAGGGGGGTTTCTGTGCTGGTGCTTTATCCCCAGGTAAATTCAATCTGTGCTCTGGTTTGCCTGCAAAGACATTCAAAATCAGCCCCAAATTCAGTCTTGGATACATGTAATTATAAATACCCAGAAAGGAACAGATTAAGGCTGGTTAAAAGAAAGAATTAGATCAAAAAATTAAAGGGAAAACAATACATAACCCATAGCCTGTAAGATGTCCTGACATCCTTGAAAACCAAGATTCTGCTTTTCTACACTCTCGTATTATGAACTTAAAAGCATGAATATGTTTCATTCCTTGCCAGGTTTGTTCCTCTACTTGGAAAACATTTATTCTGCTTCTTGTTTACACTGAATTTAGAATTAATGTGACTGTTCTGGTTGAGCAAAAGCAACCTTGACTTGTATTAGGCATCATTTTATCATGCCAAGGTATCTTGTGTAAAAACATAACGTGAACATAGTTCTCAGAATTAGGCTAGTTAATAATTACCATATAAACAGGTCAAGGATCAAAAGAGACAGTAAATTCTTGTGAAGTGTGTGTAGATTATATTTCCAAATGACAATACTGAAAGCCAGAGCTGTCTTAATGTGCACAGAATAAATCTAACACCCAGAGGTGAAACATCATGGCCTCAGTGAACCTTTTTCACAGAATAATAATCAAAATAATAATGCCAGCAGTTCATTTGTGTAAAATAATACTCTGTTGGCATTAGTGAAGTATTTCTTAGGTACAATAGTATTTATTGAAAACTTACATAAACCAGGCCATGTTTTCTTTAATACTATACAAATAAACAGAAACCCCAAGTGCGAGACTCCAGTCCAGTTTCCTGATGAGTTTTTCAACCTAAAAGCCATTTTTCTGGTCCAACTATCCTTTGAGACCTGCTCCTACACTGCACTCATCAGCTTCCCCCAGGGCCTGCTGTGGGGTCCCTCAGCTCTTTTCAGCAAAACACACTGAAAATTAATGTGCATCTGTAATTTCACATCTTAAATACCCATACCTTGAATAAAACCTCCTGAGTGGGTGTGCTGGTGCTGAACAGGATCACTCTGAAGGAGGGAATGTGATAAGTGGGCACGGTCAGAGGCTGAGCAGAAAAGCTGCTCCAGAGGTAATGGGAGAAAGACCTGCCTGCTGGAATGTGTGAGGAGTCCCAGAACAGCAGATATCAATGAAGACCAGGCAGCCCAGATTTAAAGCTGGAAAACCAGCTGGTGGCACCTGGAAAACCCACCCAGGTCCCAGCACTCCCCTCTTGCAAAAGGCTCCTGGTCCGTGCCAGCCACACCACCTGTTTCCACCCCAATGGTGTCACCATTACCAGCTGTTACCAGTTAATTATTACTGTCAGCTTAACAAGCTAATCCTGGCCTGGCTGTGCCACCTATTTGTGCTTTACCACTGAATGAATCACAAAATCATAGAATCACAGAGTGGATTCGGTTGGAAGGGACCTTAAAGCTCATCTTGTTCCACACCCTGCCATGGGCAAGGACGCCTTCCACTAGCCTGGGTTTCTCCAAGCTTGGCCTTGGACACTTCTTGAGTGGCTCCACTCTCTCTGCAGCTTAGGACATGGTCACCTCTGATCCTTTTAAAATGCCTCATGTTTCATTACATGGAATTAAGAGCATAATAACACCAGACTTAAGCTGGAGATGATCGTGGAAGCAGCTGGACTCAGGCAAATGTTATTTCCAGCTGAACTTCCCTGCGTTGTTTTAATTGGCCAAAACTCAGGACATAAATGGCTCAGGCTCAAGATTTTGTAATGCAGATGGCAAATACATGTAGGACTAAAAGACAGTCAAGTGACAATGTGAGAGTGTCAACATTGCAGGTTTGCTGAGGACTGAACAGTGGAGTTTCTTCAACCTGAATGATTTTTCAGATATTTTCTTTCTGCAACAAAATTTGGGGGTTTTATATTCAATTAAAATATTCACAGAAAATACCACTATAAAACCACAAACCAAACCACTCAACAAAAACCTCACGACAAAACAGTTTTATTTTTCTTCCAAAAGCTGGAAGTGGAAAAGAAAGTAGTTCAATGTCCCAGCAGGTACCTGACCAGAACACAGACTTTTTGTCACTGATGTCCCACCACTCATCCAGCCAAACAATACCACTGAATAACTGAGTTGGGTGTCTCCCTCTTTGTTGTATTAGATTTTAATGCTTCTTTATTTCTAATAAAAGCAATGTGGAATCTAAATTCCACTCAAATGACAAATCCATCCCGTTAAATTAAAACTGTAAACAGTTATAGAAAACAATTAAATCTGCATGGGCTCCTTTTGGAGCCTGGAAAGGATTGAAAAACCAATTAAAAAACTCCAGTCCTCTCAGTCACTATAAAAACACGCAATAACCAGGAAAGGTCTCAGCAAAGTGGGAACAGCAGAGATGAGTAAACACAGCTGAGCAGAAATGTGTGTGGTTCATTCAGTTGTTTGCCAAAGCGCCCTTCCTTCGGTACATTATTTACAGATAAAAAATAGCCCCTCTCTGGAGTCATGTGGTGTTCCTGGCTCCTCAACCTCCCGCTTATCTCACGGGCTAACCAGCAATTGGGGGTATAAATAGTTTGGCTACTTTGGTAGCCGGCTCTTGGCTCTTTTATTCAAAGGAAGAAGCAACCAGAGGAGTGGAAAAAAAAAAAAATCAGCTTTCAAGGTTGGTCTTTTCTGCTTTCATTTTTCAGAGACAGGAGTGTTAAAAGCGGGAGAGGTGGAAGCGCTGATGGGAAAACGAACCGAACTGCCCCCAGAGCCCCCGGCAGTGCTGCCAGCCATGCCTTGCCCTGGGCTCTGAGCTGCTCACACAGCGTGGGCTAAAGGTGTTAAGGAGCAAATGAGGGGAGGAGGGAATGTCCTTTATTTTGGGAATTCCAAACTAGAATGAACTGATTGCTGATGGCTAAAAAATATAGTGCTGTTGGTCCTTTCTGCGCTCGTTATTGTTGAAAATGCAAAATACAGAAAGGAATCCTAAATCATGGAAAGGAATGGAAGGTTGGAAGGACTCTGAAGATCATCATTTCCAACATCTTGCCATGGGCAGGGATGACACCCACCAGATCAGGTTGCTCAAGGTCCCATAGGCTCTGGAGAATGGATAAGCACCTAAATATATTGCAGTACTTTACTACTATATTTTACTGCTGAAAAATCTCTTCTAAGCCCACCAGAGGGACATGTAGACACCTCTGTGTCACACTGGGGGACACTGAGAGACTCCACAATATGCACAGACACATGGAAAGGCGAGGGGATGGTTTGCACCCACGTGGGGTCACCCCTGTGCAAAGGGGACTGGTGTAGGAACGATCAGAGATGCAGAGGAGCAAAACACATCATCTGAATCTAAACCCTTAAAAAAAAAATCTAAAATGGGTGCAAAAAACCAGTCAATGTCAGCCTTAAAACTGCACAAGAATATTGGAGGGAGAATTAGCATTAGGTGCTGCAAACTGAACGAGGTAAAATGAGGCATCAGCGTGGAAAGAAACTGCATGAATTCTTTTCTCTTTAAAGTGTTAGTGGGACATCAAGGTGGAATTAAAATGCTTTAAATGCCAGCTGCTTGCGTGTCCCAGATCCCACTGGGACCTTTCCAATCATCAAAAATCCAGCCCTAATAAATGCACTCACAGTTGTGCTGCTGTTTGCAGCTCTTTCTCTCTGGCTGATCCCGCTGGCAGGTGTCTGCTTATAACCAGAACACACTTCTGAGCTCGTTTGCTGCTCCTCCACGGGCACAGAAGAGGTGGCAGAAAGGTGGATGCTTCAAACATGTCTTTCTTTGTGCCACCAGGTCAGCAAAGCTCAAACTCTGAGACTTACCAGCGCTTCATGGTGCCTTCCCAACGGGCTCTTTGCCTGTGCTGGGAAGGCTGTGAGCCTTCAGGGCTGGGGAAGCTCCTCGGAGCTTGTTTGCAGCTAATCCTTGGTCGCGGCTCAACCAGGCACTGCTGATATCCCAGTTACAAATTCCAGTTATAATGTAACGTGCCTGATTGCTCAGAGATGAGCTCTGAGTGATTGTTCCTCCTTCTCCAGCTTCCTCAGGACATAAGAGCTGTGCTCAGCTTTTCCCTTCTCCCTTCCTTTTTGTCTCCCAGCTGGCCCCAAAGGCTCCTGCAGCAGCCAGGGCTGGGCTGTGGCACAATTAAGTTAATTATTAGCTGGCACAGCCCTGGGGTCGATGGTGCTGGTAACTTCTGATTAACACATGTGATGCTGCCGTGGTGGTCAGTTAAATCTTTGCATTCTCCCTCCTGGGACTGATATCATTTTATAGATTTATTAGCATTTGTGCTCAGGTTTTTGGACCCTGGAGAAGCCAGGCTGGTCTGTCAGGATCCCAGAGCTCCTCATCTTCTCAACCTTGCCATAAACACCTCTGCATTTTTCCATAACCAGCACACTGAGCAACAGCAGTAAATCACTGCATTTCTAAGAATCCTTAAAAATAAAGTTCCCAGGCTTTCCCAGCTCTAAAACCCTTAGAAAGGCTTTTCTTCCCTTTCTCCACCTGGTTTTCTCTGGCAGGAGGAGTATGGCTGTTACACAGCAATTTTCTTTCCATGTTTTTTAAGTGGCTGATTTTAATTTGGATGTATTTTCCCCTGAAAATCCTTTCAGTCAATATGGAATTACATAAAGCAGCTTTCTGGAGAGAAAACACAGCTGGAGAAGTTTCCACTGAGAGGTGTGTGTGTGTGTTGGGGTGTGTGGGTGCATGGTCTGCACAGGGAAAATAGTTGCCTCCTGCCTGGAACCATATCAGTTCACTCTGTACCTGGCAGAGGGGAATATTGGTGCAAAGCTGCAGAGAAAAGAAGGAATCTGAGAGAAATGGGGAAAAGAAGAGTCTGGATACCCAGTTCCTCCTGTCTCAGTGCCATGCAAAGAGACTGCATTAGCAGACCATTTAGTGATGGGAAAAATTCGGTCTCAGTATCCACTCCAGGACATCCCAGCCCTGCTTTTATTTCCTTTGCTTCTTTATCCCTGTTTCCAGAGGTTCTCTGATTCAAGAAATGGTCTGCTCTCATTTCTCTCCCCCAAAACAAAGCTGCAAAGCAGATGGGGTGGATGAGGCCAGAGAAAAGAACAGCTCCTGGGGTCCTGTTCACCACGGGAGGAAGGTCCAAGGTCTGGCTCTGGACAGCCCAGTGGACCTTCATTTCTGTGCAGAACAAGTATTTTTCAAAAAGTATTTATTTATTTTTTAAGTGTTGGCACTCTCACTTTTGATGGTCTGCACTTGGATGATGGAGGGAAAGTAAATTTTTTGTTATCCCCCAAAACCCTGACAGACTGAAACAGGTTGGCTTGGCTTAAAAATATGGTGCAACTAATAAAGATGTTTCCTTCTTATAAACCTTAACCATAAAGAACCATCCAGGAAGGGAGAATATAAGAAGAAATTATAAAATTCATAATAAAATTTTATTATGATTTATCTATACATTTATTCTGCATGCATACAGGCATGTTATCACTTAAACCTTTAAAGTTTTACTTTGTATTTAAAGCCTCTTTTTGATGCTTCATGCCATTCATTCAGATATAACATCAGTGTTTTCCACAGCAGCAGCATGGTTCCCATTTTTTTTTTTTTTTTTAATATATACAAAGGAAAAATAAGTTTTATCTGCCTTGCAGAGCCTCAGCCTCTGGAATGTTGAAAAGAAAAATTGTCTTTGTTCTGATTTATGAGCAATCAGCAGTAACACAGATCCCCCCCTTGGGATGTTTCTGCTGAAGTGGAACCACGTGGAGATTGAGCTTCCTCCCTGTGTGCCCTGATAGTCTGGTGGGTGCTATTCCAATTCGAGCTGAAGCACAAGTATTTATTGCAAGAGAGGAGTGCAGAATATTTGCTGAGTAAGCCAGGACTTTTTGCATTATGCCAGGCATTTAAAGGGACAAAAAGAAAATCAGTCCCAGCAGCAAGTCTGGGGGCACTTCATATTAACCTCTCTGTATGGCAAGAATTAGATCTTTTTTCTTCTGTTTTCTCTATCTCATGAATAGTTTTTAATCCATGGCAGAAATTTACCTTTTACCCTGTAGTTTTCAAATTTCTATAATAGGCTTTGCTGATGGATTGGGTCATAAGCCTTCTGAAACTACCCCTGAATGATCTCCTTAGGTTGGTTTTTATTCTGTGAGTCTTTCTGCTGGCATTCAGCAGGTCTGTGGGGCAACAATTTTAACCACTCCAAAAGGGGAGGATGGGGGCAGGATTTCTCCCTCTTTCACCACTTTGTAAATGTTCTGGAGTTTAATATTCACATTTATCAGTGTTTATACCACTGGACTGGACACAGCAGGAGGTCGATAATTTGGACAGGAGGAAATCTGGAAATGTCCAACATATAATTATCTTCTTTCTGAAAGGACAGGTTCACTTCCAAAGAGATGGACAGAAACAGGCTATAAAGTGCTGCTGTTCAGTAGCAAAAAATCTGGTGGTATCCTCTGGGAGACTGTTTTAGGAGAGGGAACAACTGTGCAGCCTGTAATCTGCCACTGAAGTGTGATCCACAAGCCAGGATGGTCCCAGCTCCCCACCGGGAGCTGAATAACCTGAGTTGTGTTTCTTGTGTCACAACAGTTCCTGATCCAGTGTATTCCCACTGAGGTGCATGAAAGAAAAGGAGCCTTTCCCCTTCTTCTTTTTAAACTGAGCTAAAAGGTTTTTTCTCTTAGACTACTTTGAGGACAGTATGTGTTGCATCAGTTGGGGAGGAAAGGACACAGCCTGGAAAAGCTCCCCAGAGCCAAGGAAAAAGGTGAGGGTAGTTGAGGAAGAATCCTAAAATGTTTGGGAATATTAAGAAGAGAAAAAATAGTCAAAGGCTTAGTGATTTGGATGTTAAAATTCAACTAAATCCTTTCCAAATATGTCTCTCAGTTTTTTTCATGTAGGTTTAAAGATCTGGGCTTCTGGTTTAGTTTCATGTTGTGGGACACTCTTATCTCTTGTGTCACAAGCCCATAAAACTGGTTTTATGGAATTACCTACTTTTAGGAGGGGAAGTATCAGGATCCAGCCTTGAATCTCAGCCAGGTTTCTTTTCCCTTTATCTCATGTGCAGCTACCAGGGGGTGGGTCCAAAGCAAACTGAAAGGAACCACTTTTCACAGCTCATGTCCCAGTGCAGTGGATCTGTCACCAGATGTTCTGGAGTGTTTCCAAGGTTGCAAAGAGTGCTTGGATGAACTCAAGGAAGAAAAAGCTCTGGGTGGCAACAGGAGGCAAAAACATCCTCTCTTACTGAGACTCCCTTTTTTGCTGGTTGGGAAGTTTTACTTGCAAACTTCCCTGGTTTTGGGCAGAGTCTGGAGGAGGCCACAGAGATGAGTAGAGGGATGGAGCACAACTGCTATGAGGAAAGGCTGAGAGAGCTGGGATTGTTAAGCCTGGAGAAGAGAAGGCTCTGAGGAGACCTCTTTGTGGCTTTTCAGTACCTGAAGGGAACTTTTACAAGGGCCTAGAGTGACAGAACAAGGGGGAATGGCTTCAAACCAAAAGAGGGGAGGTTTAGATTAAATATTGGGAAGAATTTTTTCCCTGTGAGGGTGAGGAGGTCCTGGCACAGGTTGCCCAGAGAAGCTGTGGACGCCCCTGGATCCCTGGAAGTGTCCCAGGCCAGGTTGAACAGGGCTTGGAGCAATCTGGGCAAGTGGAAGGTGTCCCTGCCCATGGCAGGGGTTGGAACTGAGTGACCTTTGAGGTCCCTTCCAACCCAACCCATTCTGTCATTCCATGGTTTGTTGGTTTACCTTTGCTCAGACCCTGCAAGGCCATTCTGGCACATTCTTCATTTAATGAAAAATATTATTACTTCCCTGCAGTTACCATATCCCTGCAGTTAACACATCTCTTTAGTCATGCAGAGTGGAAAAGTAATTTTGAGTCACACGACTGTCTGAGGTGATCAGTCTTGTAGGAAAAAAAATCTTCTGTTTAGTTGTGATTTACTTAGAAACTGTCTAATGGGGAACCTGGAAAGATTAAATCTGTTCGGAAGTTAGCAAGGAAAATAAATATTCAGGTATAAATGATTAAAAAGGGTAATCTGAAAGATATTCTGAATAAATTGTGGGTGAGGGCAGCATGGTAGAAGCATTCATAAGATTCAAAGGGTTAGGGTGGTGGGTCGAGATGCCAACTGCGAAGGGACAGGATGTCCAACATCTTCATTAATCCCTGCTTACCCAAGGCGTCCTCAGAGCTCTCTCCTAAGCACACCCTTGATTTTTGAAATAATACAGGGTTATGAAAGGTTGAAATGGTCTATGCAACGGGTAGAAATGCAGTAGTGAAAATAAGGTGCAGCTATGAAATTATTGGAAGCTTCGCTGGAAATTGCACTGAGTGTAACAGCAGTTCTTGGCTCAGCTGGGCAGTGTTTGCATCCTAAACCCATGCTGCTGATGATAATTTTAACTATTGTTTTGAATTCTTTTATTTTTATGATTTTATTTTCATTATTTTAATAATTTTACTTTTACTGCTTGCTTTAATTTGTTTTGTAACTGAATTGCAAGGCCAGCAAACACTGCTGGTGGTTTTCAAAGTGAGACAAAGTCCTGTGAAAAATACTGAGCTGTATAATCAGAAGCAAAATGAGTCTGAGGGGCTTGTTTTCTTTCTGGTTTTCTAGGATTTCAGATGAACAGCAGCCATGAGTTGAGCCAGCTCTGTGGTGATGAATATTGCTTAAGGGCAACAGCACAACCTGGTGGTTTATGGTTATTCTAATGCATCAGATCAGGTATCTGCACAGAAAACAGAGAAATTTTCCTTCCCCACAAACCTGCTCAGAACTGCAGCTGATTTTCATTAGTTCATTAGTAAGATACTATTTTACCTGAGGATTTCAGAATAAATAGAAAAAAAAAAACCAGACTGTCAGGGCACTGCAAAAAGATAAAGCAGCAGATCCTTGCCAGCATCACTGATTGTGAAACCTGGAGGTGCAGTTTGTGCTGGATACATCTGAATTTTTGTTCCAAGGTAATAGCTGGAGGTGTATAACTAGGAAGAAAAGCTTGCAATATGCACTATGCAAAATTTTGGAAAAACAGACAGAAGGGAAGTGTGTGCAGAAAAAAATGCAAGTTTGTCTTACTCTTTCTGACGAAGCCAAGCAAAGTATTAAATACATTTACACAGACCGAACATTCAGACACCAATAATAATATTTATTCTCTTTCCCCTGTGTCTTCAGGGCGAGTGATGTTGGTCAGAGTGTATCTTCTGACGTGGCAGTGAAATGAAACGGGTGGCAAATGTGCCCAGCCAGAATTTCCAACTAAAATTAATTACATTTTGTGTTTTGCTGGGTTCTGAAGAGCAGGCTGTTATTACCAGCAATGCAGCTGGCACTGCTGTGGGTGCTGAGCTAAATAGCTTTCAAACCACATATTCAGTTCCCTTATTGATCATGTGGAAGGAGACAAAAGCCACTGACTGTAACTAGAAAGGGGTTCCAGTCCAGTGCTGGGGCTGTTACTGAGATTGTGAAAGGCTTTTTCATAGAATCATGGAATTGTAGAATGGTTTGGGTTGGAAGGGACTTTAAAGCTCATCTTGTTCCAAATTCCTGCCACGGGCAGAGACACCTTCCATACACCAGGTTGCTCAGAGCCCCATCCAGCCTGGCCTTGACCAGGGATTTGGAGCCCACAACCCTTCTGAGTTATTTATCTTCGGGCTGTGTCCAAAACACAGACTGCTTGAAAGAACCTTTGATTTCACCTGGATGGGTTTGGACCTGAGAGCAAAGGGATTTTAAAAGACACCTACGGAAACACTGAAGGACTGAAGCGCTCTGGGGCAAAAGCAGCATTATATTTATGCAGGGAATATTCCTACGGGATTTTCCCCACAAAGAAATGCCGAGGTGTCTCTTTGCTTCATCTTTGTCCTTTAGCCCAGTTCATGGCTGAAGAATGACTCACAGTCCTGTTTAAGAAAGCACTGAGTCCACGTGGAAGTGTGATTAATGCATTTAAACTCACTCAAGTTTTATTTATTTATGGTGATCAGATATATAAAGTGTGCTGAAATTCATGAAGATTATTATTATTCTGCTTTGCTTTATTACAGAGGAAATACATTATTACATAAATAGGACAAAGTACTCTGAAGGCCAGTGACAACATTTCTGCAAAATTGTACAAAGAGCTTTGGAAAAGTGTAGAATAGAAAAGAGAGGGAAAAAACCGAGATGATAAATAACAGAAAGAATTGTTTTCTTTTCCTTGAGTGCCAAATTAGAGGACAAAGTGGTCAAAGACCAAATGCTGTTGTCCACAACCTTTCCCTCTAGCCCACTAAAGCACAGGGAGGTGATGTGCTTCCTACATCCCACTAGAGCAGGTATGGGAATCATGCTGAGTTCTGCCACAGCTATCCACAGCTGTGGACAGAAAACAAACCTCTGAGATGAAATGCCCTTGTGCCAGCTTCCCACATGTCCTTCAGGGTGGAGGAACTCCAGATTATGTTCCAGCTTGCTGAGTAGAATTGGTGAGTGTGCTGATGTCAAGTCTATCTGCTTGATGTGCTTTGATCACTCTCTAATTATAACCCATCAGTTGAGACACTGATTTGTGCTTTGCTCACGGAGCAGGGACAGTTTTGATGGCTGGATGGAGCATCTCAGGTCAGCTGGGTTGAGCTGACACGTCTCCATCAGCCCCTCCTGTCCTAACTGCTGGGTGATGTCTGGGGCAGCACAGAGATTTCTGGTGGGGTCAGTCCCCAACTCTTTGCCAAAGTTAAGCCATATTTTCGTCTCAGCAGAAAGAATTTGTTGGAAATAATTTACTGTATTCCTTGGGGGCATCTTCCTGTCATGGAATCGTTGAGGTTGGAAAAGCCCTCCAAGACCATCGAGTCGAACAATTAACCCAGCACTGCCAACCATGTGCTCAAGGGCCACATCCTCAATTTTTTTTAACACTCCCAGGCATGGTGATCCCAGTGTTCCAGCCTGTTTCTGTTCCAGACAACCCTTTCAGTGAAGAAATCTTTCCTCCTCTCCAATCTGACCTCCCCTGGGGCAACTTGACATTTCTTCTGATCCTGTCCTTGTTACCTGAGACAAGAGACCGACCCCCAGCTGGCTCCAACCACCTTTCAGGGTGTTGTAGAGAGCAAATTCTTGACAACTGAGTATCAAAAACCCTCCCAGAGAAGAGTCACGTTCCCAGTTTTCATGCTCTCCTTTCTCCATGTAAATGGAGGGAACATGGAGAGGGTCTGTATTGTTTTCACAGTGCTATTTGTGCCCCCAAAATAAATGTTGCATCAGCACTTACAGTACATGGAGGAGGAGGAGCAACAGTTCTGTAGAACAAATTCAGTGTGTTCCCATATTTGTCCACTGAACTGTGTGTTCTCACATTTTGCACTAAATTATTTAGGTCAGCTTAAATTTGGAAAGCAACAGAAAAAACACCATTTTTTTGCCTCATTTACATGTCTGTGATTATTGTGAAATGGTTGGCTTCCTAAATTAAAGTGATGCAAGCAGTCTGCCAGGAAAACAAGCAGCAATATTTTTTGGTTATATTTTTGAAAAGCTGGTTGTGACGCTCAGTCATTAACCCAGGACTAGGTGGACACCTGGAAAATGAAAATTTAGAAAGCACTGGATGTGTGGATGCCCAGTTTTGAAATGTCCTTATTTTCCTGTGAACTAAACAGCATTTTGGGTCTCTGCCTAGTGGTTTGAGCAGATAGTGCTGCAGATGTGGGTGCTGCACACCTCTGGAGCTGTTGGGGTTGGTGTATCAATATCCCTGATCCGGGGATTAAGGATTGCTAATGGCATGGAATGGGAGCATTGTCAGGATGCAGGGTATCACATTAAAAGTCATTAATAGCTCTGTCCTGTGCCCTGACATGATGCAATACAGCAGCTGTCCCGTGGAGAGACTCCTCAGGCATCCTGTCAAAGGTAGACAAGCTAATAACTGGGGCAGGACTGGCTCGCTGCATCCTGATGGTGCCAGAGTCCTTCCTGCTTCCCTCTCCATGACTTGTCCTCAGTGCCTGCCCTCATCCTACCTCTTGTTTTCACTGCTGGTGAAATGCCCAAAACTCTAGGCTCCATTTCTGGCTGATCCTGTCTCATGCAAACACCTCCCTGTTCCTCAGGAGCTTCCCATAAACATTTCCACACAACTGTCACCTCCCAGTGCCTTCCATTCCTTTGGTTATACACAGACAAATGTTGCTTTGTGGTTTTCATGTGTGTCAGTCCCATCTTTCTGCTCCCACCAGATGCTACTTATGGTAATTGGAAAGCTTTTTGTCTCTAAGGCTGTTCATACTGATCTTCTTTGCATTACATGAAGATCATGAGTGAAAATCCAGCCATGGAGTGGCCCAGCAGAGCTTTCCAAGGAAAAGGTTTGCTCTGCATAAATCTTTGGATGTTTGCTACGTCATGTGCTGGTTATCACTGATGGGGTGTTCACCGTGGGGTCACTGTCATCTCCAGCAGATATTTTGGGTTCTACTATGCTTGGAGAATCTCACCCTGTTATTCAAGTGAGGCTGTTGGTGTTTGGAGAAACCCTATCCTGATCCTAAAGACTGAATCCCCATTGCCCATGCACCAGGTGCTTATCCTAGCTAAATTCCTCCTGCCCAGGCACCCATTGTGGAAAAACCTGTCTCAGCATTAGCTTAAAATTGTTTGCATGCTGACACACTTGGATCAGTTAAACCCAAAAAGAAAACGATTTGGGAAGCATAGAAAGAGTTGGATCCATTAGATTACAGTCCCTTTGGTCAAACATCTTGTTCCCTGTCTGTTCTGGTATAATTATGTCAGCAAAAATTCATCAATTTTACTCCCTGCCCATCTTCTCTGGAAAAAGCTTCTACGTTTCTCTGTAAAACATCTGGATTCAAGTCCTCTTCCTACTTCATGCACCAATACTTAATTTTTGTACAGATTTTTATCGATTGTTAGTCTTGGTGTTATTTTATCCCCCTGTTTTATGGCTGCTGTTAACATTTGCTAGGGAAACTATCTGTTACACTCTGCATGTAAGGACATCACTGCAGATTTTTTGGCGTAGTGAGTAGCCAACTAAAATTTGGGGGGGTGGGGGGGAGAGGTGGAATAAAAGGAGGAGAGAAAAGGCAGCACAGGAAGGTTAGAAAACTGCTTTTCACTTTTGACATGGTTAAATCCTGAACACTGGTAAATGCCTTTTCACTGGGGAGGACAGCTCATATCTGATAGAGGTACCAGTGTGCTTAATCAGAAAAGCAACACCACAGGCACTTCCACCCCTCCGTGCAACATTCCAAACCTTCCATGTTTTCAGCAGCTGGGGATGGGATTTGCTTTTCCTTTTGGCGCGAACACGAAAATTAAGCTCACTTGACTGCTCTCGCTTGCCAAGCCGTAGCCATCCTGTATTCCTCCAGGGGCACTGGGAATAGACTCACAGTCTTCTCCAAGCTAAATGATTCCATGATTCTACTTTATGGAAGCTGTGTTCCCATGGGATGGGCACTGGAAGGCAATCCGTGTAAATCTCACTCAGCAGCACCCACCCACCTACCTGTGGGTTTGCTTCAGTGTGAGTGAGTTGCTGCTGCTTTGGCAGAAAAAGGAAGGCACAGGGGTTTGTGCCACGTTATTCCATCTGTGCCTCCTGAATCCGTTTCCAGACCGAACCCTCACTACAACCTTTATTATGATTGATTATTGTGCACACAAGATTCACAGCTGTGCTGGTGGCTCCAACAAGAAGCACTGGCAGCTCCTGGGCAGGCTGCTCCCAAGTGGCTTTCCTTCCCCAGCTCAGGAATCCAGGGATATTCTTCACTATCTTCCTTTGGGTATTGCCTGTGGTGACTTCTAGAAAACGTAACCTCTGAATTCCAAGGGCTGACTTCTGTTTACTGGGGAAAATGGATGGAAATGTATCTTTCATTCAAGATTACCGTAAAAAATTCTTTATTTTTAGTGATATATTGAGAGAAAACCTACCACACTGCAGCTCTAAAAGTGGGGTATTTAAAACAAACCGAAAAGAACAGTGTCTTAAAGTCCTGGGTGTCGGAATGCAATTCAGACTTTCTATGATCTTGGGCACATCTTTCAATTTCCCAGGATCCTTGGTCTGATAACTTAAATAGAAAGTCTTTCAGGTTGTAGACTGTCTTTGTGAATTTTGTAGTGAACCTGCCTTCAGGCAAAAGGGAGAGAATGAGCAGAGAGTTGTAACATTCCTTCAACCGCTAAAACTGCCTCTTCTCCCCGAGGTCAGCAGGGTCTGCTCGCAGAGCCAGCTTCTCCAGCACTGCCCTGAAGTTTTCCTTCCCTGCTGCAACTCCTGCTAGGGGAAAACATGCTTGTGGATCGTTTTTGGTGTTAAAATGTTCCTGCATGATAGAGCGAAAGGGACTGGGAGAAGTCAGTGCTGTTTCGGGCTCGTACAGTTTCCTCCGTGCAAATGAAGGTGAGAGGAAGGAAAAATAAGGTTATGGGGTGGGTGAATCCCTCATGAGCAGAATGTACTGTTATTAAACTAATGTAGAATAATTCTACCTCCTTTATAACATTATACTCTCTGATAGTTATACCTGATTAATGCTTTAAGAACGCTGTTGGAATCAATATGGCCCTTAATAATTTGACCCGTGTCCTCCAAATTCACATCGATCCCCGTGTTTTGGGCACCGCATTCCCTTTCACTTGATGTTATGTACTTAATATATAAACATATAGCAAGACCAGAGGAGGTCTCCTGTGCTTGAGCACTCAGCCAGCTGTTCTGACAAGGCTGTTGTTGAGGCAGATGGCCCTGTGATGGATTACCTGGGACTCGCCGATCGCGGCGTCTTCCCGGAGCATCTGCACAGATGTTTGTAATGAGGTTTTCACGATTCCACAACCCTTGCACATCCACAGAAGGAAGGGGCCTTCTGTTGGGAAGTCACTCAGCCTGAGAAGGGCACTGCTCTCGTAGCTCTGAGCTTTCGTGACCCTGTGGCAGAGGGTGGCCTGTGGTGCCCCAGTGGTGACAAAACAAGCACAGTCTCTTCCACGGTCATTTGGTTTTTACCAAAGTTATATTTCTTTCTTGAAACACGAAGGCAAAGGGATCAAATCCACTGGGGATTATAGAAAATAAAGGAAAACTGGCTCTGGAATACTTTTTTAGTTTTGCCCTGATGTGAGAAAAATAAAACTTGTGTCCTGATGTGGCCAACACAGAATCATTACGGTTGGAAAAGCCCTCTAAGATCATTGAGTCCAACCACTAAGCCAGCACTGCCAAGACTACCATAAATCATGTCCATAAGTGCTACATCTACCTGTCTTTTAATTCCCTCCATCAACACTTTCTTCCTTCTACTTGAGCAAAGCTATTGGAAAGGGTTTTTCCAGCACGGGGGCTGCAGTGACCTCCCAAACCTCCTCTCCCAAAAGCTTCAGACCTAGCACAGGGCACCAGTGGATCTGAAATTTTACCTCTTACCAAACACCTCATTATCTCCCCTAAAATCCATAGTTGTGACATATTCAGGTGCTGTGACCCATTTTTGGGGCCCACTGAACTTGTTTCCTCTGTAACTTCCCTCCTGCAGGTCCCAGCAGGTCCTGATGTCAGGCTCAATTCTTTCATTCCCATTTTCTCCACGCTGGATGAAATTGAAATCTGAAAACAGCAGTGACTTGAGATAAACCTTTGAACACCCCTATGGCATTTATGTTCCTTCTCTTGTGGATGCAGAAACTGAAAGCCTAAAATAAAGAGCGAGAATCGGGAGGTTTGGGGAGAATTCCCACCTTTCAGATAGAAATTCTACTTTAGAGATTCAGATGAGCTCACTGATCCACCAAACTTCTTAGTTATTCACAGAGTTTGGGTGTGAGAGAACATAATATCATGAGCTCCATGAATCTGCTGTTGATAGGTGACCATGGGAATTCAAATATCTTTATTTTAAACAATTAGAGCTTTACTACTCATAGAAAAGAAACAGGAAACAGAAATGGAAAAAAAAAAAGTTTATAGTCAATTAATTAATCATCTGCAGAAATCTGAGAAACCTAACTTGTAATTTAATTAGCTCTAAAAAGCTCACACAAGATGAGCTCTTTGCTGAGGCTTCAATTTTGCCTATTTTCTTGCAAGGTAAACACCTTGCTATAATAATGTCATGCAAGACATATTTTGTACACATTAATCATATTTTATTTTCTTTATTGAACCTGATCCCCATATGAGCCAAAACACTGAGTTATGTAATACCACAAGGAATGAAAAATACACGAACATTCAAAGGAAATAATGATAATAATAATACCTTTATCTTTTAACTGGCTGTATCTTCTCACTGGCTCTGATTTCTCCAAGACATTTATAAAAAGTACAGACCATAATTGTGCTAATAAAGAGGAAATTATACTGATCTATAATTAGAGTAATAAGCAAAAAGGCACAGCGGATCATAATTGAACCAATAAGGGGAAAATATAATCATGTTTAATGGCTTATATGAGTGTTAGTGCCTTCTGTATACTTAATAAATTGGTATCCATTTTCCTGGTGTGTATCTAAGACACCTTTCCTAATATTATCAAATTACCCTTCAGATCCATTGTTTGGAACTTCTGCTCACCCTGGCAGCCACTCTGTGGGGAGGCTTCTTGGAATAATCAGAGTGACAACAGAATTTTGGGTGGGTCTGTCCATCAGCTGCAATCACACACTTCAGCTCTCTCCAGGTTTATTTAGGGTGTCCTTGTTTTGCATCCATGGATATACAGAGGGGTGTGGGCAGTCAGGGCAATCAGTCTATTTCCAAAAGAAATACAGAAAGAATTGAAAGGTGTAACCCTTTGTGGTCACTGTCTTTGGGCATGAAAAGATGCTCTGAAAGTTCAAAAGAAAAGGCAATGATTTATTTCTTAATATTCACAGTAAAACAGCATGGCTGCAAGCCCTTAACTGAGCATCAGTAGTTCTTTGCTGCTGCTGAGCTGCCTCTTCTGCGTTTTGGGTTTTTTTTTACCTGAAAATCTCACAGCTTGCAGCTTTGATGTTTTCTCCCTGCGAGTCCTTGAGCTGTTAAGTGTCCCCTTCTCAGCAATCTTACCCCTGTCTGCAATTTCACCTTTTGCATCTTGTACAGCTCGAGTTCACTTGTTTGCCTCACAGCTTTTTTCTCCCAACGTGGTGGTTTTCTCAGAGGTCCCAGCCAAGGTCACACAGATGCTCAGCGTGAAAATCCAGCCAGAGATCAGAGAGAGCTGAACCCTCCCGAGGGACTGGAGAGCTGGAGTTTAAAACAACCTCCCCACATCTTCACACAAGTAACAATACATATAGTTTAGCTATAATTTGCCTTTTGATTACCCTCCCAGCAATCAAAAAATAAGAATATTTCCCACTTTTACACGCTATGAGGATGTCATTATTTCCTCGGACATGCCCACCCTTGGTATGTGATATCCTTCACTTGGAAGGGACATTTGCAAAGTTTTCAGCCCAGGTTGGCCTTGGTTGAGGTCATATAACCCCAAAAAACCTCATTAGATAGATGGAGGGAGATATTTAAAAGCAACAGAATAAATATATATGTTTATGTATACAAAACACACATATATACACACACACACACACACACACATAGTATTCCATACACTGGTTTTTACCTCCTTTGCTTTCAAGTTCCCAAAGGATAACTGAGAAAGCAACGATTCTACCCAGAATTACAAAAGGCATTAAATGTATTTAATCTCTAATTTTCGCCCAGGTATTTTTAGTAAGCTCGGTAATAACTAAGAGAAGTGTTTCCTCTCGCAGCACACAGTTGTGAAACTTTAATTTATATGTTAATTTTTTAATTAAAGGGGAAAAAATTATAGAAGAGGGTTTAGTTCTCTTTAAAAGTGTGGCATAATGGTTTAACATTAGATTGGAGGATAATAAGTTGTGATGTCTAACAGGCCAACCACTCTCCCCCGAGGACATCCAGGTAACCCCAAGGCTGAACTCAGTGTTTGCTGCTGCCTCAGAAAGAGCCTGACACAGCTGATTTACTCATCCTGGGGTCACCTTGTCAGAAAGGCTCCAGATTTTTGCCTTTTCTGAGGGTTCTGCCCGAGAGCAGGGGGTGTTTGGGTGCCTTGGGCACTGCAAAGGGGAGCAGACAGGGGTGAGGAGAGGGGGAGGCACAGCCCTGAGAGACAGCAGGTGTAGGAAAACACAGAAAACACCAGAAAACAGATAAAGCCAGAATTTGTAGTGTTTGAGTGTCCTGCTCTTTCTCTGCTGCTCAAGGCAAAGAGGTTTGAGGATGCAGTGATTACTCACAAGCATCTGAAATACCTCATTCAAAAACGGCCTCTAACAAGATCTGGGGCCTGTGATTCATTCCTCTGATGTCACGGAAATGAAGGAAATGTGTGTCACCTGGCCACGTCTCCAAATGGGGTAAAGAGGCATCAGAGAAAGGCAGTGAAAGCACATCAGAGAACATTGAAACTGCCTTAATTTGAAGAGCATGATTTGGTGTTTCCTGCAGGAAACTGCACTTGAAAAGTTTTAATCAGCAGGAGCTGTCGCTAGAAATAATTCTGAATCAATCTTGTTTTATCACTAAATATTTCTATTTACATTGCTGACACAACAGTCTTGGCTAAGGATTGGGCAAGTATTGGGTATTTCCACGCTGAAAGCTTTGGGATTTATCAGAGAATCACAGAATCCTTGAAAACCCTGGGTTGGAAGGGACCTTAAAGATCCTCCAGTTCCGACCCCTTGCCATGGTGATTTAGGTTTAGACTGGGCCATGTTCTCTCAGGGAAACTGCAAAATTACCAGGAGAAATGAACTGACCATGAATTTCTTAAACTTTCCTCTCTTAAAACACCATTTCCCATTCTAGCTTTAAAAAAAAAAAAACACCCAACCACTTGTAGTCTCCATATTAAGGTCTATAAACTTCATACTCAACTTTTTATTTCTGCTTTATTCCTCTTCTCTGCATTGCCAAATATTGCTTCTGTGTAATTGAAACAGAACTGTAGTTTGATTATTAAACAGGGAAAGTAATTGTATTTGGCTGTACATGGGGAAGTAATGGTGCTTCCTATAAAAAGAATTAAACTGTGGAAAAGTTGCTTTCTTTTTTTTGCAGAGCAGAGATTGAGGGCAAATACTCCTGGGGGGCAGCAGTCCCACCAGAAAAGGGTGACTTTCTGGCTCCTTGGGGTGGCTCAGGGGTGTGGGTTTGACAAGACAATTTGTAAGCAGGGTGTACATAATTTATTTCTCTTCTCCACCCCTCTCCTCTATTATTTGTGGCTCAGAATATTTCCACTTTGAACACCCTCCCCCTGCGTTGTAGGACCCGACCTGTGGTTCAGCCTGGACTTGTACCTGCAGCGTGGAATTCTGGTGGGAACAGCCTTTGGGAGGCTGGGGTAAAGGAGGGTATCAGGTGTCCCAAGCACCAGGGGTGGTTTCCTACTGGAAGCCCAAGGAGACAGAAATCAGCATGTGACACCCTCTGGGGCCCGTTTTTCACCCCACCATCAGCAGGGGACCACGCAGAGCTCTGCCACAGCCCCGATGGCAGCGAGTCAAGGGATACAGCTGATGCTTTGCCGGTTGTGACATGCCTGGGCAGAGCACACTCCCGTTTTATCTGCCACAGTTGCTTAACACCAAAAATAACCCCTTACCTTACAGTGAAAAGTTTGAGGTAGTTGAAAACGGGCAAAAAAAAAAAGCACAGGTGGGAGAGAGCTCTAAGCAAGACTAAGCTAAGACAGGCAGGATTTATTATATTCGAAATTCTATTTATCTTTCCAGCTGGTAAAACAGCTGCCCCATGCAAAGAGCACATCCCTGAGTCCCCCCAGCCCCGGGGAAGCTCCTGCCCGGTTTTGCCCATCGCGGGTGTCCCTCCGTGGCTCTCCCCCAGCATTCCCGTTATCCCGGGAGCAGATGCCGGGTGGGAAGCAGCGCCTGCCTGCAGATCGAGTTGCTGCTGCCAGCTCTCGCGAGCTTTATGTCAGAAACACTTGATTATAATGTCAGCACTGGCCAATTTACGGGCTTCAAGCGGCAGCTGCTCGACTGCATTTCCCTGAGGAACTGCATTCCCCTTCCCAAAGATCCCGACTCCTAAAAACTTTGTAGCTCTTGTAATAGAAGTGGGGTAAGTGATTCTCTCTTTCCATGTCTCTGTCTGCCAGGATAATTTACAGTTCAGCTTGATTTGCACGGGCATTGGGATCTCTTAAAGCGTTCTGCTCTGCCCATTTGTTGCTCTCTTGGGAGAACTCCCTCTGCTCTGCAAACGCAGCGCGTGTATCCAACCTCGGGATTATTCAAGGGATCCTGGGCTAAGTAAATTAAGCTGAGCTAGAAATCACTTGTTAATTCAACCATCTTTCCTATTTAAATAGTGATTATATAGCCCTGTGTATGGATTTTTTTTTGGCTGGGTAAGGATTTGCAAGGGGAGGAAACAGCCATTGAAATAAACAGTGTTCCCTTGCTGAATAAGAATGCAAAAGTAGAGTCTGTTTAACTTTTGCTGGAGGAAACGACTCCAGCAGCAGCTTTTTAAAATATGCAAACACATTGTAGGATATAACTATGCTGGGTTAATGCTGATGAGCTAAAGCAATTTCTGACCCTTTTACTCTCATAGTAATAATCGAGTCGTGTTTGTTTTGCTCAGTGTGCTTTACATTGCTGAGTTTGGTTTAAAGCAGCATTAAAAACTTTATTAAATGTAATATTTGCCATCCAGTCGAGGTGTAATAATAATCCTCTGTCACTTGCTGCTTCTGTTAATATTGGCAGAGTAGCTTGAGACAAGTCCTCTCATTCAGTAGTATAAAACTTCAGTGTTTTTCAAGCTTGATCTGTTTCTAACTTTTTCTTTGAAATTTGCAGAACTAATTTAAAAGGTACCCAGCTGAATTTTTTGCCTTTTTTTTTTTTTCTTTCTAATATTCTTGTTTAAAACTTCTTCAGTTTCTTATCTTGAAATGCTACAGTGTTTTCCTCCCATCACATTCCTTTTTAACTAATGGGAAAGTGCATGGGGGAATTAATTTTAATTACTATTTAGATAGTAAAAGCTTTAGAAACTTTAAAGTCTCTTGCTTTTTTTCGTGTTACTTACTCTTCATAATGACAATATTTGAAATATCTTATTATTTCCAGCTTGTTGCTCTGGTTTTGGTCCTGATCTTTCTTCAGTGTCAGTGAAGCAACAGATGTATAGAAGTAACTTCTCCCATCTCACAGTGGTATTGGGTGCTCAAATACCCAACTAGATCCCTAGTATTAACATTCTTCCCACTCACTCCAGTTGCCTTCTCCATCCCTTCTCCATCCCTTCTCCATCATCATCCTTCTCCCAGCTCTGGCAGGTTTTTAAGATCCTGGGGTAAGAGTTTGCATCTGGTTTGGCCGAGGGGCTGAGATGAGCCCTGGGGTGCTCAAAACCAGTGAAGTTTCAAGAGCAGATTTACAGAGCAAACCAAGTTCTTTTCTTCTCCTCTCCTTCCATGGCATCTCTTAAATCTTCCTGAGAAAGTTTCAAAATTAAACATGCTGCGTTAAAAAAATAATCCCAAGTGAGAGCGGAGTCTGTGTCAGTTTAGCAGGCTGGAAATATTCAGCAAACTGGTTAAGTGATGCCAAATTCTCTCAAAGACAGTGGGATTGAGGCTTGAGTGTTCTAGCAAACTAAGGGAACTGTAAATAGAGGCTCTTTTTCTGCTCTTTGTGGGGGTTTGGGCTGGATCTCAGGAAAAGGTTCTTCCCCCAGAGGGTGGTTGACACTGAACAGGTTCCCCAGGGTTTGGTCACAGCCAGAGCTCCAGGGGTGTTTGGACAACACTCTCAGGGACAGGGTGGGATTGTTGGGGTGTCTGTGCAGGGCCAGGGGTTGGGCTGGATGATCCTTGTGCATCTCTTTAAACTCACAATATTCTGTGATTCCCTAAGGCCACAAAGGGACAGGAGCTGAGCGCCACTAACCGACGTGAGTGAGCCTCCTGTCCGTGCCAGAGCAAGTCTCGCTCACCCAAACTCCTTGAGAGTTACTGGACCACATGAGCTGACAACTCACATCTCTAAAGTTTAGCAAACCACGAGGTACTTACAGGTTTCTGCAAGTCAAGTTAAAGGTGGAGTGTGACACCAACACTGATTGCCCCCATTCACCACCTCATCTATTTTTTTTAACACAGCAACAAGATAAAATGACAATAAATGTTCCTGCTTTCTAAAATTTATCTATTTTTCTATTTTGATGAATGATAAAAATATCCTTGAAGATTCCTCCCTGCTTCTTTGGTGCTGTCTCAAAGTTAAGAACCTCTTTGCACAAAATATTCCCTTTTCCCCCGTTCTACATTTGCTTTCCAAGAACAGGCAAACAATCAGGAGGAGCTCAAATTAGGCCACAGCTGTATTTTCCATACAAATTGGCCTCATTCCTTTTAAGGACACAAATTCTCCTCATTAACAAAGAGTGGCCTGTTTAAAGGGGCAGGACAGAGCACATGATGTACTACAGGGCAACAAGGAAAAAATAGAAGGGAGCTTTGTTGAGCATTTTCAGATATGGAAACCACAGAAATGGATTTATGCAAATAGCCTTTGAATTTTCACTTTCAAGAGGACAGTACTGGGGTTTTATAACATTTGAGAAGGTTGGGGTAAATCAGACTATTAGTACTTACATATGATATACAACCAGCTTTTATTCCCTTAGCTTTTAGATAATACTGATTATCACTTGGAAAGGTTCTCAGGAAACAAGGAGTGGACAATATGCAAATTTTTAGGCACTATCTACATATATTCAAAAATCCTTGATGTTTTAGCATTTTAATGTTCATTCTAAGTAGCAGAAGTTTGACTACTACTTTGTAGGACTCTGATGGTTGTAAACTTGCTTAATCTCCTCTAGAGAAACAAGATCTTGAAAGACATGACTCATTTAAGTCTTGACTAGTGTTTAAGTCACCTGCTAAGTAATTAATTAAGTAATCAGAGCCTGCTTATGGGACTTTACCTTCCCTGGTCTGGCTCATTCAGTTCTGTACTTTTTAGCAGCAGAATTTTTCTGCAGGACTGACCAGATTCAAAATACTAAACACAGTCTCTGCAACACAACTGGTAAACAAGAATTTACAGTTAAATACTGCTGAGTTTTGTGCAGCAGCACCTTCTTCTTTTCAAAGCCCCTGGGATGACCTACACCCTTATTTAACAAATCATTTTGGCTCTGGTAGGAATTTATTGCAGAACTAATTCTGAATTTCTTTTTCATGTGTTTCAGGCATCATGATTTGGACAAATGGGCCAAGTCTCTCTACCAGGTTTCTGATGCGGTTTCTTCTCCTGTACGTGTTCATCAGGAAGGTGATGCCTGAAGACAACATCATTACAACCAAGAAAGGCAGAGTCAGAGGGACAAACCTGCAGGTCCTGGGGGGAACTGTGACAGCCTTCCTTGGAATACCTTATGGACAGCCACCCGTTGGCAGACTGAGGTTTCAAAGGCCAGAACCTCGGGAGAAGTGGTCGGATGTTTGGGACGCCACAAAACACGCCAACTCCTGTTACCAGCCCATAGACACAACTTACCCAGGATTTGCTGGAACAGAGATGTGGAATCCAAAAACCAACCTGAGTGAAGACTGCTTGTACCTTAATGTGTGGGTTCCCTCTCCCAGGCCCAAGAATGCAAGTGTCATGGTGTGGATTTATGGCGGTGGCTTCGAGTCCGGGTCCACTGCCCTGCCGGTCTACGATGGCAAGTTTCTGGCCAGGGTAGAAAGAGTTGTCGTGGTTTCCATGAACTACAGGGTCACTGCATTAGGATTTTTGGCTTTGCCAGGAAATCAGGAAGCTCCTGGAAATGCAGGTTTGTTTGACCAAAGGTTGGCCCTTCAGTGGGTGCAGGAGAACATAGCTGCCTTTGGAGGCAACCCAAAAAGCGTGACGATATTTGGGGAGAGCGCTGGCTCGGCCTCTGTAAACTACCACATCCTTTCCCCCAAAAGCCATCCTTTATTCACCAGGGCCATCATGCAGAGTGGGTCTGCCAATGCCCCTTGGGCTGCAGTCACAGCATCTGAAGCCAGAAACAGAACAGTGGCTTTAGCTAAGCAGCTCCAGTGTCCCACCAGCAATGAGACAGAGCTGATCCTCTGCCTCCAAGACAAGGACCCAAAGGAAATACTGGAGAACGAAATTTTTACTGTTCCAGGTGGCTCTCTTCTGCAAATATTTTTTTGTCCAACTGTGGATGGCGATTTTCTCTTAGACATGCCAGAAAAACTGATTGAGAAAGGCCTTTTCAAACAAACGCAGATCTTAGTCGGTGTTAATAAGGATGAAGGCTCAGGATTTCTGGCATATGGAGTCCCTGGCTTCAGCAAGGATAGCGATGGCTTGGTCAACAAAACCCAGTTTGAAACAGCTTTAACTCTGGCCTTCCCAGGAGTGAGCAAACTTGCAATAGAATCCATCATCTTTCAGTACACGGATTGGGAAAACCAGCACAGGCCAGAGCACTACTGCGACGCCGCGGATGATGCCGTCGGGGACTACAACATCATCTGTCCGCTGGTGGAATTCGCCACGAAATTCGCCCAGCTGGGGAACAACGTGTTCTTTTACTTCTTTGAACATCGTTCCTCCAAGCTGCCTTGGCCAGAGTGGATGGGAGTGATGCATGGCTATGAGATTGAGTTTGTGTTTGGATTGCCCCTGGAGAGAAAGGTGAATTACACCAAAGCGGAGGAGATCCTGAGCCGGTCCATGATGAGGCACTGGGCAACTTTTGCCAAAACCGGGTGAGTTTGCTGGGGAAGTTGGTTTGATTTTCGCCTGTTGTTTCACCAGTGGAAAAAGCTTCTGGTTTTGGTGTTGCCTGGGATCATGAGAACAGATTTATTGTTCAGTTATTCAGAACTCCTGTTTTAGTTCTGCTAAAAACACTGTCTTAATAAAAGAAACTGTCGATGTGCTGCTCACTGTACTGGATAAGCTTAAGAAAACAATGTTTATCCACCCCTAAGAGCAAGCACAAAACATTTCTTTTGCCACAGCAGCAGTGGTTACAAAGGAAGGTAATGGTTTCAAGTGTTAGAAACAAAACATTTCAGACTCTGGGAAACAGAGAAGTAGGAGCAAAAAACCCAATTTCCTTGAAGATGTAATCTGCTCAGAACATGCAGGCTTATAACATAGAGGTGTATTATGTACGCATGATGAAGAGACTGGGATTTCAGGACGTGCTTCCCAGAAAGCCTTTCTTGCCATGTGTGCTGTCAGAATGAGCCTGGGCTTCACTGATCCTGGTGACAAATCACTCCCTATTTCCATTCGACCCACCTGTAAGGGAAATGCGTCCAAGCCTGGACAAGAAGCAAATAAGAATATTTCATTTGGATGTTTGAAATGGATTTAAACACAACCCCTCATTAGGTGCCTTCTGCTGGTGTCTAGGAGAAGGGAGGCAGCCCCTGCTCTGCTCAGCAGGGTTGTGGGCTCTCAGTGCAACACTCAGTGGGAAATGAAAACATTTCAGAGCAATAAGAAAACCAGCCATGCTGCAGTCATGTGTGATTAGTCTCAAGGCTGCAAACCTGATGGGATAGGGAGGGATCTTGTGTTCCAGAAGCTTGGTTTGTGCTCTCTCCTGAGAAAATGATGTATATAAAACTTCGTGCCTTTGAAAACTGACAACCAAACACTTAATTCACACTACAAAATGTTTGTTTAACTTAAATTTCAAGATGGTGCATTAATTCTGTTTCTAAGGTGAACCATTCCTTTGGTTTATATATAGATTTGTAAAGGCTGAGATCAGCACTGTAACAGGATCTAATTAATTTTCTTAGTAGATTAGAAACCAGGGGACACCACTGTGCCCATTTAGGCCATACAACCTTGTACATAACTCAAAACACAGGTAGGACTTACACGTTTCCAGTGACTAAAAACCCAGAACAAACATTGCTAGGTTGTTCTAAAGTATAATTACATTTAAAAGGCTTAGAGTCATAAAAATAAGTTTTCTCTCTAGTCTGAATTTGACCATTTTACTTCTACTTTTTCCAAGCACTATGTTTTGTTTGACAATTTTTAAGCTTTACTTTATGATTTTTTTCCATATAGATATAATAGACCCTTTATTAAGGGTCTATTAAAATAATCCTTAATAACCCTTAATCTTGTTTTCATTTTTTTAGTTAAATAAACTAGGCTACACTCTTAAGACTTTCACTATAATGTGGGTTTTTTTCAGTTCCTAAGTAATAGCTGTCCACCTTTAAACCTATGATTTATCAACACCTCGTTGGAACTTTCCTTGTTGAAATTAAACACCGTTGTCCCCAAGGTGTTGTAATTAAAGGTGTCATCTACCCCTTCTAGTTCAACCTGATATTCCCTGTTTACTCCTCCAAGGTTTGCGTTATCCAAGGTGTGATTGATTAATTGATTGATTGATTGATTTTCTTGGTTTGTAGGAATATTAATTGCCTTAACAACTCCTGTCCCTTTATATGTTTGGAGCTTGTGGTATGTCTTTTACCATAGGTGGTGAGCATGTTAAAACTCAGAAAACAATGCATAGAGTTTTAATACAGGTTTTATTATTGTGAAGTTTAATCTAAACTTTAATCTCCGAGCTCTTCCTGCCTCCCTCTCCGCTCTGAGCCCGCTGACACCGCTCCGTGGGAATTCGGTGGGAAAGGCTGTGGTGCAGAGAGGAGCACTGAGCAGGTTGCAGGCTCTGGAGTTGAGCTGTGCTGTTGATTTATCAATGCCAAAAATGCGTGTGATAGATGGCCAGGCTGAATCCTGCACAGTGAGGTCTGGAAAAGCCTGGTGACACTTCCTGCATCGTGAAGACATGCTGTGACAACCGATCTTTGAGGTGTCTTTAGGTCCTTGGTGGAGAGCAAAGTGAGTGAAGGCTCCTTGTTACACACTCCAAGTCCTACAGGAGTTTGAAATTAGGATCTTAAACCAGAGACAGCAGAGCTTTCCATTAAGCACAACTATTTCTTAGTGGAAAAAGAATATTCAGGTCCATATTAAATTTTGCAGGACTGTATTTACATTGCTGTGAACCATTAGTTTACACTAAATTATATGTATGTTTAATTTTCATCTACATAATTTTTATGTATAAATATCTATATAAATCTCAGTAGCCTGTTGTGCAAACAGAGGACACTGTCCCTGTCCCTGTAGCTTGCTAAAAATAGACAACATAAGGTACATTCAGGTTGAAGTTTGTACAAGACAGTCCTGTCATCTAGTCTGATTATCATTCACACTATAATTAGATTACCCTACAGATTGAATTTCAGGTGGTTTCCACAGCAAACAGCAAAATAATCTCTCTCTCTGGTTCTACACAGTAATCAGAAGCATCACTGTTGGGATAAACAATAAAATTGTGCAATTTATGTAACAGTAGAAGATCGGGATTTACCCACTATGTGACACTTCACTCCCTGACACGAGCACAGACACCTCAGGCTCTGTTACACATTATTCACACTGTGGGGAAGTAATAAAAATTGCTAATAATTCCAAGATTAAGAGGTGATCCTTGTTTTCCTGGCATATTCGAGCACATGGTAAACACTTATAAAGAACTGGGGAAGCCCTGTTTTGATATAATGTTTATAGGAAACTCTGGCATGATCAAAGGGCAAACCTCTGAGGGGAAAATTCCCATTGATGTCTCCAGCAGATGAGGAGAAAATCAAGCCAGAAAAAAAAAAAAAGATGGAAATGAGAAATGTTGTACAGCACAATTTTTAGTGAGGGCGTTTGACCTAATATTCTAATGTGCAGAAGTACAAAAGCACAAGGGAGGGGAGAGGAGCCTGCAGAGGGAAGGAGATGAGGTAGAGTCAACAAAACTGGAAGAAATCATGTTTTTCCTGGTGTTTTCTGGCTGGGAGGGACTGAGAGGTGGCAGAGCTGTTTCTCAGGGGGGTCTTCGAGCCCAAACCTTGACCTTAGTGGTCTTTGTTTTTTATTCTCACGGGAGGAATGAAACTGGTGATAGAAAAAGTTAAAAATATGCACTTTAAGAGCACTTTTTCTGTTTCTGTCATTTTTTAACCTCAGGCAGCAGCTAAAGCCCAGAAAACTGCTCACCCACTCCCCCCACAGTGGGATGGGGGAGAGAATCTGAAGGATAAAAGCAAGAAAACTCCTGAGAAACCCCCAAAGTCACATAAGAACAAAAGCAGGGTTGTTAGGGAGAAAAGGAGCAGTGACTCCTTCAAAGCATCCCAAGAGTGGATGTGAAATTCTTGATTTCTGCCTTTCTCAGTAACTAAAAGGAGACTGTCAGCCAGCCCAAGGCTTTCCCAGTCCACCCCCACCCCCACCAGTAGCAGATGCAATTTTCCAAGTCTCCGGACACTTGTTATTTCACATCCTTGCTAAAAATAAATATCAAGGATAAGAGACCACTTTTCCTGGAAAATTACAGCCATCAAGAATTTTCATTTTTGAATATGAGTAGGGAATGGGAGAGGTAGATGATTCAGCAGGAGACAGGAGCAAATATTTGAAGGTAGATGCTGTTGTTATACTCCAGTATCCCTCTTCTGTATCCCTGGGAATAGTGTCATTTTTAGGAATCTGTCATAGATTTACATAGTCTGTAACACCTGTGAGGATCCTGCTGAAATGGTCTTCTTTGACAGTCAGCCTTTCAGCCATGAGATTCCCTGCAGATTCATTATCCAGAACAGGTTTCAGCAGCCTGGGAACCCCTTGGAGCTGGGGATGCCATAACTCACCTGTTACTGCACTTAGGGACAGGCTGCTAATTACTGTCTGCAGGATTTACCAAGAGAAATAAGGTTATTTTTTATAATAGAATTGTAGAATGGTTGGATTGGAAGGGACCTTAAAGATCATCTTGTTCCAAACCCCTGCCATGGGCAGGGACACCTTCTACTATCCCAGGTTGATCCAACTAGCCTTGGACACTTCCAGGGTTGGGACATCCACAGCTTCTCTGGGCAACCTGTGCCAGGGCCTCCCCACCATCCTAGGGAAGAATTTCTTCCTAATATCCCATCTAAACCTACTCTAAGTCAGTTTGGAGCCGTTCCCCCTTGTCCTGTTGCTCCAGGTTCTTATGAATAGTCTCTCTCCATCTTTCTTGAAGTCCCCCTTCAGGTACTGGAAGGCCACAATCAGGTCACCCCAAAGCTTCTCTTCTCCAGGCTGACCAATCCCAATTATCACATCATGCAGTATTATAGTATTCTATTATATACTATTGTATCACACCATATTATTCATTGTATCATGGATTTATCACCTCAGGTAGTTTGAGAAGAATGAAAAAAAATAAAAAGACGTGGTGGGTCTGACTGTTCAAGCAGTGAAAGGACACTGGTAAAAGGACAGACTGGGAGGGCCACAGGATTGCTGGCAGTGATGTTCAGGATCAGCCCTTGATTTACTTCCAAAGCAGATCTAAGGAATCAGGGGCACAGATGATCTGTTGGGATCTTGGAAGGAGGGAAAAAGCCCACAGGTAGGGATGACCTGCAAGAACAATATTTTCATCATACCTTCAAGAAAATCTCTGTTCTACCAGCAAGAGAAGAAAGAGACTTATTACCCTTGCTGTCTGAATAGATCAAGCATAATAAAATATTCCAAAATTGATGGATTCAGCAGGAAACCCCAGTGTGATGTCATATGGATCAGGCTCAGAATGATCACGTTCCTGTGTAAATAACATTCATTTTAACAGTAATGTTAGTTTTCAGTGGCCTTCTGAATTCTTCCCAGCACACTTTATCCTAAGCTCCACCCGTGGTGAAAAAAATGGAAATTTCTCTTTTTAAACGATTTTAAAGCTCGTTTCTTTGCTGCACTTCTGTTATTCTTCAGAAAGCTTTCAAAAACCGAGTGACACAAACAGGTACCATCCATCAGAAGCAGCAGAATTCTCTGCTACCTCCAAGGAAGGAGAAGTTTTATTTCACATGAAAAACTCGCTGGCCCCCAAATCAGCAGGCTCCAGGTTGTGCTTTTCTCATTACTTCATTAATTTTGGGAGCTGCATCCTTTAGCTCTGAGTGATGCAAAGTGTCAGGGGGACAGACAAACCAGAAGAGACGAGAACTCAAATGAGGATATAGAGGAACACACAAAGATAATATTTTTTTAAGGCCCTGTGAAAAATGTTTGGGATAAAAGGAAAGGGGCAAAACTTGTCTCGCTGCCAGTTTTACAACGGCCGAAACAAATCTTTGCAGCTTTTTCTACAAAGTGAAGGCTTTGAAATATTTCCTGCTATGTTTTAGGGGAATTTGCGAGGCTTTGATTGTCCCACTAAAGCTCTGAAGCACTTTGTCTGGTTATTATTGCCTTTCCCTGATGTTCCTCTGGTAGACATATAATAAATTTCAGTGCTTTTGTTACCAACTTATCACAACCTGTTTATAGAGAGTAGTTTCAGACCAGTGAGAACAAAACCAAGGGCCTCATATAGAGTCCAGACAGCAGTTGAACTGGGGACCTATATACTGTGTATGGCAGGGACTGGGAAAAAGTGAAAATAAAAAACCCCAACCACTTTTAATTTTCTTGTACTTCAGGAAGTAGGTAGTTTTATGGACCACTAAGCCATTTCGAGGTCAGAAATTTATTGTGGGCTGTATTTCTTTCAGAGAGCCAACTGGAGAGAGGAAGGTGGTTGGGTTGGAGCCCCTCTGATCCTCACAGGGTCTTCAAACACACCAGAGCCAGAGCTCAGGGCACCAAGAGGAGGCTTTTCCTGAGGCTGATGCTCCTGACATCTCACATTCATCTAGAAAAAGTAGTTTTTCATCTTAAATAGTGATTTTCCCTGATAAGGTCAAGAATCCTGAACAAAAGATTTCTGGGAGTGAGGTAAAAAACATAAGGAGTATAAACAAATCATGAGAGAGGTTTCTAAAAGTAAAAATACTTACATGGAAAGTCTTCTTTTCCCATGTTAAGGAAAATCAAAGCTTTCCTTTTGACCCCCCCCAAAAAAAAAGACCTCAAAAAACAAGGTCAAATTTTAAGAAACTTTATTCCTATTTCTCCACCTTCAGTTTTAGGTTCTTAAAAGTGACTCATCATCTTTGCAGGGGCCGTATATATTGTTGTATTCAGAAGCAGTAATGGAAACACCTTTTTAGCAAAGTATTTGGGAAAAGTGCATCATGGAAAAAATCAGTAACTAGAGCCCTGCTTTGGCAGGCATCTCTCCCTTTCTGGCTGCAAGCTGACAAGCTGTCAGCGAATTTCAGGATTGAAAACAGGAGTATTTGGTTCAGTCCCCTTTTCAGAATAGGTCTGGGATGCAAAAATTGTTTAGATTGGTTTAATGCTATTACAAATATTGCCATTACGAGGGGATGTCTTGTGCAGCAAATGCAATTCCGTCCGCACAGATTTTATTCCCTGCAACAGATGAGTCAAACTATTATTTTCAAACAGGAGAGGAGAACATCTATTAGGGAAATGTCCAAATATTGTAGGAGTAATTGAGTGAGACATAAAACTAAAAGCCTAAAACCGTAATGCAGAGGTTTGCCTTGGAGAGAGGACTGGCAGTGCTTGATGGAGAAGGGGAAACTTTAATTCAGTTGTTGGAGGCTGAGGGATCAAAACCATCAGTGATGATTCACAGCCCTGGGACAGAGCAAGGTGAACTCCCTGGGTCTGCAGTGGAGGCAGAGACACACCAACACCCACTCACAGGTCCAAGAAAAGGAGTGGATCTCTTTGAGGTGGGTTTTTATTGCAGAACTGTGCTGCCTTCACCTGACCCTGTGAAAGAAGGGAGGGAAATCTGAGGGGCTGGAGCGTGTGCGGGGAAGGGAATGGAGCTGGGAAGGGGCTGGAGCAGCAGGAGGGGCTGAGGGAGCTGGGAGGGCTCAGCCTGGAGAAAAGGAGGCTCAG
>JAWWES010000011.1:2636118-2668405 GCA_035583135.1 Lophotriccus pileatus | reverse complement strand
GGGGCGCCGGGGGGGGGCGGGCTCTGCTCCAGGGAACAGGGACAGGAGGAGAGGAAAGAGCCTTGAGCGGCACCAAGGGAGACTTAGGATAGAAATGTTTCAAGAGTTGAAATAAAGCCGTGGTGTCATTGCTACTTCAAATTTGGGAGTGGGAGTAAGAAGCCTGAATGGAAATAATTTAGGGTTTGACAAAAAAGCACACGAGTAAGGAAAATGGGAAAGCAAGAGAGGGAAATGCTGAGTGAGGCAAGAGGTCAGTGACCAAGAAATACACAAAGAAGAGGGAAAGAGCAAAAAGAGATTGATATATGAAAGAAGAAAATATCTGAAAGACTTCTAAGCATTTCAGGGGGTGAACAAATCTGTGAACAGAGAAATGAAGGAAGGGCAAACATGAACATATTCCGAGTTATGTGTAAGGCAGGTTGACTCATAAAAGCAACACCCTCCAGAGATAATCTAGGATTAGGGATTGCTTTCCCTATATCATAACTTTTACAGACACCTAAACACACGGCTGCAAAAGTCACTGTGAAATTCTAATTGATGTTCACCCACAGTTAATCCTCTTTTTTAGGGCCACTCTTCTTCCACGCTGCTTTTCTGCAGCTTAGTCCTTGTTTCATCATCAGACGACAGAAATTGAAGTTTGAAAGGTCTGCAAACCCCATTTTTCCAGGTGGTTCTGGAACACTAATCTGAAGTCCTGCCGAGGAATTTCACAGGAAGAATGGAAACCTCTCAGTACCCATTTTAATTTACTCCCCAAAGCAAGAGATTGGCTCATTTCAGGGAAGTGGCAAAGGGGAGAAGGGAGGAAATGAGGAGCAGCAGAGGTTACCCAACACCATATTTTTTGAAGGTAGCTCAATGTGGTGCTTAATTTTTTTTTTTTCCAATCAGCTGCAAGAGAAGGCACTTGTGGGCAAATGTAGTCAGAAATTTAGTCACATGGCTTCTGAGGTTCTGCCCCCACAAATCTAGAAGCTGCTTTAGTAGAAATCAGGCTTTTCTACTAAATGTTACCAATCCTCTGTAAAATTACAAGCTTCCATCCTCTGTTTTTCCAGAAGTCTCTGATCCCCATCTGTGTTCTTTACCTTTCCTTGAGGGAACATTAAACAACTTCCTAATTTTATACAGTGCAAACTCTAAAGATTGTTGTCTCAAATTTACACCAGAGGGATCCTTTTCCTACTGGAATGGCTGTTCAAATACTGTGATATTTTTTTTTTTTTAATTTTAACTAATGAAGTTTCAAAAATCTGCCTCTCACACATCTTACTAGTGGTGTTTTCAGTGAGTAGCCTCCAAGTGAATTTTCTGTACAACTGGAAATGCTTGGAGGTTTAACAGTTGTTTTTTCCTGGTTGTGAAATAGTTGCACACCATGATTTCCACTAAAGCCCCCTCAATTTTGAAAGAAAACTATAAAGAGGTTCAGATATCCCCCCCTTTTCTTCTTGAGGGCATGTCTTTCACAACCCTCAGTCCAAATGTTGGTATCTCTCTCTTGTTGTGGTTCAAATCAGACTCAGATGATGTTACAATGCTGGGAGAGAATTTGAATGCATTCATTAAGGAAAATTACATGTGATTTCCACTTGTAAATGTAAAATCTACAATGAATTTATAAGAGATAAGAAAATAACTTCATCCTTTTCATTATTATTATTATTTCTAAATATCTTTGGGAGGTTGTGAACGTTATACATTCTTCTTTCCATCTTGCAACATGAAGTTTCAGCAGTTCTGTTTCTGATGAAGCAATAACACATATACACCCTCCTGAAAGCCACCCAATAGTTTCCTTTATAGGACTGCTCAATTTGGCCTGGATTACATGGTAGTGAAAGTTTGTGACTCATGCACTTCCTCCCACTCAGAGAAATAAAGCAGTGGCAGTAGTGGAGAATAAAAAGGAAAATGCCACTGTGATGAAATCCGTCAGGACACGCTGAATCCACATGATTTTGTTCAGTGCAGGGCTGTGTGGAGCATCTGCCTTGAAAGGAAACCATGATTAGGGCAATTACAATTGAAAACAGATCTCAAACATCATATCCCAGTGTAGTATCAACTGCACAGTCTGTGCTGAAAATTTAGGCTCTAGAGATAAGGAGAGCATTGAACACATTTATCTCACAATTCCTGGTGCCTGGGATGAGCTTTATTAATGGGAGAAGAAGGAAGGGATGGAACCAGCAATCATGCACACATGAACACAGTATCCACTCTCTCTCACAACCAACTGGGCTGACAAATTTTACCAAAGGCACTGGGAATTTAAAACCCAGTATTAATACTTCCAAAGCAATAAAACCATTTTTCTCTCCCTTCACACCCTGTCTTTAGGTTTCTCCCAGGGAGTAATTCTGGTTAAGATACTGTGTAAATTTTTTTCCTGGGTCCTGAGAAGGAAAAGAGGTCTCAGAGGATGCCTAAAAGGACAAGTGCCATGTGCCTTCCTCTCTACTTATTCCTTTACTTACTTTCTTTGGAAGTTACTTCCTCCTTCAAAGTCTCAATAGGGTTCAGGACCTTCTTCCATTTCCAAACAGCCCTCTTCAACCTTTACAAGCTAAGACTAAAAACTACAGTTCCGTTTGATTTCTTGCTGCAGCCAAGGGTGTTAAGAAATAACAGCTTTGAAAAGTGGTCCTTTAAAGCTAAAATTGATCCCATACAAAAGGACATGAGGATCTTACAAAGTACTTTGCAGGAACATTTAAAAAAAAAAGGCAGAACTGTTCCTTCAGAATAAAGAAGGACTAAGCTGTGGTGTTGCCTCTGTCAAAAGTGATGTAAATATGAAATGTGAATGTTCAGAACCTGGAGTCCTGGAGAGGGTGTGAAATCATCACTGTGGCAGTGACTCCTAGGACAGTGGGGCAGTTCCAGACCTGGTATGATAAAATCACATCTGATCATATCCTGTCTGTGGCGTTTGGGGTGGGGGTTCCTGGAAGAGCCCCAAACTTTGCTGGAATACTTTCCCAGTGGAGGATCCCCACGTGCAGGAGTGCCAGGGTGGGACCAGGAGGTCAGGAACGCCCAGGCAGGGTCTGAAGGGCTCCTTAGCTCTGGCTCAGCTGACCCAGCTCCTTATTCCTCCTGGTGGCAGAGCAGGATCCAGTCCAGGAGCCAGGGATTTGAGGAGCCCCAAATGCACAGCAGGAATGTCCAGAGAGCTAAGGCAGAACATCCTGGACTTGAATGTCTCAAAAACTACATTATTTATGTCCAATACCTTAAGAACTATCATATATCTATACCAGGAATTCACAAACAAGTACCAAGCACAGTCAAGTATCATTTCAACTCGATGGATTCTTTTGAGCAGAACACAATAAGACCAAAAAAACAAACAAACAAACAAAAAACCAGAAGCACCATCTTGTTGCTTCATTTCCTGAAACTGATATCAGTTGTAACAACACATAGCATGATAATTTATAGTTGAAGACATTTAAACACTCATCTGCTGTCACCCAGCTGGAATCTGGAAGGAATATCCTGAGCTTTATTTAGCCAGTGAAGGTGTACGAAAGCCTGGCTGCAAAGGTCCTTCTCCACTTTCTGCCAGTTAAGGACTGTGCCAGCTGGATCCTACAGGTTTCCTCAAGGATCAGCACAAGGAATAATATTTACCTTCGATATAACTTGCCAAGCAGTTTCCCTTCGCTGTGGCTCAGGGGCACTTTATAGTCACTGGATTATGAGCTCGTGTGTGTGAGCTGGGAGCGAGAACGGAGCACAACAGGATTTAATGAACTTCCCAGAACCAGCTGCTTAATAAAGGTATTTGAAGGATCTAAATCTGCACCTCTCCCAGACTTGTAACGCTCATCACAGGAGTCCCTCCAGTCAGTACTGTGCGCTCAAATCTCACAAAATTGGTGTTTCTGCACCTTATTAAGGAACAGGTTTAATTACTTAGATTTTCAGAAACTGGTTACTATTTTCTCACAGCAATTCACTTCTAAAAACATCCAATTATTTTAAATATGACCCTTTTTTTTTTGATTTTTTTTTTCCAAGTTCCCCAGTTCTTCACAGTGCCACAGGCACTGAGACCTTGGGAACACTGATGCCGAAGCTCCAAGGAAATTTAGTATATGAAACAGATAATCATGGACACTTTCCAATCACCCAGTATTGCACATGCTGATAATACCCCTGTCTGAGTTGTTACCTTTCACTGTGAGAGTTTTAAAAGTTTGGTGGTTATTATTATTATTATTATTATTATTTAATTATTATTTCAGTTGATAGATTAGATAAATGCTGTCTGTCCCATCAGTCTAAGAAGATCAAGACCTTAAGAGAGTATTTTAATAATAAACTGTTAAATGTGGCAGCACATTTGTACAGAGGGTTCAATAAAAAGGATGTTTCATGATGAGCTGATATTGAGGAGTACTCTGAAGGGCTCCTCAATTAAATTAAAACCAACAAGTTAACTTATTATGCAGTATCATGGATAAAGAGCACCAACTGGTAGCAGCAGTGACATCAAAACCAATATAACTCCCCCTTGCTTGTTATTCCAAATGGGTCACTCATAAACTTTGGATAATGAACAGAAAAGTACCTCTGTCATCTTTTTTTTTTTTTTGCTTTTGCATTTTTTAATATCAAACAGCCTCAAAGTGCACAATTTAATGTAAAATATTTTGGTATAATGTAAAGATTTTATCCGGGGAGACCCATCGAGTCAATTTGATGGGTGGTAGAAGATTAGCTGACTTGGGAAAACGTCCTGGATAACTATCTGAATTTTAAAAAAGCTAAGTTCATTATACTGCACCATAGACATATCGACCCAATTGATGGTGATGTTGGATCAGGTGCAATCTGCATATTCACACAGAGAGAGCTTTTCAGATTTATTAGGGCCTCAGTCTCTGAATGGAAATTTTATCCAGGAATTAGAGCTTCTGGGGGTGTTTTACAGCTACTGGTTTTGGGGGGGGAGGCTTACAGATATTTCTTCATCCTTTCCCTGGCTAACTTTTTTTAGGAAAATTTCCAGGGGTGAATCATCTGAGACTAAGAGCCTGGCATGAAGAAACCAGTAATAAGATGAACTTTTTCAGGGTTTGAGAAGACTCAACGAGTAGTTAACAGCAAAACCTGCTCTTCTTTTTGATGGGACTGGGCTGGAATTATCTGTCAAGCTCCCATTTGTCCTACCCAGGCAAAGGCTAACACAAACGTGTGCCATGTGGGGACTACACCACCCCCAAAATTGATATTAAACAGGCAGTTGTCGTGTTGCATTGGGAAGGTGAACACAGGTATAAATATCACACGTCCTGGCCTTTGGAAATTATGGGAGACATCTGGATGAGTGTGCCTGACTAATGCCAGAAACAATTCCCTGCCCTCAGCACAGCACTGAGGCAGCACAGGCCTGGTGCTCCTCATCAGCGTTCTTGCTAATTAGGAGTGTCCTTCTGTCCATGGGGAATAAAAGGGAAAGCAACAAAATGTTTTCTTCCAGACTCTGTGGGGAAAAAACCACCAAACGAAACCAAACAAAACCAAAAACAACAACAACAAACCAACCAACCAACCAAAAAGATAAGGAAAAACAAAGAAAAGCTTCATTTATTTGGTTTAGACCTTTGAGATCATCATCATTACCCCAGCACTGCCAGTGTCCCCAAGAGCCACATTTATATGTCTTTTAAACCCCTGCAGGTGTGGTATAGACACAGATAGACATTTCTACCTGTGTAGAAATGTGCAGAACCATCCCTTGCTCCCAGAGCTTCCTTTGGGGTGAAACATTTACAACCTGCTTCTGATTTGAGCTGACTGTTTCCATCATTCTTAGAGGTTTTGTAATGCAGCTGCAGAAACTCTGCAGGAGATGGGGTTCCTGCTGCTGTTGCAGCTCCAAGGCCGTTCCCCCTCCCAGTTATGTCGTGCCCATGGTAACACACCATAAAACACCATCCCATAAAAACCAGCTGATTGCCAGTGCTGCCCGACAGCTACAAGGAATCACAAAAGGTAATAAAAATGATTCACATTCACTCTCTCCTTCCTTTAAAGCAGCTGGTTAAAAGAAAAAAAGGGCCAAATTGAAAACGAGCATCAGCAGTTCCGACCAGGGTGAAGCCATTGCAGTCACGTTTAGGAGGGACAGGACTCCGTTTGATTTCCAGGTGAAATTAGTGCATGAGGCTTCACAGGGAGCAATCCCTCCATCAACAGCTCCAGCCAGGCAGAGAAAACATTTGTGAGTCTGGAGGAAGGGGCTGCACCAGGGACTGGAGGTGAAAATGTGTTGCAGCTTTGAATCTGTCGGTGGGTTTGGGTTGGTGTAACCCGGCTGTGTTAGGCAGGCACAACGACGGGCAGGTCGGTGTTCTTGTGCTCTGGGGAAATACAGGGCATGTTAACCAGTTCTGTTTACAAACAGAGCAGCTAAAGAGGAACATGGTGAAAGCCTGGGACCATCTAAAATGGTTTATGACATTTGGTTTACAACACTCACCCTAAAAGAGCCTAAAAATGTTTTCAGCAGAGTTAGCAGGGAAAATTTTCCTTTGTGGACTGTATCAAAATATAAGTTAAAAGTACAAAACAACAACCTCTTTCAAGTGATGGAATGCACTCTATGAGTTCTCACTCTGCTATTCAGAGCTCACTCACAAAATAAAGTGAATATTTTCCAAGTACTTTATGACATTAATTTTTAGCAAAAAAAGTCAGATGATGAATTTGTGCATCTGTGTGATAAACCATCTGTAAAAGGAGTGCTATGTGAATATTAATAAATATGCACTGAGTTAGGATTGTATTTCAGGCTATATTGATCATGTTAATGAGAAGGGTAATGTATGTATGTTTATTATGATTAACAGAACCGCATTCATGAAGCATTTTCCATTTGAATGAGATTAACTTTCTCCTTCTAAAGTTGCTGAAGATGAACATTTAATACAGAGAAATGATCAGTGAATAAGCTCCTGTAAACCCCTTTTCACTTCTATGTCAAATCTAACATGCTTACTATAAATTAATCTTGAAAATTAAGTGTTATTGACAGTTGTGGACATAAACATTCAAAGGGGGGAGAACCTGATCTTTGCAACAACAAGTACAACCAAGGAACTTCCACTGAGCACAAGATTAAATAATGCTCATGAATTTCAACCACAGCACACGTGAGTTTGAAGGAAGAACACGAGAGCAGCTTTACTGGAGACTGAGCCCACAAAGATACTCTGGTTTTCCAGTTAATGAGAAAATAAGTTTGGCTGCCCTAAAGACATATCTTAACAAAATAATTAACTGTAAATGAGCTGCTGTATCACTATCAGAGTAGAGAGAGTCCAGCTATAACTTCAGGGCATATGCAAAAGAAAAAAATAGCTGAAATAGTGAGACAAATTCTGTTCACATCAGAATTTAAACACAGGTGGTTTGAGTTTGTTTTGGTCTTTTTTTTTTTCTTTTTTTCCTCTATCTCTTGCATTTCTTCTCTGGGAGCAATTCAAATAATTGTATTTCTTAATTGCCTTGAGACTTGCTCCTGTAAACAGGAAAAACTGTGTAGAAAAGGAACCAACTTTTTTTCTAAAATATTCAGTGAAGCTCATATTCCTGGTCTAGTTGAAGATGTCCCTGCTCATTGCAGGGTGTTGGGCTGCATGACCTTCAAAGGTGCCCTCCAACCCAAACCATTTGATGATTTTCTCCAAGCAAAATGAAGGTTTTCCCTGACTAGAGCTTGTAGATCTGGAGACAGGTCCAAGAAAGATGAATTCACAAGGTAGATGAACAAGCAGAGGTCTGAGGAATTGATAAAGATGATAAGATGGAGGTTTCCATGGAAATTGAACTCACTTTTGTCAGCAAAACCAAGTTCCTGTAATCTGTCAGCAAAGGCTGTCCAGCCAAACACAGATGGACAGAAGTTTGTGCAGTGTATTGGATTCCTGTCTGCTCACTAAGGATATTCTCACCACAATTTTACTGTTCTATATGAATATTATTATACTTAGAATTTGGTGCAAAGAACAGGGAATTTTATAGCCTATTCTGGGCACTGCAATTCTCATCATGAAGTTATTAGCAAGAAGGAATGAAAGCAATTGTGAGGGAACAATGAGGTTATAATCATAACTTGTTCTTCCCCGTTCAAAATTATGCTCCTGTGATCTCCATTTTGCTCTAACTGGGAGCTGCTTTTTAACTTGGGAACTTTTCAATAATGAAGCAAAGAAGGAAATTGCTGGACATTTCTTTGAGCCATAAACTTCCTAGAAATGCAGTGGGAATGTCATAATCAGCAGGTTCACGGATTTCAAAGTGCTGTGTTCATCTGACAGTTCTTTCAATCATTTTTTACTAAAATACATCTGTAGCCGTTGAGCCATTGTGTAATCCCCCCACACACCTGGAAATTATAATGTGGGATGTCATGATTTATTTCATAGCATAAAAGCTCTTAAATGAATACTGACAGCACCATTAGTGTTCTGATCTTGAACTGAAGTGCAAGTCAGCTCTGCTTAAGTCATCATTCTCATGAGCCACAAATAAATGTGCAGTTTAAAAAGGTGCTGCAGGTTAATCAGAGCTGGATTAGTCACAAAAAATCCGTAAAGAAGGGAGCAGTTGAGGAAATGACATTCTGCAGCTCTCCCCCCAACACAGTTTCTCTGAGCAGCCAGTGCCAAAGACCCCAGAACACTGAATCCTGGTGTGAAAGCTTGGTTAGTTCTGAATTGACTGGGAGATGTTGATATGACTTCAGCAGCTGCATCTTGTCCTCCCACCTACACCTGGTGCCTCGTTCCCACCCCTGGCAAGCAGAACCCAAAGAGGCTCCACCCAGCCTGGACTGCTCTGTGCCTGCTGCCTTCTGGTGAAAGATGAAGAGACAACCAAGTTAACCTAGCTAATAATGTTCCTAATTGATCCCACCAAGGATCATCCATTACTGATGTTCTGCCCGGGTTCCTCAATATCAGCTTCTAGAAAAGAGGATGAGTCCTTGTGCTTACACTGAAAAAAAGGTGTTTAATTTCTATCCCTGAGCTAATGGTGATTTGTGACTGTTTGCAGTAGTGATCTACTTCTTTTTCTTAAAATCATGTTCTGTCTCATTTGTTCCTTAATGCAAAACTCTTGTTGTCCTACATATTTAAACAATTATTTTTTTTTTCTCATTTGGTACTGTCCTTTTTGGAGGTGAAAAACTGGTTGCCTGTCCCTAGAACTTTATGAATTCTGGTGGTTTATAAATATTTATCACAACTATTTTAACAGCAACAGCTGTGATCCTTTAACATGCAGAGCCTGTGTTATAAAGGGTCAAGCACTCTGTAGCTCTTCCCAGTTTCCAGAAGATTTCAAGTTGTTCCCGTTTGACACTCTACTAACAAGGCTCAACATAATTCAAGGAGGAACAGTTCTGCTTAATGAGGGAGAATTGTTTTCCCATTCAAGTTTCGACATTATTTGTAGCTTTACTTGCATGTTTATCCCAGTTCTTTAGTCCAATCTATTTAAAGGGTTCAGCAACCTTCAAATTAAATCATAAACCACTCAACCTCCCAGACTTGTGGCTTGGCTTGTTCTTGAGTATTCCATAATAATTTATATCTCCAGTGAGAATCTCCAAATTCAGGTACTTTGTATATGGTCATTTATTAACTTTTTCCCTTAGATGAACCCAGAACACCTAAAAAGGGGAATATAGATACATTTTTTTTTCTAATGAGACTAAATCACATTTACTTTCTTCCCTCCCACCGTTGCTTACAAAAAGATTTATCAGTAAATCCAAATGAACTCATTTAAACTGAAATAACTATTAAGTAAAACCAAATAATGCTGTATTGGTGTGCTGAAGTGATTTCTCATACCAAATGAAGTGTTTCTTTTCTCATTTAGAGCTCCTAATGGGACCCTGATTAATGGAATAAGATGGCCAGTCTTCACCAGTACTGAACAGAAATATTTGACACTAAACACCAGCACTCCACAGATCCTGACAAAACTCCGGGCTCAGCAGTGTCGATTCTGGAAATATTTTTTCCCCAAAGTCCTGGAAATGACAGGTAAAAAAAAAAAATCGTTTCTAGATGCTTTTATATAAAACTTTTATGCAAGGATCGTTTGGTAAATATTAGTGTGATGCTCGAGTTCAAATCTTTATATTATCTGTAACTGAGGTGTTCAGGTGTTGGATAAAACTGTCCCTGATCCCAGGACGTGTCTTATGCTTCTGGCCAGAGGTCACCACCCTGTTTTGTGCTAGGACAAAAACTGGGCACAGACCAAGGCCCAGGACTTGGTGATGTGGAGTTTCTCTGTCCCAAAATGCAGATGCAGCCGCAATGGGAGGCACTAAAAGTGCTGCAAATCCCTGTTCTCAAGGTCCCCCCTGCAAGAATCCTGGTGCTGCCAGGCCCTGGTTTCCTGGGTGCTGGAGAAAGCAGGAAAAACAGCACTAAAGGAGGGACTTCTGGAAGCTTTAGATGTTCTGCATAAACTTCATGTGTCTGAGGGTGTTATCTCTGGATTGTATTATCTATTATTTATGGGATTCTATTATTATGCAGCTAATCCACAGAGGATATTAAGTGTGTTGCTGCTGCCAAGAGGGGATTCTGGTTTCCATCTCACGTGAGGGTCTTGTGTTTTATTTCTGGAGGGTCAGCCATTGATGACAAACAGACACTGCAAGATCTGCCTAAACCAAACAACTGATTTGTGCCTGACCCTGCATGAAATAGGAGGTTGAGATTTCCCTACCTAGAAAAGTGTAAGGGGCTGTTTGAAATTCTAAGTCCAGCTGAACAGGGAGAACTCAAATTTTTAGAAGGCCAAGCCCATCGTTTTCACAAAGCCCAGCACACAGACCAAGCCTCTGGGCTTCGGATTTCAAAAGGAATTGGTTTTATGAAGTGATTTTGCAGCTCTGGAACCACGTTCTGCAGTTTGACTGGGGGTGAGAGTCTGGTTTCAAAAATAAGATACACGTTTAAAATGTTAATTAGCAATTTAAAATCTTCCTGTAAGGCTCAGTTTGAATGCTAGTCTTAAAAATATGTTAAGTCTTAAAAATATGTAAACTGTCACGGTGCAGAGATGATTCCTTCTGAAATAATTTATTCCTTCCTCATTTGAGTCTATGACTGTATTATGGCTCAACTTTTATCCCCTCTCAATTCAACAGATGTTTTTCAATTAAATCAGGAGAAGCAAAATCAGCAGGTAAAATGAATAATTTATGAACCTTACTCTGTGATTTCGAAATCACAGTGTACCAAATTACAGATGGATTTTGGGGAGGTTTCAAAGACTCTGACAAGCAGTTTGTGCTGAGCCAGGAGAATTGAACTGTATTCCGTATTTTTTTGAACCTGGCTGGGAATCCCTGTGGAAAAATGTGTGTCCTACAAATGGGCTGAGCACAAGCAAGTGCTATGGGGTGGAACAGGAGGAAGCACATCCCCCAGGCAGAGAGAACACCAGAGTGGTCCTGTGGTGGGAGGGATGACAAAGCAACCCCCAGGATCCGCCAGGAGACACAAACACATCACTTTGCCATAATCAGTGACTTACAACATAAGTTTATGTAATTTAATTAGAAGAAATTCATGAGAATATTCTTAGCAAAAATGGAAAGAATCATCGTGTCTGGATCCTCATAGAGAGCTGAGGCACGAATGTTGTTGAGGTAGCACTGCTTTGTCATGTGTCTACATCTGTCAGTCCTTGAAATATTGTAAATATAAAAACATAGTGTTTCCATTATGATCCCTATACAGTTATAGCATTCTGACAAAAAAAAAAAATCCCTTTGAAGTTCTGCTTAAATCTGTGATATAATACTTTATATTGCAATAATTCTCTTCACTGAAGTATTATTTTGCATTTCCCCTCTCCTCCTGTGCCCAAAGGACATTGAATGCCATAAATATATGTATTTTCTCATTTTCCGAGGGTGCCTCTTTTCTATTACTCCTTCCATTGCCATATTCTTAGGCAAAGGTTGCTGTAACACGAGGTGATGTAAGACAACAGAGAATAAGTAAGGATATTTTATGTCATCATTATTACAAGTTCAAGTAGGGTTCAGGTAGGTAGAATTCTCTCAGGTAGAACTCGAAAAGGACAACCAAAGCAGCATCTTTTACAGAGATTGCAATGATTTCTCGGTGCCAAGGGACCAGGATGTGCTTGGGAACCACTTGTTTAATTCCTGACCCATCCAAGCACAAGCCTTGCCACCCCTCGAGGTCTTTTCAGCTTTTAATGACCAGCTCCAAACACGTCCTGCATCTGAACAAGCCTGTTCCCATCACAGGCTGGGCAAGACGAGTTCCTTGAGGCAGTTAAAAGACATGAGAGAGGAAAATATTTAGCCCCTGCCATCTTTATGGTTAGATAATTGACATGTTCCTCAAGCAACTAAATCGGATACACTAAAAAAAAGAAAATCATGGTAATGGGTTAGAAAAATTAATAAGGAAAGAATAAGCCTCACAGAGTAACACAAGAGTAACAGCCACGTATAAAACATGGCCTTGATCTCTCTAGAGTACTTTGTGTGGCTTTGAAAGGTTTCTCAATGTCTTCTCCTTGAGTTTCAATACGTAAATCTATAACTGGGTCAGAGCTCTTCGTTTTGCGCCCGACTTGGTGTAGCAATCACTAGACAGGCAAAGTGGCCCCAGCCCTGCCTCACCTGAGCTCTAAATTTCAAGGAGACACAATTTCTACAGGGATTTTAACCCTATTTCGAAGGCACTGGGCACACCCTCCATCCCCTCACCCCCAGACAAGCTGGGAGCACTCAGATTTAATATTCCATTTGAGGGTGTGAGCACTGGGACAAGCCCCAGGAGTTTTGCTGGTGACTGCTTCTACAAGAAACACACTGGAGGGACAGTAAACACTAAGTGACTTTTAAGTAGCTTTTAGAGCAATCATATGTTAATTATAAAAGCATCTATGTTAGTCTCTACCTCCTCAACACAATCTTTAATGCGTCTAGAGCCCTAACTATTTATATATTCCCGCTTTCTCTTGATTATGGAAAGCTGCAGGCAGCCAAGCTTTCCATTACTGGTCCATTACTATTTTAGTGTGCCTGATACATATTTTTCTATTTTTTTTAATATATATTACTGCATCATGTATCATCTATAGAGAAATCAAAGTAGGTAACATAAATGCATTAAGTTTTAAAACCACCCTAAAAAGATTTTGGATGTGGAGGCAGAGAAAAGTTCAACCTCTTGGCCAGTGAGTAACACAAATAATTGTGTTTGCTGTGATCCTCCAAGCAGTGTCTGGATTCTGCAGAGCTAAATGCTCAGGGGAGTAAGAATATTAAGAATTTGACTAAACAGAACATTCATCATCAGAATTAGTTTTAAATTTCCACAGAAATGTGAACTAGTCAAAAGTCACCTCACCAGTACTGCAGCACCTACTGATAGAGTAAAATTAATTCTTTGCACCCATGGGCAATCTGATTTTTTTCTAACTCCAGTACTTTCCATCCCATGGCACTGGAAAGGTAACAGCCTTTACAAAAATTCCTCTCCCAGAGAGCTCTCCTGACTTCTGGAAGAAGAAAAACAATAAAGAAAGCAAATCTGAAGTTCTTAAACATACCTGTGAAAATGAATATATGGTTGGAGGTAACAAAGTTTTGATGTTCAGAGAGTGTGATTTAAAGAATCAGAGAATCACAGGGGGTTGGAAGGGACCTCTGGAGATCCTCCAGTCCCAAGGCAGAGTCACCTGGAGCAGGTGACATATCTCAGGTGTCACCTGAGATACTGAATAGAGATATTGGAATAGAGATACTGAAATATAGATCCCATCTCTTTTCTCCTTCCTGGACCTTTGTGAAACCCTCACCATGAGAATCTACAGCACAAACCTGTAGCATTTATCACACTAATGAATCAAGAAGTTTTAAAGTGCCTTTAATTATGAGCTGTTGAGGATGCAAAAATTAATCCTAACTTGTCATCCCTTATTAATTCTATTGTATGGTAACAGCTACGTGGCCTTTGTCCCAGTCTTAATGTTCATACACAAAAATACATCGAAGATTAGCACTTTGTTGGCCCATCCAGCAGCTCAGAGGATGGTGTGGTGATAAATTTCCCTTTGCTGTAATGCCCCTGAAGGGCTGTGTGGAAGGACAGGAATTTCCACTGCTGAGGGATCAAAGAACCCTGGGACTGGGACCTGCACTGATTCACCGCCTGGAGAATCTCCCCTCTCCCCCTTGTCAGCTTCACTGGGCTTTGCTAACGGGGATGACTCCAGAGTCTGGGCTGCCTGAGTGGCTGCAGGGAGCAGAATCTCCCCAGTGGGTTATCAGAGCCCCCCTGGCAGCGCAGCACGGGGCAGTCACCCCGAGCTCTGAGCTGTAATTATCGGTCAGCTCCAATTCTCTAATCTTTCCCTTCTCTGCCTCCCAGCTGTCAGCTCATCTAAGTCATGGGTGGTTGCCTCAAAGAGATTGATGATGTTGGTGATAATGGGATGCATTGACTTGTGACTTCAATTTGGATCTTATCACTGGGATAAAAAAAAAAGCGCAACAGAAAAAAAAAAAGCAAACAAATTGGAATCCAAGTTCTTATTTCAGTGTTTTCCTTCCCCCTTTTGTCTTTTAGATTCATAATGGTGTGGCTACTCTGAATTTTTTGGTGCCTGCTTTCTCTAGCTGACTCACTTCTTCACCATAATCTTTAGGAAGCACTGAAATGCCCCATAATTTATGCCCTGCAGCAGTGACTTTTAATTCAAGATGTGTCTATGGTAGAGATATTCCAGTTTCTAAAGTCTTTGGGCAGACTTCAAACACATCTACACCTGAATAATTAAAGAAGGAATTGGTCTTTTTTTTTAATTCATAAGTGGAGGCTTTGCTTGGATAAATAAAACTGGGTACCCAAAATCAAGAACAAGATAAGAAACATGGCTTAGGTATTTTTCTCCAAATAATATCAACACTGCTCCGTACACTAAATTACCAACCCATCTGACTTAACACGGAAAATTTGGCTTTACCTGAGACCCTGCCTACACCTTTAAATTAAGAAATGTGCAAAGGAGAGATCTTAGAGCCAGGGCAGCGAAATGTTGTGCGTGTCTTCTCCCCACAGTTCTGAGTCATGGCTTAGCAATCAAAATGAGGTTTTATTGTTACCAGCACTTACAAATCCTCTCTGAGTTAATGGCAACTGTAGCCTGCAGGAAAAAAATAAAAAATATCTGAACTTTTCTTTGATCTCTGATATAACCAAGCTTATTTACAACTTTGAACTGAGGGAGAAGAGTGTGGTTAATTTTTTAATGATTTTTTTCCCCATATTTCTCCTCCACACTTTCCCTTTTGAACCACATAGAAGCACAGAACTTCCCCAAGAAAAAAAAGTACCTTGGTTTTATTTCTGGTCTCGCTAAAACCAAGAAGCAATGTAAATCTCATCTCAAACTCTCATTAAATTGCCATCTGGATTTCCAGACCAAAAAGGTTTGGAAACGTTGAGCTAAACTGCAGATAAGCAACCAAATTACTGGATGCTTCTCCAGACTAAGTCTCTGATTCAGTTAACTCTCTTTCCCGAATATTTTCTCTACTGATGTGTAAAACACAAAAGTATTTCATTTTCACATCACCAGCTACACTTGCAGTGCTGGCAGATCATAAAAAAGGGGGAAAGGGTGTATTTATGGAGGGAAAGGGCTGATGCTCCTCTGCAGCAGAAGAACATAAAGTCAGAAGAGCATAAAGAAACCATGGAACTGTTCTCTCCTGAACACAATTACCAAGTTTTTTTGGAAGCCAGCTATGGCAACAGGGACACCCAGAATGAACAAAGCATTCAGAGATCATCAGTGCTTTATAAACTTTTTCTTGAAGTCTACAACTGCTACAAACTAATGAGCCACAGGGTGTGGCACAGCCTGCACATCTTACCTTCAATGTCACTGTTGGATAGGCTGTTCCTGCGAGGTCCCTGCGTTTCCCTGGAGGGTCAAGTACTTTTTGGGGCTGGAGGGAGTGATCCCTCTCTGTAAAATACTCTGGGAACCTTGGGAAATGTTGTACTTTCATTACTCTTCTCACCCTCACCCTCTGCTCTGATGCTCACAACAAATCTGGCAATAAATATTGCCTTGGGACAAGGGATTAGTCCAGCAAATGCTTTACAGGTTAGAAAGCGAAGACGGTTTCATGTTGACACAGTTCACATTTCCCAGTTCCTTCTCCAAACCTGGGCCCTTTTTGGCTTTTAACTTGGGGGTTTATTCCAGGGCCATCCATTGAATTCCTTCCAAACTCATGGCAATCCTGTTGTTGCCTGGAATAAAGCTGTGATTTCATTCTACCTTTACAAGCATCTATCTCATTTTACATATTGTAGTCTTCAGGGTATGGAGTTTTCACTGCAGATATATTGAACCCAAGGAATGTTTTGAGGACCGGAAAAAAATAAAAAAGTGGCTTTAAAATGATGAATCTGATGGACAGAAGTATTATCCAAAAGCCACAAGGCCATAAATAAGTATATTTATGGCCCTGCAATGTGCCAGAATGATATCTTTGCAGTCCTTCCTTCCTGATGTAAAGACAAAGCATTAATCACTGAATTTTCAGTCATTCCAGGTTTAAGAAAAGAAGCAAAGGACCAGCCTATAACGTATTTGGAGCAGATGACATTGATAATCAAAATTATTTTTCAATTAGCATACAAAGAGATTTAAATTTAGATTAATGTAACCCATTTCATGTTTTACAGGAAATATTGATGAAGCAGAACGAGAGTGGAAAGCAGGATTCCATCGCTGGAACAATTACATGTCAGACTGGAAAAATCAATTTAATGATTACACCAGCAAGAAGGAGCTGTGCAAGCTCTAATTAATATGTTTACCCTTTCCAGTGTGTCCACAGAACTGTTCATCAGGCAAATATCCAGGTAGCTTTCTAACATGTCTGGCATTAAATGTGTTCTGCAGATTAAAAAAGACCCAAAAAACAATGTTACAGATATAATTTTGATTCCTCAGATCTTCCATTTAGATTTTGCCTCCTATCTCAATAAACAGTGTATGGCATCTGCACCCTTTGAAGCTTCACTGGGTTAAATAGGACTATAAAGTCTGAAGATTAATGATGTACATGTTATTATAAATATTGGCTGCTTAAATTCACAGTTCAAAGAAACAATGTAATCTGTTAGAGGAAAATGGGTGTTTTTTAAATAGAAATAGCAGTGATTTCCAGTGTTACCATGCAAAACACAGCTGGGTTCGATCTTTGACTGCAACACCAAAACTTTGCTTCACACATAACTCAACTGACATAAACATAAAGGTACAACAACTTTGCTGGACACACAAAATGATATTTGTTTGTTCGTTGGACAAAAAGGTTTTAGGGCTGCCATTAAAGTGAGAATCACTTTCTTCATGGCCAAATTTGTAGGACAAAGCCACAGGAGGAGAGGATTCAAAGTATATATTGAAAGCCTAAATCATGAGCACTCTGTGTGCCAGTGTTGGGGTGAAACAAGGCAGAAAACCCGACACCTCTGCCTCCCCCATCCTCATTTGTCAAGCAGTGAGGAACTACAGACTCACAAGTCATGAACTCACAGCTTTTCCCTGCTCAGTCACCCGCTGTCTTCACCTGGTAAAAGTCTCTGCTGTGGAGATAAGCTCCAACTATGACATTTTTTGTCCACAGAGTTGCCTCCTAGTCAAGGGGCAGCCCCATGGAAAACACAGACAAGTCTTTGCACCTGCAGAACAGGTTCAGAGAACCACAGAACAGGCTGAGTTGGAAGGAACCCACAGGAACCCACAAGGATCGAGGGCAACCCCTGGCCCTGCACAGGAATGTCCCCATGGATCACATGAACAAAATTGTCCAAATACTTCCCCAAATGGTTCATCAAGAACCAGCCACGAAAGCCATGCTCAGCCAGGGGTGGAACCTTGCCAAAAACTCCTCTTGGGGAGGGTTGGGAAGGGCATCACTGCAGAGCAACGTTGTGCCCTTGGTGGGAAGGACCCAACTCTCTGACATGCTCCAGTGAGCTCTACCTGCCGTCTCCCAGACCCCTTCCTACCTACCTGAGCTGAACCTCTCAGAAGCTTCTAAAAAAAAACCCCTTGGATAATTGCCTTTCCTGCTTCTCTGCTTCTGTGATGATGGGGCTGGAATTTTTATGCCTGAATAACACCTTAATTGGCTGCTTTTCGCTGGCCCAACTGGGAAGAATAAATGCCAAAAATTTGATGAACGTAAGTAGTATGTAAAAGCAACAAGGCATCTCATAAATAAATTATCCTGGAGCTCTCTGTAAATGCAGTAACATCTCAGTGCATCTATTTTCTGTTCTGGTGATTGCAAGCTCTTGCAAAATGACTCTTTGGATTGAGTAGAGTGAAGAGATCCAGATAATGAACTGAGAGTGTTCTCTTTCTGGCAATCAGTTTGACCACACAGGATCCCTGCACTGAGAGGATTTATTTATACAGAAAGGCCAAGTTCTGCAAGAGATGATGGCTTATCATCTGTTCAGTTATTTCCAAGAGAACACAATTATTTCCTGGCTACATTATGGGAAACCACCTTTTAGCACAGTATTTCAAAGGCTGCAGTCAAAGCTTCACAATAAAAAAAAAGTCTGATTTTTGAACCAGCTGATCAAAACTTAAAATTACCTGGGATTAAAAAGCGCTTTTAATGCAGCGCTACATGTTTATAGCACAGATAAGCAGCTCATTACATATATTAGCATAGTTGCTGCTATTAATAATGTCATGGAGAGGCTGTGTCAGTCTCCAGTGCATTGGGTATTTATTGAATATTCTTCGTGCTGGTGATGAGCTGCTGAAAATAAACACAGGAGGATGAACTTTCTGTCCATCACTGAGCAGTTCTGGCACTGCCTGTTTTATTTCTGGGCTTCATAGATGTGTTGGGTGCTGATCTGCCACAATGAGCATTGACAGCACCAGCAGCACGTTTAAAAGCAGTATTTGTTTCTTTTGATATCCTTTTCTTAGATATATTTCCCCCTCCATCTGTCTGATCAGCCTAATCAATGAGGGGAAAAAATATCTGAGCCAATTAAAATGTAAAATAACCTTTGGAAAGGACAGGTGGAGAAGCAGTTCATAAAACATCTTGCTGGGAAGGTGTCCTTTTTTGAATAAAACAAAGGTTAAACCACTTTTTGAGATGTGGTTTTACTAATTTTCTTGGTGGGAGTTGGTGGCTTTGTGTTTATTCACATGCTGGGAAATAATATCTCCATTTATCATCCATATGAAATCACTATATCTTGTATATATTCATATCTCACTCACTCAAAAAAGGAAAGCCTCAAGTACTTGGATGAAAATGGTTAAGGTAACAAAGTGAAATACCTGTGTCACTGATAATATTAGAGGGATGTCTCACCCAGACCTCCCTGAAGATGTAATGTTGTTAATTAGGTTTTATTTTCGCTCGTGAGAGCCAAAAAACACAAGTTCCTCTATGAGAGCAGAGAAAATGTGCCGATTCTTTCTTACCATTCTTGATATCCAAAGCAAGGATTCTGAATTTGGTCACAGAGTTGCTGAAAGGTTGTAATAAAATGAACTGCATTGCCAACAAAAATGTTGGCACTAAAGCAGTTGTCATCAGGTTTATAATCCACCAGCACAATGGTTAAATGACAGGCATTTCACACATATTTTAGAAAGGACTGAAGTCAGGTATTTCCCAGCAAAACTGTTTAATAAAACCACCATTTTTGGGGGCTTTTTTTTTTTTTTTCCATTCTAATTGTTTTGTCTGAAGGAATTTGGGTTAGATAACCTTTCAGTAAAGCTCAGAATTCTTTGAGTGAAATCCCATCTGTTCCCCTGCTGGAGAGAGCTGGGATGTTGTTCATGATACCTTGTCTAGGGCCAGGTTGAATAGCTGGACCGGCCAATATTGATGCTTTTTCACCCTGAACAGGGGCCTTCAACCCCCAAAAGTCATCTCTGGCACAACTAAGACCATCTCAAGGTTTCCAGGCTTCCTCCCAACTGCAGTTTTGACAGTCACAGCTTGGGTTTTTGGGATGGGTGCTCAGGCCTTGCTGTCCTGAGCCTTGGCCGTCGCTCCAAGTTTATCACACTGATAAAGCCAAATTTCTGTGTAAGTGGAAGTCTGCTTTTTGGCCTTTTTTGGTCACTAGAGGTTATTTATACAGCAGAGATTAGTGCTCTGTAAACACAGAGATAGACGTGCCCAGTTTAGATCTTCACGAACAGACAACTCGTCTCTGTCAGCCCCCAGCTGGAAAAGAATCTTTGCAACACAAGGAATCCAAGCCTTGTTTTTTTGTCATTATTACTTTAATTAGAGTGCTGGAGAGTAAATTACCTCAGTAAAAACTGATGGAGGGCCTTCTAGAGTTCCTTTCCCAACAGACCATCAGCAGGTGATTTGGCCCATTTTCGTGTGCAGATCCCACATGGATTAATCCGAACATGGCACGAACGGAGGAGAGATGTATATTTGTCTCTATCAACATGATAATGTCATGGGTTTTGGGCTTGATTATGGTTTATCATTTCTACTGGCTCAGCACCAGTTCTGCAACATCAGCAGCAGCTATTTAGGGGCCATAACCAACGTCACTGTACTTGAGTTACACCTGCAGCGTGTCCAGCTCGTGAAGAGCAGCCTGAGCTGTCACTGCCAAGTGCCAGCCTGGCCACAGAATCCTCTTGTCTTTCCTTCCCCTCCAGCTGAGGGGGAAAATTTGACAAGGGGGAAGATAAACCTCAAAAAAAACCAAAAAAAAACAAAAAAAGAAGAAGGGAGAAAAAAAAACCAAACACAACAAAATAAATGCATGGGAGATGGGGTTTATAAGGGGGAAAAATAGTTAAAATCCAAAGGGAGGAATTAAAAAAGTAAACAAACAAGGAAGGGATGGAAAACAATAAACCAAACCAAACCAAACCAAAAACCACAAGTAAAAAAGTGAAGGGGCAAAAAAATAGTTTAAAATGGTCAAGGGAGGGAATTAAGAAAATGAACAAACAGGGAGAGGAATAAAAAAATACTAAAGAAAAAAATCAAAGGGGGATAAAGGAAAAAAAACCCAACCACTGAGGGGAGAGCAAAAAAATAAGGAGAGAAAAAAACTAAAAAAAGGAGAAGAAAAGACGCCCCACAAGTCTTTCTGCCCCAGAATGAACAATAGAAGGGTTTAGTACCCAGAGGTACTGAGCATCCCAGTGTCTCTGTTCCAGTAACTCCAGCCAAAAAATCCTCCCACTGAACTGCCAAATAAGTTTAGGAATTTGACAGTGATTCAGAATACGGGGTGAGGAATGAGACAGGCAGGTTTGGCTCGGGCTTGGGGCTGTATGGAAAGTGCTGGTGCCAGCTGACCACTCTCTCCCTGCCTTTTCTCTTCGAGTCCATGGAATTATGGGCTTTTGCCAAAAACTCCCTGCCCTTGGCCAGAGGGGGAGGCCAAACCCCAGCACCTGTGTAAGGGATCTGTTCCTCTGGAAATGTTCCCCACGGCTGCTCCAGCTGGAGGACGTGCCACAGACGTGTTGATTTACTCTGGGTGGGTTGGGAGAAAGGGTCCATCAGGGGAAAGAAAAAAAGCTGCCTGGCTGAATTACAAGTATTTATCTCTTTCTTCTCGCTCTGGTTTTGTTTAGCCTCATTTATCTCTGGTTCTGGGTGGGTTTCCATTGCTGAGATATTTAACTACCTCCACTCTGTTCTGTGAGCTGGGGGGGACCACACCATGTGTCTCCTGGGGAATATGCATCCAGGCACACATATATCCATGGAAATACAGGGTCCCAACCTGCCCTGCAACATGAAGATGAAAACTTAGATGTCCCACTTTGAAAACACAAACCCGGTATCTTTTTGGTCTTCACTGAAAAATAAAACACTCCCAAGACTTTCTGACATAAATCAGCACCTCAGCCAAGTTAGTCATTCACAGTTAAAAGTTCAAAAGCTTTTCCTTGGATTTCAGTCGTTTCAGGAGCAAATTTCATGAACAAACATAATTAAGCATTTTGAAATGCTTGGTAAGACAAGATAATTCCTTCCTGACCCCTGCAGCAATCTCGGAGCCCGAGCACTGATTATCCTGTTTTAGCAGGGAAACCTTCCAGTGCTTTGTTGATAAACCAGATTAGCTGCACTCATAAAAACTTTAACTCATAGACTTAATGACTACAGAGCACTGATGTGAATCTACAATTAGTGCAGGTGTGAAGTTTTGAGAGGCTTTTAATTGGATTGCAGGTGAGACTAAACAAGGCTTCAAGGCAAGAAGCCGGGCTGGGGAGGGAGGGTTTAGTCACATAACGATTTCAGTTAGTTTGGGGAGAATTAGGAGGGAAAATGAAACTTAATTCCAGCATAAAAGTGAACAATTAAAGAGTTTTCTTCCTTTCAATTGAGGACACTTGCAGAGGCTGTGTGTGGGGTTTGTCTTTTGGGATTTATTGAATCTGGTCATTGCACATACATCACTTCTTAAAAATACTGTAATTCTTTTCAGGGATCTGGAGATAGCCAGAAAAATATTGCTGAGTTAAATCATTGCTATATTAAAACTGAAAATTATCTATTCCCTCCAAATCCATATATTTGCCTGGAAAAGAACAGCACCTTCTGATATTTTCAGTTCTGCTTCAAAATATCCCATGGCTGCAGGAGTTAATGTTTGGAACCATCTACAAATAGTGTGGAGAGTCCCTTCAGTTTGGGAGTGCTGGGGTTAATTTCTTTAATTCATAAAGTATTTAGAAGTCCTCAGTTAGACTGAGTAGTGGTAAAAGTGTGGAGGCAGAAAGGAGTTATCACCACACCTCTCAATCTTCCAAATTAAATTCCCTCTTGCAGCATTTCTAATCACTCCAGGGCACCTCATCATCCTCTCTCTATTAGAGCCTGTGCAGCACCACTTCTTACAAAATACTTACATTTTCAACGGAGTTTTAAGCCTGGGCTTATTTCATCATCTCATACGTGAGACAATTAGGGTATTAGCCCAGGAAAAGCAGCAAAAGATGTGACTGATCATTTATCAGGAGTTGTTTAGAAAGTAATTCACAGGGACCCTATTTAGCACTGAGAGACTGCTGGAATTACACATCCAAAATGATACTTCTGAAATATTAAACTTTTCTCACTTGCTAATTACAGAGATACCAATTTTATAGATACTGTTACAGTCACTAAATTACAGCAGTCATTAAATAACCTTAACTCTGTCTCATTTTTCCTGACTTAAAACAAATATATTTACCCTTTATTCTTAAAATTAGTAGTGATAACTGCAGGAAAAAAAAAAGTAAAAGGGTTGCTTTGTTATCTTTCAGTATATATTTTAATTAGACATTCATCCCATTTCATGTTTCATTTTCAGGACTACGGTGATGGGCATAGTTAGAACTTTCCCCAGCTCTGCTTTTAAGAAGAGCTTGATCCTGTAGCTCTCACTGCGGGGATAATTCTGGTTGCAGAAATTACTGTTGCAACCCAAAACCTCAGTTTTATACAGACACACTCACCATTGCCTCCATTCCATAAAACTTCCATATCCATCTGTCTTTGGGAGTGACCCAACACTCCCACTTTTAGACAATTGGGTGGCTTTCAGTTAATTAAGTTTTTTTCATTGCCTTCAGCAGAAGCACAAGAGCTCCTTTGAGTGACATTTTCAATCTTCTCTATCACTTAATAATCTGGGAGATATTTACAACGTAAGAAAAAAAAAAAATTCCACACCTCAGAACATACTTCTTTTCCCCCACAGATTTCTCTTAATGATGAGCTAAACGGGAGAACAGAGCTGTGAACAACCCGTATTTATCCACTCCTCTTTGTGGAGAAAAATCCACCAGGTGCTAACTAAAGATGCCACTTATTTTGCATATTCCATGTTTCTGTATATTCCTAGTGAATGGAGTCTGCAAAATGGAAGCAGAAACCAAAATTATCCTTAAAAAACCCCTGATTTCAGCCCGCCTGAACGTCCTCTGCTCCCTCATCAAAGCTCTCAACAGTTTGGTGTCATTGTACCACAAATCTGATCCCCTGGAGCAGTTCCAATCTTTATCCACACTCAAAGTGCGTATTATTTATGATAATAACATCAATAGATCCTAAAATTCCTTTCCAGAGAGGTGTCTTGACACCCAGCCACTCCAGGAGCTCCCAAGCCTGGGGCTGTCCCTGTTAGTCCAGACTGCAAAGGCAGGTCTTAGTCGAAGCTCAGCCTGCTGATTCCTACTCCTGCTCCAAGAAACCACTGGACTGGGGCTGAGCAATGCAATTTGGCAACTCTTGGGAACAAAGAAAGCAAAATAAAGAACAAATCAGTGGGTTTGACTTCCTATCCCTGGGCACAAAAATGCCAGATGCAGGGCTTTAGCTGCCTCAGACTGGGCTAAGGCAACGATGGCATCAGGTTTCCATCAGCTTTGAGCTGAAGTCTGAAATCAGAGGGCACAAACACAGTCTTACCTACTCTTTCTACCTGGCTAACCACACGTCTAGCCTGGGGTGGGGGTGAAAACAGGCTCCACTTAGGCAGAGATCTTGCACTTGAAGCAATACAGGACTTCAGGGGGCAGCTGGAACCCCCCTGGATGCCCTTTAGTGTTTCCCTCTGTCAATCCAGCCTCGTTCCCCGGAGGCAGGTGTGCTGTAACATGGAAATTGAGCTCCTCTGGATAACAAAGGGAATAAAACTCAGAGCAATGGAGAGGATTCCCAGGGGCTTTAGCTCAGGGTGTTCCCACTCCAGAATAAACTGTGTAATTTCTGTTGATACCAGAACAAGCCAAACCACAGAAAATCGCACTCTGTGTTATTTCTGTGTTCAAAGGAAGGGTCTGAATTCCTTCTATTTCCATGGATATTCCTGTTACAAACTCCTAAAAACTAGGTTATTGTTAGTGCACTCTGGCTCTACAATGTATTCATGGCTTTTGACATTCATAACTCCACATCTATAAAAGCAGATTAGTCCATTAAAAACCTTCTTAATAATGGTTCTATCAAAGCACACACTGCCTAAAGCAATACAATTATTGGTCAATAGTTCCTCTTTAGCTGTCTCCATTACTATCATTTTAGTTCAACATTTGGCTTCTTACCCTTTGATCTGCTAATTATCTTTTTGCCCTCTGATCCTCTCTACAATTCCCTGGCAATTTGATCCATTAATTACAGTGCCCATATTCTCTATTTTCTGCAGAATGTGCATTTTTTCTGACCCTCCTCACCTTTCTTCATACAAAAACTTGCCATCTTTCTGTAGGGTACACCTACTTCTGCATAAATGTATATAGTGATAGAAAATACTATAATTAAAAGTATCTTTACACGTGCTTTGCAATCTTTTGGGCTTCATGAAAGTGTCTTAATAGTTTGTCATTGACTTAAAATTCAATGGGAATGGGCACTCTGGTAAATTCTTTGGCCTCCAATTCCAGGGAACAAAAACAATTAGATTTTTCCAATATTAATAAATACAGATGATATTTTCATCCTGAAGACTCTATTAAAAACACAATTTCTGCTATGCTTTGGATATATATTATTAAATAAAAGTTTTTTCTGATATAAGGCTTTTATCACTTTATGAGCACATGGCTCATGAATTACTGAATTTTCTGCAGGGCCAATTTCCTTGTCCCTTCTAAGCCAGATGTAGACTTTCAGTGCAACCCAAATATGTTCTGGAGTGGCAGAATTTTAGGAAGATAAACTCAGGCTGTTTACTTGTACAATCCAGAAATGATGGTGCTATGGAAGGAGGTGGTGGGGGGAGGCATTTTTGAGACTGGGGAGCGAAAGTTTGGAAAGTTGGAACAGAATCTCAGTGTTTGAAAACTGGGTTTCATGAATTAACTGTGATCAGGAAATCCTGTAAGAATTCAAAACAGTCATTTCTGCTTGAAAAATGATTGATTGGACACTTCTTTCCTTGTGTAAATAATCTTTGCAGTTTGTTTTAATGGAGAGAATTCATTTTGGTTTCTCCATTTCTTGTTTCTGTGCATCCAATTCTTTTAAATCAGACTATTCATATAAATATGTGGATTCCAAAGGCAAAATGCATCTTGCAGAGCAGAGCTATCTCCTTCCACATTCCCAAGGAAAATCTCCTAAGGAATAACCTTCTTCTTGCACAATTTCAAAGCAGCAGTGTGCTTATTGAATATAGCCCTGTCTAATCATATTGACTTATTCCTCCTTTTTTTTTCTTCCCTTTTAGACCTACCTGATAGCATATAATTTGCCATTTTTCACATTAGTTCTTAAATAGCTCACACTTCCTTGCATCACGAGGCACTGAACAGCTTTGCAGTGATCTGATTGTTCAATTGTGTGAATATTTCTCGACACACAAAAGAGAAGTACAAGAGCAGCTTGAAATACCTTGAAATACAGGAGGCCATTTCAGCGTAACCGAACCAAGTAATGGAGAATTTGTGAAATAAAACATAAAGGAATGAGTTGTGGTTTGCCATAAATACATGCTGGGCTCCAAGGGTATTTCTGTTTGAATTATGGAGCTTCTCTTTCTCTGTTTGGGAATCAGGGCTGGTCTGCTTGACTTCCCTTTATAGTCCCCCAGCCAGGTATCTCAGCAGCTTCTGAGGCACGGAGTGATTCAGTACTGGGGGGAGAAGTTTGGTTCACTGATTGATGGCAGAGCTCAGGTGTGCCAAACAGAGCCAGAGGTGGCCAGAAGTGCTGACACCGTGGTTTTAAGTCGCTTCCACCTGCTTTATGAAGGAAAACTTTCTGCTACTCCCTGTGGTGGAACTTGGTCCCATCAAATGTTCCAGCCGGAGACGCAGCATCTCCACCAACCAGATTGAACAGCCACTGAAATTCAGACCTGCATTTGTGACTCACCTGAAAAGTGCAATAGCAAAAGAAGAAACTCATTTACCAAGAAAATCTTGCAACAGCAGAACCATTCCCTCTAATCTAACTTTTCTTTTGTGTGTGTGTGAGTATAATACTTCTCCTTGTCAATATTTAGATTATTAAAATCCAGCAAAATAAATAATATGAACACACACAATTTTTTTTCTACTTCAGAATCCAGAGTTCACATGATTGGGAAACTTTTCAACCTCCAGTTTCAATCCAAATTCACATAACAAAAACATAGGTCATATCAAGTTGTTGATGCCTCATTCCTGGAAATATTAAAGGTCAGGCTGGACAAGGTGCTGAGCAATCTGGTCTAATGGAAAATGTCCCTGTCTATGGAAGGGGGGTTGGAATTAGACGATCTTTAAGGGCCCTTCCAACTCAACTCATTCTATGATAACAAAAACACTTAGGTCATTTTCCTTTAAATGCAGATTAATTAATATCTCTTACTAACAGCTAAGTAATCTCTCTGTTTTCTTTTTGAATCCCTGTAGCAAACTGCATCAGGTAGGTTCCAGTTACTCATGTACTTTTTTAACCTTTCCTTTCCATTTCTTACTTTTTATTCTCTCTTTCCCTCGTGCTGTAACTCAGTGCTATGGAACTCAGAGAAATCTATGTGATTCCTCTGTATTGTTTTCCATTCCCCCCCAAAAAAGACAAGGTGATTTTCCATAGTGGTTGCCAACCAGGGGTGTTCCCATACAGACAATTCAGCTGCAGTTCAGTCCTTAATTATTTCTTCTGCAGTTCAGTCCTTAAATCTTTCTTCATCATTTTGCCTTCCTTGCCACTCCAAGTTGTTTATAACTATGAAGGCTTCAGGCTGGGAGAGCTTTCTCCAGCTCCTCTGTTTGCCCTTTTAGCTCTGAGTCGCAATTAAAAGCCAAGATTTTAAGAAAACTTCATGGTTTTATTTTCAGTTGTATTTTGATATCATTCTCAAAGGTTTTTTTGGCTGAGATTGGCTAAGATTTTTTTCAATATTTTCCACTAGAAAGCTCATGGAAGGTGAAGTCAAGAAAGCTTTTCAGTTGAAGTTTGTGGGCTTTAAAGTGAGGCCCAATTTAACATCTGAGCCAGCCCAAATCTCTCAGCAGTGGATCTATAGGTTGTTCTTTGACACAGACACACACAAACTGCAGAACAATTAAACATGTATTTATAACTTAAGTTGAATGTAAGTCACACACTCTCAGGAATTCCAATGCTTTGTTGACTATAACCTTCCCCACAGGAAGATTTACAGAAGGGTGAGGTGCCAACTTCACTTTTGTTGCCTCTCCTATTTGTGCTGGGAGAGGCACAGCCTTTAAATCTGGTTTATCACTGAAATGTTGAGTCTTCTCTCCTCTCTTCTTTTCTCCCCGTGCTATTTAAGCAAGAAGCTTTATTGGAACAAGAGCTCTTTAACCTCATTGTAGCAATGTTTTTTTTTCTCCTTTCAAACTTGTGATTAATTAATATAAACTCCAGGGATCTTGCTGGCCCTGCCTTGAGAGGAGCTGGCAGGTTGCCTTTAGGTGAAGACAGCTGAGGAGGAAACAATCTCCAGACAGAGCTGGGACTGCTCAGAATCACAGAATATTTTGGGTTGGAAGAGACCTTAAAGACTGTCTCCTTCCAACCCCACTGCCATGGGCAGGGATGTCACCCACCAGACCAAGCTGCTTAAAGTCCCATCCAACCTGACCTTGGCAACTGGCTCTGGGTGGTCCTGCCCGAGCAGAAGGGTTGGAACAAATGATCTGCAGAGGTTCCTTCCAGCCTCAACCATCCTGTGACTCAGTGAAACACGTCCATTAGTCCAGAGCCTCAACCTGAAGCACATCAGCCCTGAAATGTGGGGATGTCAAGTGCCTTTGAGGACACTCCAGAATGAATATGTGCTGTCAAAACTGTAAAAAAAAAGGCACAAATCATATTAGATTAGGGTCTCCACCTCCAATGAGGTTCCTAAACTGTGTAGCACCCCAAATATCATAACATTTTGATCAATTCTTTTAAGGTCTTTCCCATAAGTGAGTCTTTCCTCACTTATGAAGCTTCTCATCTCACCCTCCTTTGCTCTCCTATTTCTGTAATAAGAAATAAACGTTTCTTTTGCAGGGCCAATTTCTTTGAACTGAAAAATAAACCTGTAACTTGGGGCATGCTTGGAAGTGTTTACAGATGCTCAGTAACCCCGTGAAGGCTCTCATGTCCCTTTGAATTTAATGGAAGTTGACACCGAATTCAATGAAGTGTGAATTTCCCTCTCGATTTCGGGAGCTCTTTCTCTGGATTTATTATGCCTGTGATTTCTCACAGTGTCTGTAAATAGTGTTATAATACAGCCACCAACTCAGCCGTAGGATTTCAATTTAGAGACCAAAGTCTTTTGCCATTAGCTGCCTCCAGTCCTCATCTGGGATGGATAACCTGGATTTAACACTCTTGAGGTCTGTCTTTTATTGCTAATTTGTTTCATTTGTTTTTGAGCAATTTCTTATTATTAGAAAGGGTGAACCCCCCACTTTTACGGATGCCCCTTCCCTGGAAGTGTTCAATGCCAAGTTGAGTGGATCTCTGAGCAACCTGGTCTAGTGGAACCTGTCCCTGCCCGTGACAGAGGGAGGTAGAACCAGATGATTTTTAAGGTCCCTTCCAACCCAACGATAATGTACTATAAGACAAGATTAACTGCTGCACAAAGGTCTTACAAACCAGAGAGATCTCAGCAGCTCCTGAGGGTCTGTGTTAGGAGCAGTGACATGGCAACAAACCTCATGGTGGGACAAGACACCTGCTCCTCCAAACTTCTCCCCATCCCATGACCAGCGACGTGTGGCACTGCCAAGTCCAGTCCTACGGAGATCACCTGCCTATGGCTTCGAAATCAGAGTGATTATATACCTTAGAGATGTCCAACAGAAGGCTTAAGAGTATGGACTGGGTTTTTTTTTTTAATCTTTGTGTGAGTAAATTGCCATCAACAGGATCAGTGCAATCCCGGATCGTGTGTGGGACAGGATATTTGGGCTGTGAGTTCCCCTTGCAGGGCTAGCCGGGGGAGGTTTAGCTTGTTATCCCTCTAATCCTACTGCAAGCAGGTGCCTGGAAGGAAATGGGAGTCCGAAATCTGATTACTGTGTGCTCTGGGGGGTGAGGACAGGAGTTATGCCAGGGCAGAGGCGAGCGGGAAGTGGACGGGAATGGCGGGAAATGGAAGGGAATAGCAGAAATGCCACTGCCCTGGGTCACGTCCCAGAGCGGAGCATCTCCTGCCCAGCCTGGCACAGTGGCAGGCCAGCAGAGGAGCTGAGGGCTCGCAGACAGGCAAAGGTGCCGTGCTGGCGGGCAGCAAAACCTCCTCTGTGCTTCAGGGACGAGAGAGAGGGGAGCAAGTGGAAGAGCTGCCACCTCCTGGCCTCTGCCAGGACAGCTGGGTGGCCCTTCTGGACTGTTTGGCTGGGTTTAGTCTCAGCGAGCGTCTCTGCAGCACAGCTCTGTTAAAATCAACTGACTGCACTGGTGCTTCAAGCTGCCCACAAAAATAAGTGCTTTGCTGGATGGACTTAAGCTGAAGCATTTTGCTGCAGAAAGTTCTGAGTCACTATTTGAACCGGGCTGTGCAATTTCCCAGGGTTTAATGGGTGGCACCTCCTTGTGCCTCCGATTCTGGACAGTCCAATACATATCCCTGGGAAGACTGTGCTCATCCTATGCCTCACTACATCTTATTATGAAATTATAATGCCACTCCATAGCCTTGCTAGAGGGAGAGTTTGGAGCTAATGCAGGAAAGCTGGTCTCCCATACTGATGAACAAATATTTTAAAGCAGATCTCTCTGAATAACCACCTCAGTGCAGACAGGATTTCTGTTGGTTTTCTAAGAGAGCTGCAGTTTATATGTTTACATATTACCAGTCCCAAAGTCTGCTCAGAATATTAGAAACTTAGTTCTTGGGGGTTTTATCTTATATGGCACTTGTCATGTTGCCCAGTCACATCGTTCACCCTTTTCAGCCCCCAAATTATATAAGATTATGGACTGTAGAGCAATCTCTGGGAAATATTTTGCCTGTTTGTTTGCTCCTGATAAAAATCTGCAAAAAATAACCCAAAACTTCAGATCCACTGCTAGTCAAAAAAGCATTAAAATATAAAATTAAAGAGTCAGGGCTTTCGAAAAGCCTAATCTGGTCTGAGCTATTCAAATCAAACTTCACCAGTGCAATAAACAGCCCAGACATTCCCTGGGAGCCTGATAAAACCTGCTGACGTGTGCAGGGAGCTATGTGCTGCAGGAATATTGTAACCACTCCATCACTGCTGCTGCTGCTGCATACACAGGCCTGGAGCCAGCCTGGAAATGTTCAGGCGAGATATTCCCAGTCTGGTTGACAATAACCACTTGTCTCATGTAAAATATCCATGTAGACTCCACTCTCTGCTCATCCAGGCACAGCAGTTTCTTTTCCCAAGCTGTGATATTCAGGATGTCACACTGTCTGAGCAACTTCCAGATAGATGCAAGTAGAGGGAGAAGGAAAATCTATGGGAAGCTGTAATAAACATTATGGGCAGTCCCTGAAGTCACTGAAATAATTCTGTGAGAATTATCCTCCCTTTCTTCAGCAGTCCCAACCTTTCTATTTCAGTAGCAACAAAGGTATTTTTGGAAGGCAGACTGACATAATTACAGCACACAGAAACCTGTAAGAAATGGCAGAACAGCACGAAAAAAAGCCACTGGGAGTAACACACACAAAGGCAAGAAAAGAAAATAATGTTATTCGTACAAAGTTTGTGTGTAACAAATGCAGAGAGGAGAACTCTGCTGAGTAAATTCAGTGCAGAATTGTCCTGCTGACCTGGGCTCCTTATTAGGAAGAGTTTAATGAGGATATTCATAATGTGATCCTCGTTATTTGCTCTGTAACTGCTCTCTGGGTGTGTAGAACTTATGGAAGACTTTAGATTTGTCTTAGAAGTTGATTAAAATAATCTACGTTATTTTAAGGGAGGAGCATGATGGCAGTGTTGAGTTTGGGCTTTGCAGAGACGTTGGGAAGGTGCTCTCCAGAGCAGGTGAAGATCAGCAGACGGGCTTGTAAAATGCAGGAGCATCCTTGGAGTTTGTATAGCTCCAACTCTGATTCCATGATTCCTCTTACTTAGGCAACAGGAGAGGAGAAGAAAAAAAGAAAAGAGAAAGTGAGAAGAGAAGAGAAGAGAAGAGAAGAGAAGAGAAGAGAAGAGAAGAGAAGAGAAGAGAAGAGAAGAGAAGAGAAGA
>JAWWES010000011.1:2607008-2634622 GCA_035583135.1 Lophotriccus pileatus | reverse complement strand
CTTTTCTCCAGGCTGAGCCCCCCCAGCTCCCTCAGCCCCTCCTGCTGCTCCAGCCCCTTCCCAGCTCCATTCCCTTCTCTGGAGTTGCTCCAACCACTCAGTGTCTTTCTTGCAATGAGGGGCCCAAAACCAGACACAGGAATCAAAGTGTGACCTCTCCAGTGCCCAGCACAGAGGGGCAATCCCTGCTCTGGTCACCATGAACAGGTAGATTGATCCCAGGATTTTTAATTGAATTATTTGTTCTGTATTTATCACCAGCCTATCATTGCTCCTGTGGGCTCCAACAGGACCACGAACAGTCTGGGACCAAGAGCTGACACCTCTGGTTCTGACCTGTGCTTTGTGCAGGGTTCTTTTAAGAGAGTAAATATTTACCAAGCAAAACAAAGAGAGCTTTGCCTTTCAGATATTCATCAAATTGAACTTTTCATAAAATTTTCCGGATGGCCGGAATCTTCATCATTCACAAATTATCCATTTGTTTTCTGGGCCCAGTTCCCCTGAGGAATTCCTGTTTCTGTGCGTCCTGATAGATCTGTTCCTGTCTGCCCTTCATGCATTTCAATTTCTATAACATTTCTACGTTGCACATAAGATAACTCTAATCTGTGAAGGGATGGTTAGATCAAGAGAAGGACGAGATTATTCTCTTTGCTTGTCAAAACAAACAGAAATAGCATTTCTTTTCTCTGCTTGTGGACTGGCAGTGGGGGATAGAAACAGAAACCCAGCAAGTATATTCGTTTTTCTGTCTCTTGAAGCTAGATTTGGTTCTTGTGAAAAGTTCTCAGTGCCTTCTAGCTGGTAGAAGAGTTTGGTCTAAAATATATTAGAGTCACTTGTAACTATTAAAGGGGAAAAAAAGAAAAAGCAGTGGCAGCAATAAAAGTGCTGACAATAACACCGTGTCTTAGTCCGCTGAGATTTGGCAATAATCAATACATGATGCCCTCTCTAAAAATACTTTGGCTTTTGGCAGCTCTCAAAGTGTTCCTCCCCATAGCTGGAGATTAGACAAGTTGAAAAACTCTGGGAAACTTGGAGAAATTACTGAAAGAGCAATAAATATTTAAATCTGAGAAATTCACAGAACACCTCCAGCTGGGCAGGAGCAGACAATATTCCAGGTCTGCAACAGCATGGAAAATCAATAGGAGAGAGGCCATGGTTGTTCCTGCTGCAAATGTAATACTGGGTGCTTTATCTTGAGGCAAGAAGCAAAGTTTATTGCGAACACTGGGGGCCTTCCTTTTCCTCAGCTGTGTGAATAAGGAGTGTCTCCACTGAACCCGAGAAAATTATCTCAGTTAGTGGAAAATCAACTCCTGTTTTTTGCAGGAATGAGGTGTTGAGAACGTGTGTGCAAAGCTTCAGCGAGTCTATTGAAGCACAGCACAGTGTTGGTTTTTCCCTTGATGTTTGGTACAAAGGGTCAGGGAGCATCATCAGAGCTGTCTCATGTCCTCTGTTGAGAAAAACTGGCAAATCAAACAGTGCTGGGCTTAGTGCCTCACTAAAATGTAATCATTGTTTATAAAACAGGGTGGTTTGAAGCATTTAGTCTAATTTATCCACACGCTTCTCTTCATCCTTTTGAACCTCACGATAATCCTCACTTTTGCAGCACCAAATGTTTTCCTCACAATGTTTTTCATATGGTTCTTCACTTCAGATTTCAATTACCGGGACAAGAACTGTCATCATAACAATCCCAGTCCACGTAAAACCAAATCCTACACCACAGGATGGAGCACCACTTGAAATCCAAGTCCTTGACAACTTGGGGCTCACTTTCTTTAGAAACATTATCCCCAAATTACCATGGTTGCTCGTGCCTGTGTTTGATTGATGTGATGCCACCTTGCCACATTTATCAGCTCACATGAAGCAAATCCTTCAGCTCATGGAACATCAAACCTTTGGGATCTCTCTCCCTTTAAAGAACACCTGATATTTTTTAAAGAGCTCCCATGCAGGTGTGAAGAGAACACTGATTTTGCAGGGCACTTCCAAAGTGTGTATGAAAATGCTGTGCTGCACAACCTCAACAGGGCTTTGAGTGAGCTCAGGAATTGCCCAAAAAATAGAGTTTACTGCAGGAACCACAAGTGGAAAGATGGTTTCGTGTCTTCCCGTGTTTTAACACCAAACGCCACGTTTGTGTAAATAATGAGGGCGACAAAACCTGATGAAACAAATGCAGAGTAGGAGATTCAGACAAATATTTCGTGGTGTGAGATTGGAATCGTAGACTTCAAGAAAAGGACTGCAGGAAGAAAACATGATTATTTGATCCCATCACATATGTCATTCTTTTTTCTAGTTAGATGAAACAGCAAAAGTTTTGAATACTCAGCAAGTCTCTTGATGGCTGTAGAGCCTTCATGACTAATCAAAAGTTCCTTAATGGAGCATTTGTGTACAGTCCTTTAGTGCGTGGTTAGTCCCAAACACACAAAATAAGAGGGGAAAACAGGGTCTGTTGGCAATAACTGAAATCTGTTGGATGTAAATGGTCCCACTGTGTGCCAGGCTACCAACCCTTTTGCTTCAGATCATGGTGTTTTACATTTACAGCAAGGATCTGTTTTCATCAGATAAATGTAAGTAACATAATCATGAGGCAATGAAAGCAGCAGCTTGGTATTTTCTGCCTTTTTTAGTGCAGCTGGGTTTTACCCTTTCTTGCTGCCTAAGAGAATCAGCTTGGGAATTCTGACTGTGAAGGATTTTCTTTTCCCCCTGACTAATGGCACCGGCGGTTAATAAAGACCTGAAAAGCTTTTATTAATGGAATATATTTTATTGCCTGGCTTTTATTCATTTTCTCACGCACATATAAAAGAGAGCAAAGAGGAAGAAAAAAAAACCAGCCACCAAAAAGTAGATGAACACAGAAATAACCCATAAAGTCTCACAACAAGATTGTTGAGGTAATAGAGGTAACATTTTTAGACCGTAAGGATGGAAGGCGAAGAAACATGGATCCTTTGGGAAAGAAAAGTTCCCCTTTAAACCTTCCCCCACACTTGCTGTAGCACAATGAACTTTGGGCTGTAACATTATTTAGCTGCAGCATAACTTACTGTGGCAGTAACTCCAGCTCTGCTGTCTCCAGGGCCACATACTTCCTAGGATACTACAGCCAATAAATATTTTGGTCGGGGTGTAGGTTACACCAAGCACAGAAGAGGTACCACATGTGTTCTCTGCAATCACCTCTATCTCACAGAGGTCTAAGAAAATAGGCTCTTTTTTTTCATATCCTGATATGTCACTTATTTACAGAGTTGACCTGACAACACTCGGAAATAATATAAAACCTGGAGGATTCAATCCAGCACATTAAAGGCAACATCATAAAATCACAGAATGGTTTGGGTTGGAAGGGACCTTAAGGATCATCCATTTCCAACCCATTGCCACAAGCAGGGAATACACTTGAGTTTCCCTTTCAAACAAGGTTTTGCAGGGATTCTTCCTCATGGTTCGATCCCAGTGCTCTTAGGAGAAATTTTGGGTGGAGTCCTCGTATCTGCAGACCACCTCTCCTGAAAGGTTCTGGGGGTTTACAGTTAGAGTGGGTATCTAAAGTGCCTGCAGCTCATTTGGGCAAGAAAATGAGGAGGGAAAGCAATGTATTACTGCCCTGGGGATTGTGTGTTCCTGCCTAGCTGAGTTTGTTTAACAGAAAATTAAGTGGCCTGCAGCTGTGCAGACCAAAGTGAACAATAACATAACAGGCTTTAGGAGGCCCAAAAACACCTCCTTTGATACCTTCACACACAAAACCAGTGAGTTGTTTTTTTTTTTTTTATGTCTCATTGTGTTCCACTCGGTGTTCAGAATATTTCTTGCATCTTTATTGTGTCACTTGTGAGAATATAATGGGTAAAAAAATAACCCCTGCCCTCAAAATGCCGTAAAATCTTCTTGTTGTCCACTTTCCAGCATTGTTTGCCTTCTCCTGTTCTTGAATTTACTCAAGGATCTGGTCCAGTATGCAACACATTTTAAAAATATGTAATAAATCACAAAGGACTAAATATATACCATAAAGTCCATAAATACACCACTTTTGCTCACGTCCTCTTGAAAAAATTATGACAATGAATAGAGTAAAATAAAGCCTTGCAACAAACCCAGAGCAAGGGGGAATAAATGAGGGCATAATCTCATCCTGAATTGGAGAGTTCAACAAGAGGAACTAGCACAAGAAATAGAAAAGAACTAGAAGGAGTAGAAGTAGGTCTCATTTAAAAGCACATCCCAGTCAAAAATACCTCCCAAGCTTCATGTCAGCCTTGTAGTTTTCCTCTAAAAAAAGAAATCAAGCAAGCAATAGTTATTTAATAACAAAGAGTGACCTATTTTGGGAGTGAAATTAATATGGAAGTGTTCTTCTGAGAATAGGAACAGTTTTTGTGAAGTTTTCTCCACTATTTTATGGATCAATTCTATGATGAGCATTTAATAATTCTTACTTTGACTCTCTCTGGATATCTCAGAATCCAAACTATATTTCTGGTGATTGGCCTTCCTCTAGGGCTGAAACCTGCTTGATTATGTACTAAGCATTAAATTCCTATTAATAATATTGCCTTATTACATGTATTATTTTTAGAACAAAGTTCTGCACACTCATCCCTTCAAACAAGAACTTCAGAACACCAGAAATGTTTGGATTCCATAAAAAAAATGGTGCAGCTCCAGTGGAGTTAATCAGGTAGATCAAGGAGAACTCCTGATTTAGCAAGCCCAGATTTTGAGTGGTGACACCAGAGAGCCTGTCCAGTGGAAAAAAAAAATATATATATATATATTAAAGAATAATGTCTGACTTCTAAAAAGAAGGGTCTTATGGAATCCTCTTAGAGATTAGTGACTGATGGGCTTTGCCATATCATTCTCTGCTGTACCAAATTATCTGGAAGCTTTGCAGGAGATGTGCCAGCCCCAAATGTTATTCTGATACTTTGCTGGAGGTCGGCTGTTTTCCAGAATAGAAGGGCAATTAATCATTATTAGCATGAAGAAGCTGCTGATGTTGTTCATTAATAATGTGATTTTAATGTTAATAAAACAATCACTGTAACACTGATCTATTGAGTGCAATGTGGTGAAGATTGTTGTGCCTTGCATAAGCAATGAATGTGATTTACCAACTCAAGTGTACAACACAGGGTTTGGGGGTAAAAATACATGAGTAGAGAATGGAAAATGTTTTCCTGAGATGAAATTTTCAGCATTTTCCTTTAATTTCTTTCAGAAAACAAGACAGGGTCTGTGTTCAAAGAGCAAACAAAGATTCAGTTTTTTTTTTGGTAGAAGTATTAAAGGATGATTAGCAACAAGAAATAATGCAGCTGTGCTATGTCTTCACTGTCCAACAACACAAGATTTCTTATAACAACTTTAAAAATGTGCCTAGGACTGTTTATAAGATCCTGAATTAAATTGTTATTTGTGGGTTTTTTTGCCTTTATCTCAGCTTTTCTCCAGCAGCTCCATCCTTCTTCCTGATTAGCCTGAATACACAAACACATCTACTCCCTGGACAATCCCTCTTTTTATCTGCAAACATTTTCCCGAACACTGATAATTTGAAAATTATTTCCATGCACATTTGTCTTAATAAAATATTGCTCCAAAAACACCACCAGCCCCAGTCCTAAAAAACCAAGTGCTGAGGGGAAGCAACACCAGAGCAGCCAGATTTACCTACGACACTTTGCACAACGTTTGCCGTTCATTTAACACCCTTTTCAAGGGTCTTGCTTCCAGACAGTGCCCTGACTCATCATTATCACTTGTGGCATTTAATGATGTTAAATGGTGGTGAAGCTTTGTTTTAAACATGGTCTTCCATCAGATGAACAGGTTCAAGAAGAGGCACAGATGGGGTTGGAAATGTAGAAGGAAGGGACCTACAGAGGGATGTGGCAGACACTGAACTTTCTATTAGGTAGTTCTGAGGGATTTGGGGGTTTTTTTGCTGAGTATTTTCTTTAAACTTGATTTTTAAATTCCCTTTTTCTCTCCTGTCATGCCTATAATTTCTTTTCATATGATCATTGAATCATAGACTGGTTTGGGTTGGAAGGGACCTTAAAGCCCGTCTCATTCCAACCCTTGACATGGGACACCTTCCACTAGCCCAGGTTGCTCCAAGGCCCACCCAGCCTGGCCTCAGACTCTTCCAGGGATGGAGCAATCACAGCTTCTCTGGGCAACCTGTGCCAGGGCCTCCCCACCCTCACAGGGAAGAATTCCTTCCCAATATCCCATCTAACCCTCCCCTCTGGCAGTTTGAAGCCATTCCCTCTTGTCCTGTCACTACACACTCTTGCAAATCGTCTCTCTAAATAACTATATAATAAAGATAATACAGATAAACTGCATATTCTAAAAACCCAGAGCAAAGATTAAAAAAAAAAAAAAAAAAAAAGGTGGGTGGGTTTTCTTTTAGCACTTTATCCTTTGGTAATAATGGTGAGAAATAGGATTTATCAGATAAGCTGTTGCAGGCTTAGATTTGATTGCTGGGTTCCACATGACGTGGAAAGATTTGATCATTTTTGAGTAATCTGGTTTTTGGGAATTGTGTGGAAGGATTTGCAGCCTCTGGATGTGATGCTGATGAGGGCCCTTGATGCCAAAGGGCTCTGGCTTTGCATCTATTACACACACAGACAATGTTTGGGTTTGAAATAATTTCTATGCTTCGTGCATAATCTGACATGGAGAGGACTGGAAGTTCAAAAGCCTCTATTTTCTGTCACTGCTTTTATTACAGGCCAGAAATCTTGTTCAGCCAAAAGATTCGTTAAAGCATAGTAGAGTTGCTGCATAAAAACCCTGCCACAAATTCATCAGTGTTGTCCAAAGTTTTACAGCACACTTCTAAATAAAAAGAAAATTAATTAGCTGATGGGCAAGCTCAGGAATGCCACATAAATATGTCTGTTTAAATCTCAGCGCTCGGACAGCAGTGGGTTCTGCTGCAAAATGCAATAATCTGTCACTCCATGACATTTGGAGAAGTGCAGGATGGAAAGCAGCCTCTGTGCTTGTGCCAGACTTTATTTTATGTGGGCCTATTTCAGGGGTTGCTGACTATATATTAAGCAGCGTTGGCAGATAAACACTGATGTTTTATTTTCGTGGAGATTAGAGAGTGACATGCTCTGAAGTCTGGGGAAGTAGATTACTTAAACCACTATTACTTCTCTTGGATTTTTATTAGTATTTGGATTTTCCAGAATCATCATCTTGCTGTTCTCACCCCTCTGTCAACCCTGGCAAGAACTGATAGCCAGGTGACTTGGCTGAATGAAATAAGTTTCGCACTTCCCAGGGTACCATTTCACTCCAGCTTCATGCTTATGAAAAACTGAGGAGTTTGGGTTGTGGGTTTGGGACATAGAACCTTTCCTGGAGTTCTTACAAGAATGTGTGGTAAAGAGGGACTATTTATGAGAGAATGTAGGGACAGGACAAAGGGGAACAGCTTCAAACTGAAAGACAGTGCGTTAAGATTAGATATTTGGAGTAGATTTTTTACTGAGAAGCTGTGGCTGCCCCATCCTGGAAGTTTCCAAGGCCAGGTTGGACGGGGCTTGGAGCAACCTGGGCTGGTGGAAGGTGTCCCTGCCCATGGCAGGGGTGGGACTGGATGGTCTTAAAGTTCCCTTCTAACCCAAACCAGTCTGTGATTCTATGAACACAATAAAGAGATTATTTCTTTCTATATTGTCATGAACTTAATGAAATTGTGACATGGCTTGACTGCTACTTTTTATCAAGTCAGACATTAAAAAAATAAGTATTTAGTTGTTACAAACTACTGCTATTTGCCCTTTTAGGGGCATGTCAGATATTATAATCCATTTATCCATAATTTTTGGAAACTTGCAAGCCTAGGCAATGACAAGACCATCTTTGATAAAGCTACTTCTGCAAGTAGAATCCCAGAATCATAAAATAGTTTGGGTTGGAAGGGACCTTGAAGGCCCTGTAGTCCAACCCCCTACAATGAGCAGGGCCATCTTCACCTAGAGCAGGTTGCTCAGGAACATAATCACTGCCTCTTGCTTGTGTTTCTGTGATAAAAGTATTTCCTACCTTCTCTTTGGTGGAAATGTTAACATGCTGATGAAAGCTGAGATTCAGCTCTCCACCAAGCGGATAAGCATTTGAAATGGTTTTTAATCTGGTTTTTATCTGACATAAATTTCAATAAGGAAAAAGAGAAAGCTCTAAATCTGTGCCTGTGTCTTTGTTGCCATCACAAAACCAGTTTCTGTTCCAAGTCCCCAGAATACCCAAGGCTGTGCAGCCACCCCTGCCTGCACCAGGCACACCCTCTCCCAGGTGCCTCTGGAGCTGTTTTGCTATTTGGCACTTTCTCTGAGCTCAGTTGAACTGATGGTTTGTGACCATATTGTCCCTTCCACCAAAAACTTGGTATTCAAGGACTGTGCTGAAGGACTTGCCTCTGAATCAGAGAGTTATATAGAGCCCAAAAAAATGGTAAATACAATAGCAGATGGTTTATATCAGTTTGACAGCATCGTTTTTGGCCAACCCCCAAAGCTACAAACTTCTGAGCTGGGAGTTGGAGTTGTTGCTGTTTGAAGTTGGGAGAGGAGGCTCTGAAAGCTGAAATTCTCCAAAGCTGATCCACAATTATTTGGCTCTCCAGGAGGTTAGAACAGTGCTCTGGATTGGTCAGTGCCAAAATAAGGTGAAGAACAACATAAGAAAGTAGCATTTAGTCACCTAAGGTGATGGGAATGATATTTGAAATTAAACATGCAAAATAAAATGAGTGGACTTATCATTTAGAAATGCCCAGAGAAGCTTCATTTGCACAGAGGGTTTTTTTCAGGAAGGACTGGTTGGAAACTTCAGCTATAACCACACTTTTACAGAAGTGGTTTTCACTTATTACCAAAAGGACTAAAACATTTTCAGCCCTCAGCACGTGTGAGTTGTTTGGGTTGGAAGGTTTTGAAAGCACAGCCATGAGCCGTTAGATCATTATTATTTATCGATGGCCTGTCTGACGGAGATCTGAAAGTCTGACATTTCAGTTGGCCACAAATATAAAAACCAAACCCAGCATGTTCAAAAAGAACACAGCAAACAAAGAAAAGCAATCCCCTTTTCCAGTTATCTCTAAGAGCAAGTCTTGTAAAGGCATTAAAAGGTTCTGAATCAGGGCCATGTCAGCAACTCAAAAAAAGGGAACCTCCTCCTCTGCCAGATTTCAGCTTTATCCTTGGCAAGTGCATGGCACCAGAGAGGTGAATTTTCTTTAATTTAAATTTCCCCCTCAGAGCTGTTTTACCAGGCTAAATAGTAAAACCAGCAGACAAGAAATCCAAGGAAATATATTCAAGGAAATTCAAGGAAAATACATCCAGGAAGAGAATGAGAGGTCTCAAATTTACAAGCAAGGGGGCTTTTTTCAGTGGAAAATTAGATCTTTGTCTTCAATTCTGAGGCACTCTGTTGCTGAGCTGCCTCATGCACACCCCATCAGCAATATTGTACCAAAAATTAGGTCTACACTGAAACCTCCCTGAAGGTGGAGAGGCCAACAGATGCTCGGACTGTAATTCTGAAACAGAATCTCCGCAACCTTAAACCTCAGTATTTAGTTTTCATTAGAAAAAATCAGTTTTCTAAAGTTTTGTGATTTCAAAGTCTCCTTTTCCAGAAAGCTTCTCTGCTGCTCTTTGAATTTCCCTTAGTCTTTCCCCTAATTTCACCTATTTTTTTATTATACAAATAAGCAATAAGGCATGGGGGATTTTAAATTTTCCATATCTTCCATTTCAGGAGTTGTTGTTTTGCTCCCACAGGGAAATTCTTTCTTCCCTGCAGCATTTGAGGACTTTTGTATAGAAAACAGCCAAATACAATTCTGGGCTTTTTTTTAATTTTATTTTAATTATTTTTAAGAGATCAGTGAGTCAAGGAGTTTCTGACATACATCTTGAATTTATCATTTATGCAACGAATCGAGCAGGGTTTCACCTGCCAGGTTTGGAGCAGCTCATCAATGAAATCAGTTGCTTTCCCAGGGAAGCAAATTGGTATTAAAATTTCTACCTGGGCACAACATCAGCTGTCAGCAAGATCATCTCCAAACCTTCCTCTGAAATCCATTCCATGACATGATTTGTACTTTACTCCTCCCTGGTTAGGAGTTCTCTGAGCTAATCCCAATTAAGAAGAATGGCCATCGGGAGAGCAAAGATTTAAAAATAAATGAGCTTTTCCAAGCAATAAAGTTTCCTTGGGTGAAGCAGAAGAAACCAAACTTGTCTTCTTTGTTCTCAACAAGAGATTCCCAAAAACTCAGAGAGACAAACCAGTAAAACTAATTTTACAGCTCCACAGCATGAGTGCAACATTATTGTTTTCAATTCCATCTGTGAATAAAGAACAAATTAGCACTTATTGTTTGAAATAGGAATGTGCTGGTACTGTTGACATTGCCAGAGTTTATTGTCCCATGCTCTGGACCTGGAGTGGGAAGTGACATTTTGTTAAGGCTGTTAGAATATGTTCTACACTGCTGGAGTTGTGAATTCATTGTGCTACAGTTAATTCCACCCCTCCAAATGGCCCTTTTCTTCTTTGCTTTATCCTTTTCTCTTCTTATTTTTATTGTTATAGTTAGCCAGCAATTAGCTTTTTTAATCAAGATTCAAATACAGTCTCATGAGTGGTTCAGGCCTAATAATGAGCATTATAAGATTCCCAGGGAAAGTGGGTGTTTGCTTGTCTTTTTGTTCCTTCCCATTCACATTTGCCAGGTTCATATTGTGTATGCAAATTTCCATTTGGGCTGTATTAGTGTACAATCTTGAAGTTAAAAAGCCAGAATATTTTGAATTCCAGTAATCCTCAACAGCACAAAATACAATGGGCTTTCTCCTTCTGCTTTAACTAATTATCTCTGTGCAGCACTCCAGGTGAATTTCAACACAAGCACTCTAATAATGTAATTAAAAATGTATAAAGGAATTAAAAATGAATTAAAAGGGAATCCTGCAAAAACTTTCGAATTCGGACTAAATTAAAGGAATTGACTTAAGCCCCTCAGCTTTAAGGGACCTGCAGCTGGGAGATTAAGATTAAGTTGGGATCCCACCAGGACCTAATGCAAAACAACATAAACTTCAAGCTGAGCAGGAAACAATGAATCTGCACGTCTCTTGGGGTCTTGTTCCCTTAAAGGCCACCTGTACCCTGTAAATAGGAATGTTGTGCCAATAAATCTTGCCACCAGTAACAACATTCCCTGTTTAAGAGGCACTTGAGGGTGGTAGGAGAGAACCTGGTCTAGTGGGAGGTGTCCCCACTGATGGAGGGGGTTCGGAACAAGGTGAGATTTAAGGTCCCTTCCAACCCAAAACATGCTGTTATTCCATCATTCTGTGACTCTCCTGAAGCTGCATTTGAGCCCTGGGGCAGGGGAGGATCCAGCTGTTGATTTTCCCTGGTTCTGGGTGGGTTTGGGTACCAGCATTTATGGAGGACCTGCTGACTCTGCTCCACCCAGGAGGATGCAGCTCTCCAGGAAGGGCAGCTCCCAGCAAAGCCAGCCCTGTCCACCCCTGCCAGCATTTCCAGCTCTCCTCCAAACAAGCTCCAGCCCAGGAATGCCTCAACCTTGAACAAAAGCATGAATCATAGAATTAAGGATGGAAGAGACCTCCAGGGTCATCAAGCCCAACCTTTGCCGGGATCCCACCTTGCCCACTAAACCATATCAGCAAGTGCCACTTATCTGCTCATTTATGAACACTTCCAGGGCTGGTGACTCCACCACTAACCTGGGAAGCCTATTCCAAAGCTTAACCACTCCTTCAGTGGAGAAATGCAGTTTTAGTTCTTCCTGCCATTTGTCCAGACTTCCAGGCAATTTTCAGGAGCACGTGGAGCCAGGACAGCCCCAGCATGTCCAAAATCCTGGGCTGGCTTTGGGGAGCACAGGCAGAGCACCCCAGACTCTCCCCACCTGCCTGCACATCCTTGGCAGCAGGTGTGGATGGAGGCACAGAGGTCACTTGGACCTGGAGGCACATTTAATGCCCGGGGAGGCCCTCAGGAGCTGCCTTGGCTTTAGTTGCTCAGGACTTCTGGCTGCACAGCAAAGTAAAACAATTAAATCAGGACAGGCCAACTAAAGTATCTGTTTTTACAATCACAACGCTGTCAAATGTATTCCTCAGGTAAACACAGCAACCAGCCCCTATTAATTGTCCCTTTGTAATCTGCAGAAGGTCAGGCATGTCTCTTTTGGAATAAACCCTTACAAGCTCTCCTTTAGTCCTGCCAGACTTGTGTCTCAGGGCTATGCACTCCCCTTCAGCGCTGTGTGTGACTGCTGGCTGAATTGAGGACAGGCAATGACCCAACCCAGCAACATCCCAGAAAGACCAAGTGTGCAGGCAGTGGAATTCACTGAGAAACTGCCACTAATCACAAGAAAACATCTGCAATCACACATCAAAGTCAAAGTGCACTCCAAGTGATGTGTGCGTGGAGAACGACATGGAAAATATTATTTATCACACTGGACACCTTCATTTTTCTATTACTTCTCCCTTCCTTCAGCCATTCCAATTATTTTGTGTATTTTTTTTGTTTTCAGGCTGGAAGATAACAAGAAGTTTACTCCTCCTCGCGAGAATTTTAATACACAAAATATTTCTCTCTAAAAATACATTCCTGAATGTCTAATAACCCAAACACAGTGTAAACAGGAGGCCCTTAAAAATGCCTTTCTGAAAATATCCTTCCTTCTGAAGCCACTCAGCCTGTTATTAAAAAATAATGATAGAAATTGTTAACACCGTATGGAAACACATAAACATATAAGTTGAAAGTCTTTCTTCCAGCTGCTTGTCCCAGTTTGCTTATTTTAGTTTATAAATTGCTGGTTAGGAGGATTTTGTGGGTTTGAGCTCAGGGTGCCTGACGAGGGTTTTCCCAGCTAAAGGCACTGCAAGGAAAATGCCTTCTCCAGGCTCCCACGAAACTGAGGCCATTCCCAACCACCTCTGGAAAGTGGGAGGGCGGAGCTGGGGGCAGAAACCACCGAATTCAGGGCAAGTTCTTTCAAAACAAAAGGGTGTTTTGCCACCACTTTCTTTTTTTTTTTTTTTTTTTCCTCTTCTCTCTCCTGTGGGTTTTATTCAGTGCAGGGTTCACAACACAAACTGAATGCCTGGGTTTTCAGCAGGGAAAAGAAAGCATTAAGAAAACATGCCCAAATAGGCTTTGGGCAAGAATTTGAAGAGGCAAGTGCTTAAAGCCAACAGAAACTGATGGAGCTGCACAGGGCAATTAATTACCCTGGATTGTGCCTGGATCCCATATTTATTCAGGACTCAGATGGAGTCAGACTCTCTGCTCTTGCTTTTTGTTTCTCCTCTCCCCCTCTAACATTTCCTGTTTGAAAGAGTCTTACTCCAGAGTCTTCCTCTGCTTTCGGAGTCGGGATGCACCTAGTTGGGTTGGGAACACTGGGATACACTAAGCTATAATGTCTTTTGAAGCAAGAGGATTAAGAAATACCCACAGGTACCAGTTCCAAAATACTTACTGCAAGGCATCACCTCGGCAGTGGATCTGTTTCTGTGGAGTGATCCCAGTGTGGATCCTCAGCAGTTTTCCTGGTCTGGATGTTGGCGATTGCCCCTTCCCACACAGCTTTTCCTGCTTTCCCTTTTTAAACTCCATAACTTCTTTTATACTTCCAGTTTGGACAGACCTCTGTGTGCACAAAATAAAAAGCATTTGTTAGACAGCAGGCGGGTTCTTCACCTGAGAGAAGCTACCCCAGCGACACAAGAAGAGCCATTCCTCGTGTTAAATCCTTCCTGAGGAGAAAAGTCCCACCAAGTGCAGCTGGAACTCTCCCTAATCTGATCAAATGATCCTGTCTCAGCCCTGATTTTGCATTTTAGCTGGTAAGGAGAGCTCCAGATGGGAAAGCACCGCTAAATTGGCTTACTTAGAATAATGAGAGCGATAATGAGACCTTGCCTCACCTGCAGGAGAAATGCCCCACTGCAGGGATGGCAGGGAAACCAGCAGCGAGATCTTGGAGCACTTTGAGGTTATCCACACAAAGACAATGACCTTTAAAGACTTTGCCCACCAGGGAGAAGTTCTGTAGCTGAGCAAGTGGGAAAACACATGAACCTGAAGAATTATTTCCTCTGGAAATAGCTAATATATTACAGGCTAAATAGACCCTCCACGTCTCAGAACATTATTCTGGCCATGTTCGCAGTTTCCAGCTAAGTTAAAAATCAGCCTGCAATGCAATAAAACAAAATGTGAGGCAGATCTCCACCAGGAACAGGATGTTATGGTGCAGGCAAAATTGAACCTGCTTTGAAGATGATAAAATTGGCTGAAGCACAGGGTGGTTTGACAAGCTTTACATAACCTCCTGTCCAGGTGTAAGACCGGGGATAAAACGTGAGAGGAAAAAGGAGTTATGTACAGGGGGATTTCCTGCAAAGCCTCTGGGGGATCCCACTGCACTCACCATCTCTCTTCTGATTTGGGTGCACAAATTACAATTTTTCTGTCTTGATAAGGATTTCTGCCATAAAACCACAGGCAAATGTTTATTAGTGGATGAGCTGAAAAGAGACAAAAGCTCCTAGGAGGGAAATCCCACCGAGCGAGGCTCTGCCTCACCAAACCCTCCACACTGACGGTGCCAGCATCTGCATTGGAGCTGATCCCTGGAATTAATGACTGGTGAGTGGTGCAACCCTTACGGTTCTTTGACCTATTTTAAGTGTCTGGTTTAGGATGACTGAGCTGATCCTGAAAAATATGCTTCTTGCTGTCAACTCCAAAGGTGCTTATAAGAGAACATGCCATGATACAGCACATGCTGGGGTTTTACAGCCTTGTTACAACACTTCCCAACCACAGACAGTTCAAGGTCAGGATCTTCCCAGACTGTCTGTAAGCTTTTTTTTTTTTATTTGGTTGGTTTCAGTGTATACATTCCTCACTTAATGTGCATTTACATTCTGCATCTGGGTGCTGCAGATCACTTTGCTCCCATAAAAATCTCATCTGGCCGAACACTTGCGTGTGTTAAAGTGAAAATAAGTTCTGAGGGAGTTGTGCAGAATGTTTGTGCAGCTCAAGAGTAAAAAGATCTGCAAAAGGACGTAGGTGGTGTAAGAATTAGCAGTGAGATGTTAAAGTAAGAGAAGATGTTTGGGTGTTCTAGAGGAGATGAGGGAACAGGTTCTTGCATCAATAATTCCAAGCATAAAATATCAGAGAGGCACGTGGAGATATCTGTGAATACCTCCACAGATATAGAGACTATGGAGATGTGAAAAACAGATGTAAATAGAGGTTTGAGAGTGATCAGAAGTAGAAATGTAAGTGCTTATTAAGTCTGATCAAATCTGGGTAACGTGTTTGGGCAAAGAAGCAGCAGATGAGAAGCTGAAGCTGCAGGAGGAAGGGGAAAGACAAAAAACAACCGAGAGTTGGAAGAAATCAGACTAAAGTAGAATTTCTAGGGGGAAAGAATCAGAATGGTTGTGATTTTTGTAATTTTTCTTATGTTTTTCAGTGTTTGTATTGAATCTGAGGGTATAATTTCTGGGTGAGTGTGGGGTGCTGTGTTTCCCTCTGATGCTGGGTTATATATGTACATATACTCCTCACACAAACATATATATATATGTGTAAGGAGTTGGTGATAGACATGCTCCCAGCATGGAGAACTTCCTCCTTTATCATAGAGAACTTCCTTTCCCTCATGAAATTCATGGTTTCCCATCCCAAGTCCTCTGCTGGCAGATAACTCAGATGAGTCACGATTATGCAAAGATATTGCGCTCGCTGCCTGCAACTTTTATTTGTACACCAGGCATCGTTTGAACTTTATTGCTGCCATTTGCCTTCTATCTCTAATACCAGACCTGCCTGCAAACCCCCCAGAATCCTTTAAAACACACAGTTCATTAGCTCTGTTTTGGAAAGCATTGTAAACACTGAAAATACATCTCAGACAGGGGTGTCTGGAATTGATAATGAAATTATGGTGCATTCTACGGGCAGGGGGAATCATAAAACAGATATTAATGTGGAACTTGAGCCTTTGGATCCTGCAATATTAAGAAAAATCTCAGATAAAGAGCCATTAATGGCACTAATGTGTGGCTTCCATTTTAATTTCTCCATAGAAAACTCCAAGCAATGCCGTTTATCCCAATATTAGTATGGTTTTTTTACTCTTTCCAGCTTTAAAAACGAAGCAGTTTGTATTAGATTACAACCCCAGAAGAGCAGACCAGCCCTGGAGTAACACAAGGAATTAATTTCTACCCCTTGCTGCATATTTTTCTCTAGGTCTCTCCATACTCCTGTGTATTTGCTGCGTGTGCTCCTGGTTGGGATGCACGGGAGGTACACGACTAATTTAGGCCACGCCGAGTTAACAAACCAAGAGGGAATTCATTCATTACTTAAACATGTAATTTCCAAACTGCTGGTAGTTCACCTGTACAAAATGCAGCCTTTTTGCTTTGTCATTTTGGAGAATGAGCCTGAGACAAAATTATCTTTAATTGCATTTGCTGCTAGAGAGGATTTTACTTTCTAATGTTACTGGAGAAGTGGGAGAATATTGCTAATGTGACCAAGGTGGAATTCATTTTTAGATGTGCATGAACCACATATATAATCTCTCTATATATAAGATTGCACACTCATGTGTCTGTTTACCTGTCCAACTATCTGTACTAATGGCTTTTTAAGTCATTAAGTATTTATAATGAAATTTAACAAAGAGATGGAGTTCACAGAGGTATTAAATGCCTTCCATTTTTGGAAAAGCTGGAAACTGGAGGAAAGCAATAGGAATAAAGATTAGTTCACCCTTTATTAGACATCAGAGAAGCCGGATAAGTGTATCCCATGGGATACTGCTGCGCTCCCAGGAAGATTCCCACTTATGAAGGATGGTGAAAGGACTCAGAGCAGCTTTGTTTTGCTGAGGAACTTGTTTAAATTGAAGTATTAAAGCAACTTCAGATCTCCTCTACACACTTTATTGTGTTTGGCTACTTGCTGCCTTCAACTGAATAATCTGCTGCAAACTGACTAAATTAATGTCATCTCCGTACTGAAATGGTGCCCAAAATCTGGCTGTGGCACTTGGGAGGCTGTTGGTTGTTTTTCCATATCCTTTTACACTGGAAAATATGGAGTCTGTGTGAAGCAGCATTTAATGCCCCTTTCCACATTAGCACATCCATATCTAACTCACGATAGAGCTGCCACAGGAAGAAGTGGCTGGTCTTTATCCATGTTATTTAGTGCCACATTCCCAAATACCTTATTCCCAAGAAGTCGGTGTGTCTTATAAGGGTCTCAAACCATCCCAGCTGGATGTGCCTGGATTTCTGGGATGAGCAGTGAGGGCCCACAAGTCTGCACTCCCACTAACTCAGATTTTCCTGCAGAATAAGCAATCCCTCCAAATGGGGGAACAATCCTCAGTGTGTGTGTTTGTGGAGGAATCAGTCATAAGGTGTGGCACAAATAAATCAATTTCATCGGGACTTTTTGGGAAAACTCCCATTGGAAAAGGGAGTTTGGTTGTCTCAGCTCATGTGCATTGATCAAAGCTCTTCTCAGTAAAGTAAAAACAACGTGGTGAAAGTGGGGATCAATCTGTGCCTGGAAAAGAGAAATGAACAGTCAGCAGGGAGAGCCCCTGTGAGCACATTTAAGTAATAAGACCCAGCAGGACATTCCATTGTTAGGGCAGACACCCTGAAGTGTCTTAATGTGATTATAATGTGGCTTCCTGGAACAAAACAATTATAACTACCTTAAATAGAACATTATTATCAATATTCTGCAGGGTTAACCAAAAGCCAAGCAATTAAATTTTGATTTTTCACCCCATACATACAGTTTTAAAAAGCATTTCCAAAGACACTTTGCCAAAACCACCTTTTTTTTTTTCTTGGTCCCTTTCTGGTCCCTGGGCTCAGCACAGACACTGAGGTCAACACAGCCCAGATTTAATTTCAAAACACACTGTTAAAAATTTGTATGTAAATTCTTTTTTTGCTTGGTTAGTTGGCTACCAAATTGAATGCTCCTCGTGATAGTTTAAAAAGAGATTGAATGTATTCTAAGAGATATTTACAGCTTGTTTTCAAGGTACAACCCCCTCCCTATTTGAATATATTAATTTAGTTTTCCAAGGTGCACTTGTGTCCTATTCTGTAGTGGCAGTGAGGGGGAAAATGGGAAAAGTTGTAGCATCATTTTCATTTGATGAACATTCATCTTGTGTAGAAGTGTAATTTATTAGTGGTGAGGGCATAGAATGTACTTCCCTTGGTACAGACACTGTTTAACCTCCCCGTCAAGGACTTTGGATGGAGCCAAAGCGCAGCCTCAGCAGGTCTGCAGGTGACACCAGACTGGGAGAGGTGGCTGACACACCACGGGGTTGTGCTGCCATCCAGCAGGGCCTGGACACGCTGGAGAAGCCAACTGGAACATCATAGAGTTGATCAAGGAAGGGCAAAGTCCCCTGGGGAGGAGCAACCCCTGCACCAGCGCACACTGGGACCAACTGAGTGGGTGGGGAAGGGCCCAGGGGTCGTGGTGGACACCAAACTGCCCATAAACCTGCAGAGTGCCCTTGCAGCAAAGGTGGGCACTGGTGTCCTGGGCTGGTTTAGGGCAGAAGATGGAAGAAGGAGATCCTTCCCCTGTACTCAGCACTCAGGAGACCCAGCTGGAGTGCTGGGCCCAGTGCTCATCTCCCCAGCACAGGAAAGACAGGGACACACTGGAGCAAGTCCAGCAAAGGACCATGAAGATGATTAAGAGATGATTAAGAGGCTGAGTGAGCTGGGATTGCCCAAAGGTTCTTCTCAGTGGTGCCCAGTGACTGGCCAAGAGTCAACAAGCACCAAGTGAAGTATGGGATGTTAAAACCAGGTGGTCAAGCACAGGATCAGGTTCCCCAGAGAGGGTGTGGAGTCTCCATCCTTGGAGATGTTCCAAGCCCAGCCTGCTCTGGCTGCCCTTGCTCAGGCAGGGGCTGGGCTGGGTGATCTCCAGAGGTGTCTCCAATCTCAGCCTCTCTGGGACTCTGATGTGACAAAGAAAATGACCACCTGAGTGTCCTGATTTCCAGAGGAGTGGCTAGAAGAATGTTTTGTGGGAAGTCTACCTTGGGAGATGGGGTTTCCCCTTTTACCTGCCTGTCTAATGACACCACACACAGCCTTGGCAACAAAGCAAAGATTTATTATTGATATTGTGACTTATTGAGTCTTCTCAGTTTCCACTGGCAGTTTTTGCAGCTCTGCCTTTTTCTCCCTTCAAGGTTCATTTGGCCTATTTAAGATCTTATGTATTTTTCAAGACCTTTTTTTTTTGTGGTTGGATCTCTGTTGTTGAACATATACATCCTTAAAAGAACAACAAAGTCAAGAATTCAATATCCACAAGCTTTATTCTGGCAATTTTGTTTAAACTTTATATTAAAATCTGTCACAAAAGCTTTAAAAATGCATCTGTGAATCATTTCTAGTTGAATATTTGCTTTGTGTGTTTATATATTTAAACATCTTTTCATTATAGAAACCCAGGATGACTAAACTTGCCTGGATCATTTGTTATTAATAAATTTTTAAAGCCTACATTCCCCAAAATTGCTGGGAGCCTTAACTCCTCCATTACCACCAACAGGGACTAGCTGAGCATTCATTTTCCAAACCTGAGCAGATAAATTCAATTCTCACATGGTATTTCAGGTATAAATATCTGCACAAGGATGTTCTTGAAGTTGGCAGGCTCACAGCGGCAAAATGAAGCTGACACGAGTTCCAAATGACCAATGATTTAAAATTTGTAGGAAATAATAAGACAACTTATTTGCAGAGGCCATCCAGGCTGCTGGTGAGGTTTTTCACAGCAGGTTACTTATCAACCTAATAGAAATGCTGACATGCACAACCTTAACTCCTGTATCACCCAGGCAGGCTCTCATCCAATTGATTTGTGGTTGTTTCCTTGGATGAAGACATAAAGTGGATGTGCTTTCCAAAATACCCTCAGTTCTTCTTTAGGACAAAGAGGCTGTCCCAGAGGTACCTGTGATTGCCTGATTCAAACAGATTTTTATGATTTTTTTTTTTGGTGCCTTAAATGACAGGGTGACATATTTTTCACCAGCTGAACTGCAGCCCTGTGAATAATGACAGTATTTTCAGCTGATGACACCCTACCCTGACCTCTATCCAGGAAGTTAATCCCAAATTTACTCAGTTTTTAAGTTCACACTGCAGCAGCAGAAGCATTTTTTTCTGAACTATGTCAGGTAATTATATTGTTTTGCATTTTTCAATTATCTAAATTATCATATAACGTTTGCAGCAGTGGCAGCGTCACACTGCATTTTCTCCTCAAGTTCTTGTTTTCCAAACTATAAAAATATAGTAAGGTTTATTAATTTCCTTCCTTTTCATTCAAAATCATTGTGCTGAGGAAAAAAAACCATGTTATATTGCAGGGAGTAAAAACAGAATGAAAGAATAAATCTAACAATCACTTTACTAAAATAAACATGTTTTTGTATGACAGAGATTTGCTCACAATGTCCATCTGGATGGGGCTTTGAGTAACCTGCTCTAGGGGAAGGTTCCCTGCCCATGGCAGAGGGGTTGGAAATGGGTGAGCTTTAAGGACTCTTCCAACCCAAACCATTCTGTGATTCCCTGATTTTGTGACTGTAAATGCAATTTTGGTGTTGGTCTGTCAGTCTTTACCTTCATTCAACCTCTGTCTCACCTGAAGTCTGGGTGGGCAGCTCTTGTTTCATCCTGGGGGAGAGGAGTGGTAGCAGTACATTATTCCAATAAGGGCAGAGGATGTGGCCCTACAGACCATTTTTAATTAGATATTGTTAAAACACAGACTTTTAGGATCTATCTTTTTGTTAGGAGCTCATCCACCTTTCCTAACCTGGACTGATGGACCACCTCTCTGCCCTGATTTGCACCACTAATCCTACACAACCCTGGCAGGATTCTTCTTCCCTACACGTGGAATTGCCAGTGGCCCTACAGGGGCTGCTTGTGGCAGGCACAGGCACTCACGAGCTGCTGTGGTTGATACCAACTTTTGGGCCAAGTCTTGGCAGGATACCTAATTTCAAGATCTGAAAAGCACCTCCAGTGGCATAGGTGGATTCAGGAATTGCGGAGTAAACACGGACTTGGCACTGAGAGTCTTGTCACAAACTCACTTTCACGACAGGGATTTACTCCCCAGGTGCTAAAGCCTTGCCTCTGCATTTGGTTAATGCTGTCATTTTGGGATCCCTGCATTAAACATGTGATTGGAAGCCAAAAGATATTTTATAGGCGGTGTTACTTTCTATAGCAAAGAGATATTTTATAGTCGGTGTTACTTGCTGGAGCAAACATTTATGGGAGTCTGAAACTTGATACACAAATATTTGAACATTTTCCCACATCCGTATGGTGAATCACTTATATAAATACATTCTGCAGCCTTAGCAAGTCAGGATCCGTTTCAGTAAATCCCCCTTTTAGAAAATCTCTGTCATTCTCTAATCAGCTTTCTCTTTTTAGTTTTCATCCATATGTACGTTGAGAAGTTCAGTAAATAGCGAGTTTCCAAAATCGTTTCAAAATATTCCTAATCAAAACCCAAGCAAGGATCATAATCAATTTGTCCTGTGGACTTTTTCATTAAACTGATTTTTTTATTATTATTTGTAAAACACATTCTTGTTTGCTTCCCCCTTTGAAAACATTTGAAATGAGATGCTTAAGGGCAATCAATAATTTAAAGCACAGGAAAAAAAAATAGTTCCACTCCTCACTTTGCTGGGAATGAGGTTGTTAATTTCTTTTTATTTTATTTTATTTTATTTATTTATTTTTGTTTCAAGTGAAGGTTGTTAAAACTGATAGGTCTGGGCTGAACACAGCTGAGGGACATTTCTGTTTGATGGTATCTGCGCCGAGGGAAGGAATCACATCGCAAGTGTTTGGGGATCAAAGGCAGTGAAGGCAATCACGTAAGCTCCAAATTGGATTGCTATGGCATATTTTATTTATGTAAACATTGCCAAAGGAATCAAATCGCTGGAATTGGAATACCTGATTCAAAGGGCTACCTTGCAGAAATAACAGCAGATTATAGGGTTGGCAAAGGATGAAACCCTACACCTGCTCCTGTAGCGGCAGAGAAGGAAGGAAACAAGTAATATTCCAGGCTGAAAAGCAGTGCTGCAAAGACACAAATCATCAGTCTAGAGAAATGTAGCTCTCAATTAGAACCATCAAGTGTGATTTGCTCTGGGACAGTACAGAGGTTGATATGATCCCCTTGTCAAAATAATCACAACCTACCGCGGCCATTGTGCTCTCAGAGTTCCTTAATGACAGGGTGGGGAGATCCAGGCCCTCATTTAGACCTGGAGCACTTGTGGAAATGACAGCAAAGGGCGGCAGATCTGATTAAACAGATTGGCAGCTGAAGCTGGAGGAGGCTGAGTGAGTTTGCAAGAACTGAACAGCAGCAGGATCCCGGTGGTGCCAACGTCCTTTGCGACCAGTGAGCAAGTTCTGCCACATCCTTACAGCAGGTCCACGCCAAAGGAGATGGGAATCATCACAAACAGGTTAAAATTACAACCTGGGATTGTCTTTTTTAACGAGAATTTCAAAACCCTGCAAGAAAAGATGATTTCTTCCTCAAGAGAAATGTTTTCCTCAGCAGTCTCTTTTTTTGGTCACCTGAGAGCAGATGTGTTGGCTGAGGGGACAGACAGCATCAGCGAAGCCCTGACCTCACAATCATCTCATTTTCTCCAACATTCAATTTTAGGGTTTTTTTTCCCCCTGTTTGCTGCAGTGAAGCTGAATAACATGGATAACAACACTTAAGTATAGCAACTATCAGTGCTGCTGCTCTGTAGAAACAACAGTAAATAGAGTCTAATTTTGCCATTCCATTTTGCCTCTTCATTGATGGCAGATTTCTTTTCTCAGCAGAAACAAACAGTTACCTCTGTCCTAGGTACAGCCAAGACACTTAGTCCACAAATTTCCAGGTACTTTCTTTGATCTCTGATGCTTTTGGGATTTAGGTCTGGAAGATTTTTGGTGATGGCCAAATTCACCACTTACATTTTTATCAGGAAGGTGCATATGGTCTGGTGCTATTTGGGCAGGGGACAAGCAGATCTTGGCTCAGCACCCCAGATGTGTGTTCCACCAATTCAGGCTTCCCAGTAATTCACTCCATCACTCACTACATCCTCAATTATCTATTAGGAGCCCTTTGCCAGTTAAAGGTCTGCAGATTCTGGTCTTGCCAGTGAGTTTGTTGCAAGACTGGATGTCCTCAGCAGATTTGTTCTTCATCAGCATGGCCTCTCTGACAATTTAGGTCCTGCCTGGATAAGATAAGGTAAGGTAAGGTAAGATATCTATTTCCCTTTCTATTGATCTTGGCCCCTGGTGTAACAAATGGCAGGGGGGGACGGAACAAACAGCTTCATGTGTGAGGGGATTCCTCTTTGCTGCCTTTCCCTGTTTACCACACAAAGAGGGAAAGCACTAAATATGTGCTAAAATGTTTTGAGGGGAGGGCTGGGGCAATATTTCATTATCTCCCTGGGGCAGGGGCAGGAGGAAACCTCTCCCTGTGCTATTTAACAACAGGCAGGCGGTAGGAAAAGAGTGTCAGAGAGATTAAGCCCTGGCTCTGACCCCCCCTGACACTGATGTAGTCTGCTGAGGAATTTCCCCTGGAATCTGAGCACCAATTTGTTTGAAAATCTATCACTGTCACCAAGAAATTGCAAAGTTGCAGCAGTCACCATCACCAGCTGACCCTGCAGCGTTCTGCTCCTGCTGCTGGTGGAGGCAGATGTCTCACACACAGAACACACATCAGCAAACAGCAGCCCCCAGTTCAGAAATCCTTCTTTAAAATCCATGTAATATCTTCCAATTTTTGTGTTCAGTTTTCTTAAACAATTTAATGTGTTTACAGAGAATGAATGAGCGGCGGGTTGGGCAGCCATTGGCCCAAAATGCCAGAAAAATCTAAATTAATTTCTCAAATCCAACAAAAGACGGAAGAAATGACATTTAGATTTTTCTGCCAAGGGTGCAGCTTACAAGTGCCTTCATGACCTGAGCACCAGAAGGAGCTGTGTAGGAATCCTTAAAAAATTTAAAAAATGTAATAAAAAAAGGTTGGTTTGGGAGTTTTCCTATCACAATCAAAAGCAAGGAGCACAACCATTGTTTTTGTCAATATTAAGTCCTTTTTTTGTTTGTTTTTCTCCAGAGATTTCTATTTTTGCATTTTCAAGTGTTTGATAGTTCAAATAATCTTTTGATGAAAAACAAGGAGGTGTTTTCCAGAGGAGATTAGATCCAGGCTGACTCTGCTCTGCTGAAGGCAATGAAAGCATTTGCCATCAAGATATTCCTTCTAGGCTGATCATAACCCTGTTAAAAACCCTCTTCCTTGTGTTTCTGTTGACTCTCAAAACCTTACCTTCCTATCCCACATTCCTGATGGTCACTGATGTCTAAGAAAGGAGCTTCAAAAAGCCTTTTAAAAATTATATCTGGGAGCTTTACATGAAAACAAAAAACAACTGCTCTGTATTACTATAAAGCGAAATAGGTGAATTTTAGTGGCTCAGGAACCACCTGAAGACCTCACACTTGTTTTAGGACATCCTTACTACAAAATCTACTTTTATTTCGTCTTTATCAATTACTCATTCACCTTCACATCCAAATTCAACCTAATTAAATGTTTTAGATTAACTTCATAAAATGCTTCTGAATATCTGTAACATTCCAGCACTTTAAGCAGTTTTGTTGCCAACAGTAATGCAGCCTCGAGTATTCAACACCTCCAGGGTTAACTTTGGATAATCAGCAACATCAATACATTATATTTTAATAAAAGGGGTTGCATTAATATGGTCTTTAGTGAAAACAGTGTGGCCAAGGATAACATTTTTATTCCTTGCATGTAGTTTGGGAATTTACATACAACAACACCCTGTTCTCTGGTCTTTTTTGAAAGCCAGACTTGCAAAACTGTAATTACAGACCTGAGGAGGACAGAAGAGGGGTTTCTATGTTTTAAGGCAAGATCTGCAAAATTAACTGCAGACTCTAAAATATTCTTCCTTTATTTCAACAATATGGTTATTTAACCTGGATTATAAGGTAAAACTAGAGTGATAATCATATTCAAACAATTTGTAGTTGGCCATCCATCCATCTATCCATCATTTATTAACTCATTTTCTTCTCTACTTTACATCTGTGACCAGTGGTAGGAGAAATAAAATTCCCAGGCATTGCCAAGCATTTCAGGAAGGGTGGTCAGCACATCTGAAACGCATTTACCATCTGGTGCCTTCTGTCATGTTAAAAAAGGTAACAGAGGAGACAACTTAGAATGTCTCTAATGCTTGAAATGAAAAAGCTGAGTAACACAAAACCACTGGGTAACAGCACCAAGCAGCTGGAACCTGCTCAATATTTGGTCATCTACAATGGCAGGTTGAAACGAGGAAAGCAAAGAGCTTTTCCAACTAAATGGCACCAACAGCAGGAGCTCCATGTGCAGCAAGCAGGGACAGAAACACCAGCTCTGCCTTCAGGACTTTGGGGTGTTATTGTGTTCGTGGGGAAAAAAAAAAGCAGAATTCCTTCTTTCTCTCTCCTGCTCAGACTTTGTTGTTCAAGGCAAGAAAGGCTGGGAGTTTTGGGATTATATTTGCTGTATTTGGTGGCCTCAAGACCTTCAGTCTCAGGGCTTGAGATGCAGGGAAGTGGGAGCTCCGAGCATCCTGTCACTCCTTCCCACGCCTTTTTGTCCTCCCTCATTTATCCACCTGGTTCCATAAAGGCAGAAAAGAGACCAAGACTTTCTCATCCTCACCATGCAATATTGCCTCCCTCATTTTGCAAGATCTCCCCTTAAACCCAGGATTTGCAGGATTTTGTAAATTAGCAGGAAGGAGGCAACTGGTTCTGTACATTTTCCCTGAAGCTGAATTTTGTAAGGGTCTTTTTTTTTGTTTTAATTTATTTTCCCGTATTTTAAAAAGATTCCAGAAAAGTCTGGCTTGGTCCAAGCAATCTCTAATTAATGTGCAGTGGGTTAACTTCAGGTAATTCCTGATCTAACCGTGCCTGTGAACAATGCCGAGAAATTACAATGTTTTTTATTTTCCAGCAGAAATGTGAAATAGAAACTGCTCTATAAAACCCCCTCATACCCATCGCTTCCCACCTCATTTGTTTAAAACGTGGTGGTTTTATGGCTTGTCTGCACCTCTCCTGCAGTGGGAATAATGAGAGGAAATGATACGACCTGTCCACTGCTTTCAGCATAAAAAAAAAAACCCTCATGTTTCTGCTACAACCAGCACATGCCTTTAAAAGAGATGACAGCAAATTAATCAAGAGCAAACACGAGTCTCTTCTGCCTGAGGGGTCTGTGTAAAAGGGTAAATAATCAAAAGAAAGGCTACAGCTGATTTATATTTCTTTATGATGATCAAAGGCAAATGGACCCAGGTTCAGCAAGGAATATAAATTCTGTGTGAAAACTCACTTTTTCTGCTGCATATAAAATTGAAAAGCCTTCTCCACTGAGCTAGATCTGGTTTAAAATCCATTAGCTAATACTGCACGCCCTAAGGTTAAAAAAGGAGCAAAATTCCAGAGGTGGACTAGACATTGCAGAGAGTTTTTTTATGCAGCCCTCAAGTTTTATGTGTCTGTCTTACTTTTAGCAGGAGATTAATATATTTTGAGGTGTCTGACTTGTTGAAATAATTGTTGTTGACACAGAGTTTCTTATATATATAATCAGCTAATGAACTGTGTTTCTCTGTTAAAAATAAATCAGCATTCAAAAAAAACCCACCCCAAATTCAAGAACCAACCAATTATACTCTGCAATTTGGGGTGGGTTTGATCTCTTTTGAGTGAAGAGAGGAGCCCTGAGCCCCCATGGGATTCCAGCTGGGATTCCATGGGATTTTGGGATGGTGGGATCCTACTCGTCCCACTGTTCCCTGTGCTAGAAGTTTGGATCATGGATTAAACAGTCTGGAACAGCCAGCACAGCTCCAGAGAAGGCAGAAAGTTCTTTTTTAGCCCTGACTGATTTTTATGATTTTTAGATTTTGGGGGCAGTGGAAAGATGTACTAAAACCCAATGATTAGAGAGAAATAAACCCAGTGAAATGAAAAGGTACATCCTCCTCCAGTGCTGGAGGTTGGTGGGCTTTAAAACCTTTATTACCATGAAAACAAAGCCAAAATATTCTACAAAACTTTCTACAACTGTTTCAAAAGTAAAATAGTGTGCCCAGTCTGTCACTATTTTACACTTTCTGTACACTATTTTCTCTTCTCTTCTCTTCTCTTCTCTTCTCTTCTCTTCTCTTCTCTTCTCTTCTCTTCTCTTCTCTTCTCTTC
>JAWWES010000011.1:2584481-2606908 GCA_035583135.1 Lophotriccus pileatus | reverse complement strand
TTCTCTTCTCTTCTCTTCTCTTCTCTTCTCTTCTCTTCTCTTCTCTTCTCTTCTCTTCTCTTCTCTTCTCTTCTCTATTCCATATTCTATTTTTTATTTTACATTCTATATTTTATATTTGCTTTTCTATTTTTTTCTATTCTATAGTCTGTTTTTTCCATTCTAAATCCCATTTTCTATTCGAAATATCTACTTTCTACTCCCTCTATTCTTTTCTACTCTATTTAACCTCAAACATCCAACCCACCCAAAATTTTGCATCCACACTTTTTATCTAGGATCTCTAAGTCTTTCATTCCTGCAAGTTTCACACCCTGCACAATCCTGCAGCATCTTGCAAGGCAGTATCCTCCTCTGAAAGCTTTTTACAGGTTTTGAATAAAATAATCTTTAAATGCCACAAAAGCTACTTGAAGGGGGGATGGAAATCACAGGAATACTTTTATTTGGCTTTTAAGCTCTTTAGTGATGGAATTGCTTTTCTCTAATTTCGTATCACCAATAATAACAGGATTATTTTGGTTTAAAATAGGGGGGTTGTGGAGTTATGGGAAGCAACCTGTGCTGTATGTGATTTAAATCTTGAATGTTTTTAGACATACACTGAAAATAGTGTGTTTTTATAATTCCCTGGGCAATAAATGAGGCTTAATAAGGTCAAAGGACCTTAAAAATTAGAGCTTCATATTCTAAGATGTAAATTTTTATGTCATAAAATACTTCTCAACACAAGGGTTTGTCCTGTCTATCCTTTTTTAAGATATCAGAAGTCACTGCACTGCCCTAATTCTGCTCCCATCTAAATAAATAGGTCTTTTATTTGGATTGGAAGGTAACCAAGGCAAGTGCTGGGTGCTCCTGAAAAATCTTATCTGTAAAGTTCGCGGGGATCTCCAAGAATTTATCCAAGATCAGAGACTTAATTTGGTTTGAAACCTTCAAACAAAGCGTTTTGCCAGTGAAATCCTTCCCTTCCACTGGAAGGGTTTGGAACAAGATGGTCCTTAAGGTCCCTTCCAACCCAACCCATTCTGTGATTCTATAAAATTTATGAGAACAAATGTATTAAATATTTAAAATTCCTGCATGTGCAGGAAAGCTCTGGAAGCCATCCAGGCTGGACTCCCATAGTTTTCAGCTCTAGGGTTCAGCTGCCGATTGCACTGTGCATATTTAATCAAGTGCACTGTTGTCGAAAGTGCTTCATTTAAATTCTTCAATTAATTAAAAAAAATCATAAATAACTCTTGTGAAATTGTTCTGTCTCTGCCAAGAATAATTAAAACCATTTAGCAGGATGAACCCCCTAATTGTGTGTGTTTGGCACTGCTAATTCACCGTAAAGCTGCGTGGTCCTGTATGAAGCAAGTCACTGATACATCGACTTCATTTTATTTTTGGGGGGATAAAATCTTGAAAACTTTGTTAATATCATCTCTTTCTGGGATTTTCTCACCTTCTCCCTCTTTCTGTGCTCCTGAAGTGAAACACCAACCAATTAAAGACCTCGTTGTGCTCAATATGTATTTTATAACAGATCGATTTCTCCGTGAGACGTTAATTAGTTCATCTTTTCTCTTTTTCATTTTTAATGCTTTAGGAACAATCAAAATGGGGCCAGTCACTGGATGGGGAAAAATACAGCCCTTTAGGGAATTTGTTACTTTAGCAGATACAAATATACAGATACATATACATAGAGCAGGTATTTCATAATGCTGGTCTCACTTTCAAAATGCAAGATATATTTGAATTTCCAGCTCTAAAATGCAGGTCTGTGACTCTTTGGGATGCGCTAAAAGTGTCAAAGGTGGCACCTGCCACTGCCTTGGAGGAGCAACACCTGCAGAAATGGTGCCCAATATCCAAGGAGAGAATTTCCCATAAGGCTGGAGGTGCTTTACTTGCTTTTAGTCTGTGCATTCTCAAATGATCCCTGGCAAGTTTGCAACTGTGTTTTAAATAATACATGAACTATCTGAGATCTGTATGAAAACCCCTATTGATTGCCAGGCCCTTGTGTCTGATCTGCATCCTGGTTCCTTCCAGAGCCCCTTTCCAAAAAGGTCTGAGGCCACAAACCTCAGCAGCAGGAGCTACAAACAGCAAGGGCAGGCCACGGTGGTCACTGACAGAGAAAAGTGTCACCTTGTTTACCTCCCCAGGGCAAAACTGTGTCCATTGGCAATCACCCTTCCCTTATAAAGTAAAATCAAACTTTTAAAAGTAAGCATGTAAAAGATTTTTTAAAAGAGCTGGGGGCTCTGTGTAAAAATTCTTGTTGCTTAAACAACTATTTATTGGATAACTAAGGCTTATTTTTTTTAATTTATATCTCCGTTTCATGGGACATCTTAAAAATAGGAGATTTTATCAGGCCAGTCTTTAAACAATTTACACAAAGTGAAATGGAATCCTTTAGCAAAATGATAAGAAAACCCCCAAAATGTCACTTTGGATCTAAAAAACCTTTTTCCTTGGGTTTCTCTTTTTTCTGATGAAGTGAAAATTTCTGCCTACAAACCTTTCAGCTTCCTCCAGATAATTTGGCATCACATGTTGGGAAAAAAAAAAAGGGGTTTAGGGCATCATTTAGGAAATGTCAGGCAATCAAGAGTCATCCAGTCCATCTCTCTTCCCTAAGACCTGATCAACTGACCACCCTTCCTTGTTTCTCAAGATTATTCCTGCAATGCTTCAGACCTGCAGTCTCCTAGTTCACAAAAATCCTGTAATGCCTGAGCAGAATCACCTTCCCTACAATTTAATCTCAGTGCTCCTTGTCCTGCTCTCTGTGGGCACAGCAAACCTGTTTCTCCCTTCTTTTCAAGAGCATAAAAGAATAGTAACTCAGCGTGGCTGTGATATTTTTTAAATGTGGGAGGTTTTTTTCCTGTTTTAGGAAAGGGAAATGCAGATGATGAATGGGAACACTCAGTGGCAGGAGAGAAATGATTTGCACTTAGTGCTTAAAATGTGTAAGCTGTAGTGCTGTATAACCACCAGAAAACATGAGATGATGTATAAAACACTGAGCCAGTGTTGCTGCTTTAACCTTTGTCACACATCTCCCCCCATTTTTTGCTGCCTGTGAAGCATTGCAAGAAGGTTTCCTGAGCATTAAGACAGCCTTTGTTTTAAAGACTGTGTTAAGAATCAATGAATTTAGGAAAAAAAACCCAATTTTTTAATTTTATTCCTGTCTCTGTCATCTCAAGCTGAGAATGTTATGATTTTGAGGAGCTTTAAGCTATTTAGTTCTTTAATTCTAAAGTCCATCCTCGAGTTCAAGCAAAACTTTAACCTTGACTGTCCTAGAGAAAATCTTGGACAAGATAAAAGTAGCTTCCCATGTATTTCCAGCTACTTCTCGTTCCCAATAAGATGCCGTCACTCCTGGGCCAGGGCTCAGGAACTCACTGAGAGGGAGTGGAATCTTTTAACATACAAAGCATGAAGCTGTCAAACAGAAAAATTCTGCTCCCAACTATTGACATGCTGGGAAAGATGAGTCTGTGGTTAATGGATTGAGGTTAGGCCTCTGGGATTTAATTCTCCACACCACAGACTTGCAGTATAGTTTTAAGGAAATCATTTATCTCCCTATGCATAAATTTTACACCTGCAGTGGAGGTGATAGTAGTGATATAGTAGTGATAGCAGCAATTCCTTATCCACACTCTCCCTGTCCCTGTTTCTGAACATTTTTTTACTCTGTGTCTGCAAACTGACACCCCCAAATATTAATCTCTGGGTGCTTTTCTGTAAATAGAGGTTTTCCAAGAAAGCACAGCAGTGATGGAGGTCCATTCTCTTTAAAGCCATTATATGGAAGGGTGAATAAAGCCAAATAACACTACAAATGACCAAAGGAGGGGGAAATTGTCAAGTACATTCACAGCAAGTGTTTAAAGATCATAGAGCAAGAGAATCATTAGGTTTGGAAAACCAGCCTTGACCCATGACCAGCTTGTCCCCCAGCCCAGAGCACTGAGTGCCGCATTCAGTCATCCCTTGGACACCTTGGACACCAGAGATGGGGATTCCATCACCTCCCTGGGCAGCCCCTGCCAATGCTTATCAACACTTTCCATGAAGAAATTCTTCCTGATGTCCAACCTGAACTTCCCCTGGCACAGCTGGAGGCCATTCCCTCTTGTCCTGTTGTTTGTTGCCTGGGAGAGGAGGCCAGTCCTTGGTACAACCTTTATTCAGGTAGTTGTAGAGAGCACATGTATGACATGCAAGACGAGTAGTTTAGGTGTCTGAGGAGACTGAAATGTCAGCTGGAAGTCCTGCTGGAACACGTGGAGGACATTCAAATCCTGAGTAGGGCAGATCTTGGATCCAAAGTTGTGTTTTTCCGTGCTTAAAACAAATTGGGAGGGGGGCACAGTTCAGCCAAGTCTTTCTGTAATCTACATAATAATAAAAACAATATCCCTGAAGTGCAAAATTTCAGCCCCTGTCAGCATCTTCTGCAGAAATTGAACTTTAGTAAGGCAAGTGAGATTTCTATTGAGTTTTACAGTGTGAATGTTTTCAGTGCAGCGTGGCCAAAGCTGACCAGATCCCTGGGATGGCAGGGAAGAGCTCTCAAGTGAGGGTGGCTGGGCACTGGGACAGGCTGCCAGTGGCCAGAAGAAAGGTCCTCACATGGGGAAATGGAGGGGCAGGCACTGATTCCTCCATGGTGATCACTGACAGGACCTGAGGGAATGCCTGGAGCTGTGTCAGGGCAGGGTCAGGTTGGATCTCAGGAAAAGGTTCTTCCCCGAGAGGGTGGTTGGCACTGACCAGGCTCCCCATGGCAGTGGGCACAGCCCCAAGGCTGCCAGGGCTCAAGTAATTGGATAACATTCTCAGGGACAGGATGGGATTGTTGGGGTGTCCTGTGCAGGGACAACAATTGGACTCCGTGATCCTTGGGGGTCCCTTCCCACTCAGGACATTCCATGATTCCTGATGAGCTCCAATGTCCTGGGCACCCACTCCAGGGAGCTGAGCCCCAGCCAGCTTGTCAAAACAACAATATCCAGCTGGAATAAAAATAGAGGGAGAAGGGGAGCAAAAAAAGCCATGAAGGAACCAGCTGGGCATGTTTCCACTGGATCAGGGAGAGCTGCATGGAATAGGGTTTCTTGGGATGTTTCTCCCTGCAGGGTTGATTTGCTCATGTCCCACAAGTGCTCTGAGGGAGTTCCAATCACCCACAGCCACAGGCCACCAGCAGCTGGAATTTTGGAGGAAAGCTGGGACACCACATGATACATTCCCTCCCTTTTGGCATTTTTTTCCCCCCCAAACCCCAGTCTGGTATTTTCTCGAGGGCTTTAGCAGAACAGATTCACATTGTGGGGGAGGGGGAATTTAATGCCTCAGCCTTCAAACCAGGCTGCTTTTGTGTCGGGAGATGCAGATCTGCACTCAGATGTTCTGCAGCTTCCCAGAGAGATGGAACCATTAATCTTAACAGAACAACCAGGAATATTTATCTAAAAAACCAGCTTTTCTGTGGCTCAGCTTTCCTATCAATGAGGATTTTTTGTTAGCTCTACGTGTTGTGTTAAATTCCCAAAATGCTCAAAAGGGGGTTTTTTCCTTTTTTTTTTTTTAAATTTTGTTTGAAAATGGGTCTCTAATACTTGCAAATTCTTAAACATTTATGGGTAAACTTCTGAATCTGCAAGCACTTGCAGATTTCCCATGACAGCTTGAATCCCTATATTAAACCTCATCTGGTAACTGCAAGTGTCAAAATTATTTCTACTCTGCTGAATCAGCCTAAGCTTGTCATTGCATCCAAGAGAAGTGGAAAATTAAAGTGAATTTCATTGCTTCATAGCCTGATACATGAAAAAGCATGTAGAAATGAGCAGCACATACAAAATCATAATCTTAAATTACATTAGTTCATGCTCTCTGGAGAGTTTCCTGTGCCACCAGGCAGGTAGAGACAATCTTCCTCAGTAATCACTGTTATTTATTGATTTTCTTTAACACTTTGTGAAGGAAAGAAAAAAAAAAAGCAACAAACCAACAAACAACCTGTGGGGGTATTTCCAGGAATCCAGTTGAATGTTTTCCTGAAGTTTCTAATGAGAAAGAGTGAGATGCCAGAAATAGAGTGAAAGGTGCTTTCCACCCCACTGTGTAATTAAGTTGTTAAAATGCCTTCAAATCTTATGTGAGTGAAAGATATTAATGTACATTTAATTAATTCATGCAAAAATGAAATGCTTTCGGTGGGAATCACAAAGCTTGAAACAGTCAAATTATCAAATATTCCATTATTTGTGCTTCTGACGTGTTGTGTGTATGTTAATGTTTTATTCCTTATATTATTTTATCTTATCTTCTTATCTCTTTTCCCCAGTCTCTCAGATGAATGCAGGTGAAGTAAAATGCATTTTAAAGTTCTGTGAAGTTTCCACAATAATCTTTCCCTCTGACCATCCCTTGGGAACCTTTTTTTTGTTGTTGGTGGTGTGTTCAATACAATGGATAGAAAAGGAATAAAAAACCCATTTTTCTGTGTTATTTTGGAGCCTTTTTTCCCCTCCCTGCTCCCTGGAGCCAGCTTGTACTTTTCTTTTCCACTTGGCCTGGTTCTCCTGGCATTTATCTCAAGTTCACACCTGTTCAAGGAGGCTGATTCTGGTGTGCTTACTCTGATTCTAGCATCTTTGCCTTTATCCATGGATATGGGAAAAGCCATGCACTGTAGCTCTGGGCTTGATTAGATTTAAGAATATTATTTATGTCAGTCCACATTGTTCTGATGTGGGACAGATATTAGTGCCTTTTAGCAAGACTACTCTTGTAGTTTTAGAGAAAAAAATGTCTTCAGTATTTCTTTTTTGTCCTTTATTGACTGGATGGAAAATGGTTTGGAGAAGACCCTGATCATCCCACCTTCTCACACAACAATCTCTGCTCGTTCTCTGTAGAGCTCAGGTCTCAGAGAGACCCTGAAGGACTCAGTGAGGCATCCCACTGATGTTTCTTCCCCACAGCATTTCTGACAAGGAAACATACCTGAAGCCTCAAGCAGCACTGAGGACCAGCTCCTGCTGGGAATGAACTCTGGGTTGGGTTCTCCATCAAAACTCCATTGTCGGCTTTGTCTTGACAATACATCTTCACGTCCCTACAGCCCCAACAACGAGTAAGCTCTGCAGAGCTCTGGTCCTGCTGAGCAATCAGAGCTTTTGAACCAACTTTTTGAGAAATGATTGCCTTAATTTACACTCCTTACCTGTCCTGAGGCGTCTCGTTAAGGTCTAAAGAGCAAGTTACTCAGCATGGCACTGAATTGGACCTTTCATTTGGGGGTTTGAGTGGAGACACAAAGCTCTGGCTGAGTGAGTCGCCTTTCCAGGTTTCACTGGTCCTGGGAACGAATGAGTTGGTTCTGACAATCTGAAGACAGAATTTCCCAAGAATACCTTTTGCAGTCCTGCCACGCTCTCAGTTCCCAGGACGCACCAGCTGAGATTGGAGGGAGGTTTGACTTCCAGCCAGACTCTTTACTCAAGGAAAAAAAACCAAACTGTTTTTCAAGTATTATGAAAGAAAAAGGACAGTGAAGAGACTGCATTAACATGTTTTAGAAGACCAATTCATGCTGCTTTATATCTTCTCTCATTTTAGTGCAGGCACACAGAGAACATATTTCTACCCATCTGGCTGATAGTCTCCTTCCTTTAAATTGGGCTCTTTTTTGCTTGTCTTGACTGGAAGTTGAGAAGAGGAGACTACATTTGCTTGGAAAAGTCATTTAAATATGTAAGAGTTTTATCAGCAGAAAGCCTTCATTATTGGAAAAACATGAATACGAGCTACTAAAGAGACTCAGGGAAAATGCAAGAGACAGGAGGTGAGGATTACACTGCTATCAGTGATGCTTAAAGGATGGGGAGTCTGGAGAAAATTTAAATAATGTTCTATCTTTGGCAGCAGACCTGCTGTGGAGGGAGGAAGCAAAGGTATGCAACTTAAAAGCTCTACAAACTGGTGCAGAAATGAAACCACCTTTTTTCCTCCTTAGTGTTTTATGGCTGCTTCTTTCCACTTAATTTTATAGCCTGGCAAGGCAGATAATGCCTTGGATCTTCTCTGTCATATCCAAACATTTTGGTTTTGTTTAAACTCATCCTCATGTAACTCTGCTTACTCCTGGTTTTGCCTCAGGGTTTTATAGAGGTGTTTAGTTTTTATGGTTCTCCTTTTGTAATCAGAAGCACAAGCACATCTTATATCATGTTGTGTTTGCCATGACTTCACACATGTATGAATTAATTTATAGCTCTGCAAAGAGAAAGGTGAGATTTAGAGCAAAGGAATGAGCAACAGACAGTGACTTTCTGACTCCTCCCTCTGCAAGAGGCAGGATTGCTAAACCTCCAACAGTTCATTTAAAACCTGGGGCTGATTTTCTCCTTGTGTAAAATAAGGCAATGTGAAGGCAAACCAATTATGCCTGCAGACTGTGGAGGCTCTATATTCCATTATTATCAGTATTTCTATGTGGTGTGGCATCAAACTTCCAAATAGCAAATGGGATTTTTTTTCATAAAGTATAAATGATTAGCATTGCTTTATTTCGGCTACAACATCTGTTAATTCTCCTTTGCTGGTGTATTTTTGTACTTTTTATGCTGCAGAATCGGAGAAGGGAGCAGTTAAATGATGTATCATGCTTAATTTCATAACCTGGGGTAATTTCATGAAGAGTAAGAAAAAGAAAAATGAAGGTTGAACATCGGGACAGGAGGTAAAGAAGGATCATAAAAAAAATTGCCACAGGGTATCTCATCACTTGGGTGTCTCAAAAGTAGTCTGGAATATCGACTTCAGTGTCTATTCTAGGAAACAACCCTGCCAGCTTGCACAGGGTGGGCTGGAAGAACCTCATCCCTTTGTTTCCCTGTTGTTTGCTGTGTTGTTCTCCGGGACATGACCATGCAAGTCCTTTCTGTTTGCAGCAGAGGTCTGGATAAGCAACATGGAAAACACCTTTCCTTTCTATAACCGTTATTTCCAGCTCCCACCAAGCTCAGCTGCTGTGAAGACCCCAAGGCAAGAGCAAGCTCAAGGGGTGGCTCAGAGCCAGCAGAGAGTGAAGAAATCCCTCCCTGTCTCCATCCTGGGGAGAACATATTTCCCAACACTCCCTTGCCAGAGCCTGCTGACTCCCAGAATTACCAGAATTGAAAATGTTTATAACAAAAAAGCTTTGAAATCACATCTCTGTCTTGGTCACAGCAAATGATACAACAACAGCTGCTTCCTCCCAATTAATTGCATTTAATGGGGCCCAGAATGGGATGCAGAGGCAGCTCCTTCAGATGAAGATGTCAAAACTAATGGAGTGAACTATCTCAAGGTGCGATTAATTCTTTGGCAAATATTTTTCTTTATTAGGGCGTTAATTAGATTACTTTCTGAATTCTCAGTTAATAAAAATATTAATATTTGATATTTATCTACTGCCAGCAGACGCTAATAGCTGGCATGTTAAATGCAACCCTCCTAGAGCTGTATTTCAGCTGGTTTTATTAGCTCTGAGCTGTGCTGCAGTCAGGCTTTATGCTGATTTCAGCATTACACCCCGTACTAGTCAGAACACCTCGTATTAGTCCACCAGGGTGCCAAGAAAATCAGAGCCCAATTATGCTGGGTATGCTCTTACACAGAATTGTAGAGCCCTGGAGTGATAGTGTCTAAATTGAAGCCAGACACACACAAAAAAAAAAAAAAAAAATAAAAAAAAAAAAAAATTAAAAAAAATTAGAATATATGAAAGTCAACATTTTGCAGAGAAAATAAAGCAGCTGCAAAGGTGGGAATCAAAATATACACAGTTAGGATTTGAGTTCAGTCATGTCCTGTGTCCTACACCAACACCCTGGGGAGAATTACAACACAGGTTGCATTTACAATGAGCTTTCTAAACAGTGTTTGACGGTGGAGAATTGCCTGGGAATTGCAAACAGGAACACGTGGATAAACTCCAGAGGGATGGTGGCATCAGCTGGACATCAGGACCTCCACAGAGAGGAGGGTGAAGGGGCTTGCACAGATGAGGGCTGATCCAGGTTCTTAAGCCTGCTTTCAATGATAATCCTAACTAAATTCTTCATATCAAGGAAAAAGAAATAAAAGCTAAAAAAAATTAACCAACGGCGTCTCTTTCCTGTAAAAGGAGGTGGTGAAATTCTTCAGCTTTTAGAAGATTAAAAACTTCTGCCTTGCCTGTTGGAAAAGCTACCCATTTTTTACCACCTGTGGTAGAAGTGATGTCAACACAATGTTTTCACCAGATGGGAGCCCGTGGAGACGACCGCGGCAAGAGCACTCTTGCGTTTCCTCTCCTCCAGCCTCACAGTGAGTGAACACAACATTGGCCTAATCTGTTCCATTGCTCCCATAACAGACTTTTCCCTGGATTTGTCACATGTGCCACATTCCTTGGGGCACCTCGTTAATACCTTTAGAAGAACTATTTCCACGTGGGAATAACCTGAGTCTGACATTTCCACTTTACCCGCAGTAAAAGCTCCTGGAGGTTGGATTGGTTCCTGATTTGGGTTTTTTTTAAGAGGCAAGTATTTAGACACGGCTTGGAAGGTGCTAAGAACCCTGAACAAGATCTTTAATGTTAATGTTGCTGATGAACGGGCCAAAAAGTTGGATGTTTCCCAAAATTCCTGGCAACACCCATCTCACAGAAACACGTCAGAACTGAACAGCAAAAGAGAAGTAGAGGCAAATTGCAACACTAGAAGTGCTTAAGAGTTTCTTATTAATAATTCTAGTTTATTCTAATTTATCTGGTAAAATTTTTAACCTAAAAAAATGCTTCACTGAACTGTCATCAGACTAAATTTTATTTTTGTGTGTGTTAATTAGGAGTTTCAGAATTAGTGTCAGCAGCTACTAAGCACCAAATTACAGGTCCTGTTATCAACCTCTGTATAATGTATGTCTATTTTTGTGAGAAAAGTCTACCTTGGATGGAAACTTCTTCTGCCTGGTACTCTCCTGATCATATGGATCTTCTCACACAGACACTGATTTGGGGCTAATTTTCAGCTTGTGTAGCACATTTTTTTTCTCTTTATCGATGATGTGATTTAGCTGTGAATTTCCAGCACAGTGCACACCATGACATTTCATCTTTCCCATTGCTAAGGATGTGGCAGATATGTAAATTCCCTAATAATTATTTTTACAGTCCTAATTAATGCAACACCACCAGCTGTACCCGAGCAGGTTTATTTTTATCTGGAAAGAAGAGAATCTGGGGGAAGAATTTTCCTGCGATATAAATCACATTTTTCAAAAAAAAAAGCCTTTTTTTTTTCCCATGAAGGTTTGCAACCAAAATTTGGTTTTGGTCCAAAGCAAGAACAAAGGACAAAGATGAAGCACCTGAGCAAGGTGAAAACCAGGCTCTCCCCATCGCCTTGTTGGTGTCAGTGGATGTGTGTAAATATCCCCCAGGCAAAAAGAGGGTTCACGAGGTCTGCAAGAGAGAAAAGAGAAAAGATTTACTAATTTTTAGCTCAAGACAAGGCTGAGAAAGAATGTGGGTTTTCCTGGGTCATCTGATCATCCTGTGGGACATATTAAAGTGCTGCTTTGTGAGAAATTGAAAAGCCATATATAAATATATATATATGCATACATCTGGTTCTTGATTCTCAAAGCACTGTAGGACATTTAAAAGCTGCAGCTACGACAGCAAATGCAAGTTGAATCACGGCTGGGAGTTAAATAATGCCATTATTATGTAGTTGCTTAACAAAAGAGGGCTGAGGTGCAAAAAATCCACAGTGTGTGTCAGTCTGGAGTAATTAGGAGGGTGAAAGCTGATGCCTGGGCGCAGGAAGCTGCACTGAAACTAAAATCAGGTTTTGCTTGTCAGGTGCCAGACAATGAAAATACTTCTGAGGACAATTTAATGATAAATATTTAGGCCATTAAAAAATGAGGTTGATGGATGGCTCCTACAATCAGCTCTGCTCAAACACTGCTGCAAACCTCCAGTAATTTCAGGGTGGTTTGAGAAGTTAAGGCCGGTCTGCTCTTGTGCCAAGGGAAAATGGCATCACTAAATTTCTGTGGAATTTGGAGTTCCTCTTTGGAAGAAAATTTTGACTGCTGTTTTGGGTTTGGATCTGAGAAACACATTGAAAAATTTAACCAAATCGGAGTATAATAATAAAATATAAAAATTCAAGCTCTATTTCTTTTAGGAACACCCTTTGCCTTTTATCCTTTCATGACATTTGTAGCTGGTTACACGATGCAGTGCCCACCACCACGGCCCTGCCATCCTATTATCTGTTATAAAGCATGGTAGCCTCTGTTCTGATATAAAATTCATTAAAATGTGCAGTGTAACATTTTTAAGCATCATGTTTTCCACATCAAACTGTTTTGTCTGTGACAATGAAACTGTTCAACACTGTTTGACTCAATTCAACTCTGAGTTAAAAAATAACATTTCAGTGTTGCATTACTATTAAATAATTTTTTTTCCTTGATATTGAAAGCAGTTACTCCTGCTCAGGTCTTGTATTATGTCATAGCATGGTGTGTTATGTCATATTCTTCCTATTTTTGAGGTTTTAGGTAACACTCCTCGTGTCACATTTACAGCAGGTGACCCCACAAAACCATTTACAGTGGTTTTGATTTTAAACTTCAGTAGCCTGCTGGCACTTGAACGCTGATTTACACAGCTGAGGACCTCAGCTATTCTTTCCACACACAACAACCTTATATTACTCTCTTAAATCACCCAGAGAAAGAGGTAAATCCAGGACCATATTTGCTGATGGAGGAACATTCCTTCCGTTGAGCTGTTAAATGATTTGACTTTGCACAAAGCTGTGTCCCCTTCGCACGTATCCATAACTTATGGCAGCCATTGCTCTTTCTTTTTCCCATGCCAAGGTTATTTTGCACAGCACATGGCTCATGAAGTTTCAGCAGGGAACTTCTCTAAACCCTCTTGGGTCAGTGATGACCAGATCGCTGTGTGATTCTGACACGTGATCTCCAAGCTGCCCCTTGATGTCTCCACTGCACTGTCTGCTTTGATTGCTTCTATATACAAACAGTCTCTGCTGTTCCCAAGTTTAAATACATTCTACATGTCTGGATTTAATTCATTCCACTTCATTTTCAGTAAAGCTGCCCCCTGAGTCACACTCAAACCAGCAGAATCCCAAGGCAATGAGGTTTTGTGCGCGTGTTTCTGGGCAGGGGACATCATCCATCAAGCCCAGCCCGTGAGGTGGTGGATCACCACCCCTGGGACAAATCAAGGCCTTCAGAGGCCCTTCCTGCAGGAGATTTGCAGCCAACCTGCTGAAGGGAGAATCTTGGAGAGGTTTGATCCCTCAGCAGCTCCCAGGTGGCTGAGAGTCAACCCTTGATCCTGAGTATCACCACCGACCCCACTCCTGCTCCACCGTCCCTGCCCAAGCTTTTATCATTCCTGATTCCTCAATCCAGACATGAGTGATATTTGCTTTAATGTTTCTGCTTGGACATGGTAGAAATTGGGATAATTGAGCCCATTTTGCAGGGTGGGGCAGGAAAAATTGCGTCAGGAATAAAATGTTTCGGGGCTAATTTTCTGACTAAAGTGGTTTGTGTTGCCAGGATAAAATAATCCCAAAGGGAGCTTATTAGGACAATCTTTCCATTTTCTAACAGTAAGAATGGCTAAAAGCTGGAGTAGATTGCAGGAAATATAGATTTTCTGAGAAGTAAAGACTTTCAAATATGATTAAATAAACATCTAACAATAATGCTTTCAGGACAGGTGACCCTGGTTTGTGAGGACTGAATACATGTCACATCTTTTCTTCCTTTTACTTATTCTTCAACTGCTTTTTTTTTCCTTTTTTTAATTTTTTTTTTCTTTAATAGCAATTTTGACATCTAAATGAATTCCTGTGGGTCATATTTTAAAACTTTTCAATATGATGAAAATAATACACCTGATTTTCCCTGGCTGCACTATTAGTTTCTTGCAGTTGACTTGCAGAACATTAGCTCAAGAGCAACTTTACAATAGCAGGAACAAAATTCTCCAAGTTTTTAACACTTTTTAAAAAGTAAATCAATAAATATAGCCACTATTTTTAGATTTTCAACAGGAGCAATTAAGAACTTGCTTCTGCAATAGAAAAAAATACAACAGCCAAACTTAACTGATGGTTTGCAAAGTAATTTGGTTAAAATACCTCTGTCAAGTAAAGAGGTTTTTGCAGTGACAGATGCAAATGTCATTAAAACTTATGGAATTTGCCTTTTCTGAGTGACCCACATCACAGAATCACGGAATCATTAAGGCTGGAAAAGTCCTCCAAGATCATCAAGTCCATCCTTTGACCAAACACCACCTGCCCACTAAACCATATGGAAAAGCACCACATTTACCCATTTTTTGAACACTTCCATGGTCTGAATATGGAGATTTAAAGGTCAAACTCTTGGAACTGCTGTCCCACCTCATACATGTTGAAATGCTGTTGACAACTCCGTGGTTTCTCAGGGAACTCTCATGGTTTTATAAAGAACTTTGAAAGAATTTTTTGAAATATTACCAGCTTGCCTAATGCACAGTAACTCACTGCTGATGGCTTCACCTGGGTTGTATTTCTAGGTGACTGGTTTACTGTCTTGTTTTCTTGGGCTGGGATATCACACACTGTGCCTTTTGCATTTCAAATCATATGGAAATACAGATGTACCAACTCAGAGGATTTTGAGCTCATTACTCTTCTCCCTGCACGTTTCAGCTGCTGACCTCTAGATAATAGAGAAAAAAAAACCCACAGACTGAAAATACTTTTTTTTTAGCTTAAGTGAAGTGAAAGGCTTGTCCTTTCCAGAGTTTTCAGCAAAATGATCCCTCTGAATATCAGATGCCAGTCGCTGCCTCACAGTGCGGCGTGTAGGAGTAAGTGGGGACGTCACACAAAGCCAGGCAGGCACTGCACCAGAGATGTTCAAAAGAGGCACGATGTGCTGGGAATTGCATCCTCAGCACTTGTCCAATACTCTTGTCCTCTCCTCCAAGTTAAAAAACTCTGTTTTTCCCTTTATGGAACCATGTGGTAACTGCTCGATCTCCCTTCTCTCTACAAAAATAAGAGGATCTGCACCATCATCTACTACCCATTTCAGTTTAAAAACATGGTTCCTCTCTGTCTAACAATTCCTATTGCCAATATAATACTTTTCCAGTTTTAGTAGGTTTTTGTCATCAGAAAAAAAAAAAGATGAAAAAATTTTGGGAGAAAAAAACCCCCAGGCTAATAATTTTAAGGTTTTACTAAATGAAATGAATTCACCTCTTAAAATATTTAATATAAAACAATCTCAAAGCTTTTAGAAGCCCAGAACAAGTGGAGGTTTTCATTTCACAAGAAAACCATCAGTTTTACTTTTTAGTTCAAGAAGGTTTAAAATGCTTTTGTTAAAGGCAATCCAAAATGATTTCCCTCAATTTTTCAGGACTGGTAGCTAAATAAAAAATCAGCTCATACCATTCTGAGGTTATTTGAGGATTTCTTTGTGTTACTGTTACATTTCCAGTTTCATTCTCCTGGTCTGAGTAGCAGTTAATTATTTGCTCAGAAATCGAAGTAGACCTTAGCAACATGAAAGTAATAAAGAAATCCAATGGATTGCATTCACTCAACAGGGTAAAAATTTCTGAAGCCTGAAAAGTTCCTGCCCTGGAGAGTGAAAGGCCACTAATAACCCGTTGTCCTTGAGAGTCCTGAAAATAAAGAGGGTGAAAAAACCCAGCTTTCTTTGCTGTGAAGTGGTGTTTCAGTTCCCCTCTCCTGTGTATATTGCAGCAGGCACATGTGAAAAACAAAACCCAGCACAAGTGCTCCTCAACAAGTTAACAAGATCTTTGAAGGAGAAAGCACAGATCCTTCATTATGATCCTGATGTGATAAACCTCTAGTACTGCTCCTCTTCAAGGGGCTTGTGAGTGATACTCGAATTCCAATAAAAGTGAGGACTCGCTGCTGTGGTTGGAGTTTAAAGGGGAAAGAACGAGCTGGTGTGAGTTTTCTCACCTCCCTGTCAAGGTTTACGTCCTTTTCAGTAAATATAGGAATTTTTAGCTAAACTCAAAGCTAAAGTCATGGGAGAAGTTGTATTTTTCCCCAATAAATCAGTGAACAAAAGATGATCTTTACTCTGTAAAAGTTGTGATTCATTCCCAAGGAGGGCCCTGCTTTGCTTGGCACGGAGCCGAGGACAAGGACTGGGAAATGACTTTGGATGAGCTTAAGTGACACCCTGCATTTCACAAACTTATTGCACCCTCCTTGATCTGCTGCCTTTTGTCATCTGGGGTCTCATCTTGAAGCCCTTACTAAGGGAAAATTCTCTCCGACTTCAAAGCTAAGCAAAGCCTTTATGAATAAATCACCTGAGGTTTTGGTGTCACTGATCACACAACCAAACTTCCCAGGCAATGTGGATTCTTCTCTAACAGCAGGGTGTTACTAACCTTTGTTCCTTGGCTTCGCTAATCCCAAGCCCTGCTCCTGTTTGCTGTGTCTTTCCTAATTCCCTTTATCGTTTTTTCCTGCTTGGCTTTTCCAGATTAATCTTACAGCAAATGGATTAATCTCTATATTTAAATATTTAAACGCTTTGTCCTACCCGGGATTTCCCTCTTATTACAAAACAAAATTACAATTGCATTGGAAGCTAAAGAGAAAATAAAATAATTTAAGGGGTATTTTGCCTCTATTGAAGCAGCTTCAACAAAGGCAGCACGTTGCTGTTTCTGACACAAAAGGGTTTTATGGTTTGAAGTGGGAGGGAGATTCTCGTGGGTGTGATCGAGGGACTTGTGAGCACAGGCAGTTTTCCCATTCAAAGCAGCTGAGGGAAGTTGTCCTCAATTTTTAAGTAACATGGAATACTCTCAGTGCCTGACGGAAACAACAAAGGGGAGAATCAGATGTTGGGTGGTGGAAACGGATAGAAAAGTCCAATAAACTTTTATGAAAGCTATGCTGAGATTTCTTCAGATGTATTAATAGCCAAAGAAAATCGCTTCATTATAAGTGTTATCATTGCAGAAACTATCACACATCCCTCTTGAGCTGTTACATTACAATTATTTGAAGGCAAAAGCAAAGAGCTGCAAATTAACAAACTTCAATTATTGTTTTTAAACTTCAAGACTTTTCTTCTCAAATTTTAGAGAAGCTGAGAGATGATCTCTGTGCTCTAAAATCAAAGCTGCTCTGATTTTAAATATTTAGGAAATGCAAGTAATATACAGATTTTTTTTTTAATGTTTCTCCCATCCACAGTAACTTTCAAACTTACATTTATTTTTTTCTCTCAATTCATTCCAACCTCTCCCAAAAGCTTCATCCGTATTTCACTGAAACTGTAAGTCTGAGGATGGATTTTTGTGTACCTGGCCTTGAGATGAAGAGCCTGACATCCAAGTTCAGCACCTGACCGTGCCACAGCCTATTTTAGGTGAGATTAAACAAGTCTCCCCTCCCCTCAGATCTATGTTTGTGACTCTGGTGATAATTTTTCTCCCCCACGTTTCCTCTCTTTCTTTCCGTGCATGGATTGACTGTCAGGATATGTCCCATTAAGAACCAGAGCACCCAGCACAGGAGATCCTAAATGGCCATTCACTCTTTCCAAAGCAGCAATTCGAGGAGATTCAGCATTAGATTAATAAATGTAATGTGTCTCAAAATGAGGGAAATAATTTCCACCGTAAGCATCTTTATTTTCCTCGGGAAACTTTACAGGGACATTCAGAGTAGCTGATGAGCAATAGAAGCAGTGCTAAAAGACCAATAAAATACATTAAAGTCAACATAGACAGATGCCAGCAGGTCACCTTAGATGGTTTCGCTTGAATTAAAGAGAAATATGAAACAATTTACAGCTGGGCCTTCTGCAAGACGATTCTTTAGAAAATTGATCAGTAATCTCCCAGGCTCCCCTTTTCTTTGCCTCGCTATTGTACAACTCACAACATCCATCTACCTCCCAAAGCTTCTTAAGATCAGCAGCTACACAAATCAGGAGCTAGATAAGATCACAGTGCACTTGTTCATTTTTTTAAAAGAATGCACAGAAGTTGGCAAATTCGAGGCTCTGGGGCAGTGCTGGAGTCGAGGGAAGGTTACACAAGGACTGAGATGCTTTTCTAAGGAGCAACACCCCTGCCCAGCCATATCTGAGAACTCAATGTATTAAAACCCTACTCTGTTCGAGTTCCCAGAAAAATATAAAATCAACTCTAACAGAGGCAATTTCCACTGTGAAATGGGAACGAGCACATGTAAACAGTGATAGAAGCGCAGGCTCCGCTTGCTCTGCAATGAGATTCCTGAGGGCTTAAACTTGACCTTTCTTGTTTAAACAGATACTATCCTGCCCATATTTATAAATATATTTATGGCACATATATTCATACTGTTTATGTACTCTCAGAGAATGATCTTCCAGTCTCAGAGACAGATCATCTGGCAGTGTTATCATCCTCCTTCGCAGCCAAAAAAACCCCAAGCTGTCAGAGTACAGAAGTTAACATTATAGAAGATTAATGTCTTTTCTTTAAACACTAATTATTAATTAAAAATAAGATATATACACTGCCTGGTGTAAACTTCAAATGCTCTTAGTTCCTGAGTGTGAGAGTGATGGACTTCTCACCTTCAGCCCTGTTCTGTGGCACTGCCTCCCCAAAATCTGCACGAGATGCTGCTTCCTGCTGACGCGTCCTCAGCTAAGCCCTAATCTTAACTTTTGCTGAACAACCTCCTGCAGCCTTCAATTACCACTGCAGGACTTGGAAATTGGATCTGTGACGGCTTTCCTGACGAGGAGAGCATGAGGTGATTTTTATTGTACGCAGCCAGCTCCGGAGTGCCAGGTTATACTGGAACCAGCTTTAATACTTATTTTTAATTATAACTTTGCAGTAAGGAGCGGGGATCGATAAAACAGCCTCTTTTGTCTGGGACCTGCAGGAGACAATGACCATCATTCCTCCAGGGAGCATTTCACTACTAAAAAAAAAAGGGGGGGGAGAAAAAGCTGGAAACCTGCGGTTTCTCCTTGCAAAGAGGATGGAATGGATTTTATCCCTGCTCAGCAAATTCACCTCATTTTTTTAGGTAACACAAGGCTTTTATTCTCATCTTTTATTTACTGTCATGAACAGAATGGTTTAAGGAGTCTCTTCAAAGCAGCTCCTCTTGTGTTTGCTTGAGGTGTGTCTGGGGCTTGATTTGTACCCGCGTTTGCCACTTGTCACATCAATCCAAAGGAGTCCCTCAGTGCCACCATTCAGGCCATTGTAGCAACAAATCTGCATTCCACAGACCCTCCTCTGAGTTCCTTTTTCCATCCAAATGGACATTTTCCATGTTATTGTCAGTGTTTAGTGGATTCATCCAGTTATAGACCCTGGAAGAAGGTGGAGGGATGGTGGGAGATCCTTCTTCCCAGCTCTGCTCCCTTTTCCAAGGGTCTGAGAATGTACTTGCAATTACACAGTAATTATCCAAACCTTCTTCTATTACAAAAGGGGTGGATGTTGATACCAACCTGTAGAGAAAAATCCTTTTTTTTTTCCTAAGATAATTCTTAAATAGTTTCCTGCATTGAAATCTGTTAAAAATCTGGGAGAGGAGGGACTCACATGGGTCACAATTCACACCTAAAATAGGAAGCACTCTTGGAAAATTAGTCCTGGCTATTATTTTCTTTTTTTCTTCTTTGTCTTCTTCTTTTTCCTTCTCTTTCTTCTTCTTCTTCTCCTTCTCCTTCTTTCATCTTCTCCTTCTAATTACATATAAATTACCCCTGATTTGTATTTTAAGGAACTGAACATTACTGGAATACATGGAGGCAAAACACTTCTCTGGATGTGTTGTGCAGGTGAAATTTGTTTAAAACAAAGCAGAAATAAATAAAGTCCTCTGCCCTATATTTCTATCACACACTGATGTTTGTCCACTGTCATCAAGCCTTAGTAATTAATGTCCAATAAAAAGGACTGTGAGCCAAACACTCTATTTCCCTTAAAACTCTGCTTAGCCTTGTAGCTTCACAGGAATTTTATAAGGGGAATTACCTGAGAGTCAGTTTTCCTTCACCTTTCTGGTTGAACCCAAAACTCTGCATGGATTTCAGTTCCCTTTTCGCTTCTGTCCTCTTTGGATGCCCAAAAGAGCTCTTGGACTTCATGTCATATTAAGCAAAAGACACAGTTTACCTGAGAAATATTTAATAAAAAATATGCCTTTCTTAATTATAAAGTTACCAAACTTTCAGAGTGAATTTTAAAAGGCTTCAAATATTAATGTTGCCTCTTAACGTTGTAACTTTTAGATTAATATTTTAAGGATTTTTTTTAAGGGTTCCCAGGCACGCTTTTTGAAATACGTATTGTTCTAAATACATAATATGCTTTGCATTAAAAAAGTAGACTTTTCTCCTCCAAACTAAACTCCTGATGTTCAGCTTTGTCAGGATTTTCACCTGCCTTTCTGGAGCAGGAAATTTTAAATTCTAAACGCTCTGTGCCCCCCCAGGCACAAGTGAAAGAGCCTAAACAGGCAGTGATTCCTTAGTTTATGCCAGGAGCTATGTTTGTTATCACCCCTGAAGTGACAGCTGTACATCAGCCAGTCTTTGCCTCTGTTTCAGAATTTAACTCAAAACTCTCTTTTGCCTCCATTAAATGGATTGTTGGAAAATCGATGTTATAAAAAAACCTCATCTCTGATTAGTTTAGCCCAGGAATGGGATGACCAAACGAGCAGCTCCTTTGTCAGTAAACCAGCAGACATGTCCAGAAAAAAACTATTTCAGATTTATTTTGCAAGTCTTGCACTAAAAACTGAGGCATAATTATAATTTTAAAAAAAAGAGAGCAACCCCCACCTAAACTTTCAAATTAGTGTGTAATTGGAGGAAAAGTCTTGATTAAGATTGCTAAAGAGAGACATATGTTCCAAAGAAAATAGAATTGCTGTTACAATACCCAAGGTTTGGAGATTTTTGTTGTTTTTTAAATGGTGAAAATCATCACATTTGAAAGGGTTTTTTTCCTTAGGCCAAGGTAACACTGGAAGATGCAGCTCAAGAATACAAAGATGATAAAACATTTTTTTTTTTTTTCTGGGATAAGCAGAGTGTTGATCTTTCCCTTTTTCCTTTTCCCTTTTCCTGGTAAGAGAGACTAACAAACTGATCCAAATGGAATTTTTTTATATTTCATTTAGCACTACATCAACATTACCATTTCCAAAGGTTAATAAATCAAGGGCTACCTAAAACAAAAGCAGGCAAACAAACAAGCAAAACCTCTGTTGGAGAAGCTTATTTCTCAGAAAAATATCATGAACACGTGAAATCTGATACACCACAAGCAAAATAAAAATTCATCATTTATTCATGGCTTCATCAATAGTTCCAAGAGACTCCCAGCACAGACAGATTTTTTATGCCACATTAATATTTTATTGGGTTTTATGGAAGGGGGAAAAAAAAAACCTTAACAGAGAGGATAAAATGGTACAAATAAGATTTAAAAGACAAAGGAAGAAGAGGGAGTTGGAATTAATAAGACTGAAGAGAAATGGGAGGGAAATGGTCAAAATGTGCTGGGCGGGTCTGGGTGTCCCTCACACCAGGGGCTTCACACAGAGCCCACGAGGCTTTGTGCTCCTCCTTCAGTGTCTAAACAACTCATCAGGTGTTGCTCTGACAAATTTGTACTCAGAGAAGGGACCTGGAAAAATTAAAATTAAAAAAAAAAATAAAATGCTGCATCTGAACCTGGTTACACCTTTTTCAAGGGAATATCAAGTGAGCACACAGAGCCCTGGAGAGTGTCTGGCCCTGGGGCTTTTCCATTCCCTGCTCCATTTCAAAATGGTTTTCTGGATGAAAATTGGGACTTCTGTCTCAAGTTCTGCTGTGCCTGTCCTGCTCTCACCACCTTCCAGCTGCTGCAACTTTAGCACAGCTGGTGAGAAGGTGCAGCCAAAGCAGCAAGGGTTTTCAGAACTGGGAGATATATTTACTCCTTGAAGTATCCCATCTCCTTCCAGCTTGGAATTATCTGCTTGTGCCTTCAGTGGTGTGTCCAGCAGGAGCAGAGCAGGAGCAGGAGCAGGAGCAGGAGCAGGAGCAGGGCACTGACCATCCCTGTGCTGGCACTGCTGAGACCACACTTTGAATTCTGGGGACATTTTTGGGTCCCTCACTACAAGAAGGACATTGAGGGGCTGGAGTGTGCCCAGGGAAGGGAAGGGAGCTGGGAAGGGGCTGGAGCAGCAGGAGGGGCTGAGGGAGCTGGGGGGGCTCAGCCTGGA
>JAWWES010000011.1:2551932-2584381 GCA_035583135.1 Lophotriccus pileatus | reverse complement strand
GGAGCTGGGGGGGCTCAGCCTGGAGAAAAGGAGGCTCAGGGGGGACCTTCTGGCTCTGAAACTCCCTGACAGGAGGGTGGAGCCGGGGGGGGTCAGGCTCTGCTCCAGGGAACAGGGACAGGAGGAGAGGGAACGGCCTCAGGCTGTCCAGGGGAGTTTTTTGACTAGATCTTGGGGAACATTTCCTCCTGGAAAGGGCTGTCCAGCCCTGGCACAGCTGCCCAGGGCAGGGGTGGATCCCTATCCCTGGAGGGATTTAACAGCCCTGTGGATGCAGCACTTGAGGACAAGGCTTAGTGGTGGTCCTGGCAGTGCTGGGGAAATTTTTTCCAACCTAAACCATCCTATGGTTGATCTGGTTTCTCTACCAAAGCCTTTCCAGTGTGAACAGAAATAAGGCACCACCAAAGTTCTCTTTGTGTTTGATCTTGTTTTATTCTGTCAATCTGTCGATCCAAGCTTACACTGAGGCAACTGTTGGCACAAGTTCTCCCAGAGTTAAATCATTATAAACATTTGCCATAAATGATTTAAATGTTTTCATTTCCATGAACATAAATCCACCAGCAACATTTTAAAACGTTTCATATTTTTAACGAAATGTTCAAGACTTCAACTGAATTAATACCTAAAAGTGCAAAAAATTGCAAATGATACCTGTTTCTCCCTAATTTTACTGCAGAATTACAAGATAAACAGGGATCAAGAGCAACTAAGTAAGAAAACATAATTTGTTTTAAATAATGTGGAGATTTTGTCCCAAAATGATAACAATTCAATTAAAAAAGCATCTTGTTTATCTAATAACACAGTAACATACACAATGTCTTTCCAGTGAAAAGAACGTTTCATTCTGAAAGCAAAATAAAAAAAAAAGTACATTAATTATCATCTATTCTTTGGTGATGATTGTCAGCATTTATTATTTGAAGAACACATAATAAATTTTAAATTTTTTCCCGTTCCCTCTGGGAATACAAATTCAGCATCACAAAAACACATGGGAAGACACAAACCCTCCCCTGAGGAGTTTACAGCTCTTGTTGTGCCACTAAGTGTGGGAAATGTGCTGCATCTCCCCTTAGAAATGTGCTTTGGGGTTAGTTTGGTTTGGGTTTTAGCCCCTGGTAGCCAACTCTAATTTAACAGCACTGGCTTTAATGGACTCTGAATCCCAGATTTTTAATATCACAAGGAGAAAAGGTAGCCAGTCTTTTTTTGATAATGGATAAAACATGGATTCACTCCTGAACTGGACATGGATTCAGGTACATGATGCCAAATTTTGACCTCTCAACTGAAGGAGCATTTGAGAATCTCTTTGGAGTGGACAGAGGTTAAGGGTGCCTTATTCCATTAAAGATGGATCTTCCTTCTGAAAATTATTATTCCTGTTATTTCTATACCACTCTAAAGCCATGTAGGATTCATCCAGGCTGAGGGAGACATGGATAACTGCATTAATTTGGAAAAGAAAGGGAGTTCTCTTTCCTGTAACTGGATGTTACCACCTCTACAGAAAAGGCACCAGGAGAAAGAGAGCTCGATTTCCTCGGGTTCTCTGAGCTATCAGGACCATCTGATATATTGCTGCACCTCTTTACTAATTATAACAGCAGTTTTTTCCTCTGTGGGGAGTTTCTAAACAAGTTTTCAGCTTCCCAGCCAAAGCTTTGCAGTTGAATTACTCCTGGAGCACTAGGAAAAAAAAATAAAAAAAGAGCAGTCATTTGCTGGAATCATGAGCAGCTAATTTGCTGAGTTTAGTGGCAGGAAGCCTGAAGATAATCAATCCAGTTCTTCTCCACATATATGAATGCGAGACAGCTGAGGAGGGTAAATTGCTCTGCTCAAAACAAGACGAAAAATCTTATCAGGTGAAACTGGAGATAAATCTTCACTGACAGAACACTTTGTTCAGTGTGTCTCCAGGTTCCTGAGAGACTTTTTTGAGTGCCTCACGTAGTCAGAACTCAGGCACAACTGATAATTCCTCTGATTTAGGAGATGTTTATGTTTTTATCTAGAATAGCAGTTACATTTGCAGCATTTCCAGCTTGCTGCAGTTTTTTCTCCTCCAAGTTCAAGCAGTAATTTGGACATAACTAAGTTCCCATGGAAGAGTTTAACTGTTACAGAATTCCCAGCTCTTTATTGAATCTTTGTTTTCCTCTGCAAATTGTGGGGTTTTAACACTATCTAATTCTTACCTGCATTAAATGTATTACAGAATAATAAAAATATAATATAATATAATACAGATTTGGATGTCCTTTGCAGCTAAAACCCTGTCCTTTCTGTGTCATCCAGCCATATCCAAACCAGATTGCTCACCTACATCAGTCAGCAGAGGTAGTTTTCTCTACCCAGCACATTTGAAGCTCTGAGACAGACAACATAAATGGGAGCTGAGCTGGGCAATATAAAACTGCTTAAAATCCTTCTGAGGCTCTATAACTCCAGAATTCTCCTCAGGTTCACTGAACCTCTCTTCTTTCTCCTTCTTTTAGGTGGTTTCAACTGACACAGACAAAACTCATCGCCTGGAAGTAAAAAGGAAAAAGCTCTGCCTTGTATTTTACAGCTGGGCTGTGGTTGGAGAACTGCACTTCACTAGAGCTGCTGTAAAACCCCCTGGTTGACTTCTGAGCAGTGAAATATGGACAGGCTTCAGGGAGGAAAACAAACCAACCAAAGAGGAATCATTTCCCCACCGCTGACATTTAGGGCTGTACCGGGCCTGTAAAGCGAGATCCCGAGCAGGGAATTGATCCGTAACATCCCTCACAAGGCCAAAGAGTTATGACTCTTCATGGTCTGGGGAAAAGAAAAAGGAGGATTTGGGGCAGTTTGTACCCTCTCTGCTATTAATAGGTTGCAGCATGATGAGATTTCTTCACAGTTGTCCAGAAACTCTTTGGGAAGCCAGAAACGCTCCATATTTTGTTCTTGTCAACTTCAGGGTTTATATTCTGCTATGAATAGCAAGTCTTATGAAAATAAATAGACAAAACAACAAACAATGTCCTTTCTAAAGTTCAGTCAAGTCCCTTAAATTCCTTTGGTCCAGCTTTCAGCACCTACAAAGCGATGGCTTCATTTTTCCCGGCTGGCAGTTCCATGTTGGCACACGAAGCCGGGACACCTTCCAGGAGCACCGAAGTGTGAGCTGAGATCCTGAATTCAGGAACCTGAGTTCAAACATTGCACATATGTTGACACCTGTTACTTTTTCTCACCTGTTCAAGTGTGTGGGCTTTGAGAAATAGAACCTGCAACAAGCTTTGATTCCAAAGTTTCAAACGAGCTTTTTGAAACAGAAAAAAAGAAATTAACAGATTGTTCAGCCTCGTGATTTTTTCTTTCACAGGTCACAGGATTAAAGCAGACTCATATTAAAACATTGTGCCCCACTGGCCTCTGTGCAGAAAAACAGAAAGGAAAAGGATTATTATTCCATCTTATTGCACAAATACACCTTCTCATGGCATCTGTAATGCCTGTGAGCAGCCAAAGTGAAGAGGAAAAAAAACCAACATACCAGTGCTGTGCTCTCTAATTAGACAATCGTGAATAATGCTGGTAATCAGAACAGTGCCGTGAAAGGGTAAGAAAATTGGGTCCCCATAATAAAAAATGTCTCCTTTGGGGTCACATTTAGTTTTTTATGGTCTGACAAAGGAATCAGTCTCAATAATATAGTGGTAACTGACTGTTCCTCTGATCCTGGAATGTCTTCTCCACTCACATACATATTTCTGGCTTGTTAGGGTGGCAGCCTGACAGTACAAAGGGCTGGGATGGATGTCTGTGCATTGTAAGCACAACTTTCAGCTGCTCTGAGTCAGGATTTTATAATCAGGTGGCAGGAATAAGTAACTGGTTCTGTTCTGCGTCTCCCCCAAAATAATAAGAGAAAAGTCTGAAGCAGCTCTGGATACAGGGAGGCTCTGCAAAGCTCTTTTGAGGGTTTAAAATGCATGATTGGAAATATCTGCTGGGTTTTTTGGTGGGTTTTGTTTTTTGTCTTGTGTTCCTCAAAATCTGATCAAACGTTGAAGATGATCAAATTTCCACGGGGGAAGAAAGCACAAACTTCCGCCATTATCTCCTTTTCTGCTTCCTTATAAACCCAAACTGGAGAGCATCCAAATTTCTCCTCGCAACTGCCTCTGGAAATGAAAGGGAGCCTGAATAGAGGAGGAGATGAGCTGCTTTAAATGCTTTTTCATAGTCCTCACTGCTATGAAAGCTTCATTAAAAGCTGCAGCTTGCTTGTTTTCCAACTCTTCCGAAGTAATAAGCATATAATTGTGCTGAAAACTTGGGAGGAGCCAATCCCTGCGAGCCATGACGGCAGCCTTTCATTTCAAGGTCCTTCTGCATTTTTCTTGGGGATCAGTCATTCACATCTGAAGGGAATTTAGAAAAAATGAAGATTTTTTTTTTTTTGAAGAGGGACATTGAAGATTTGCGATGTTGATACGTCTACATAAATTATTTCTTCACGGGTTATTGACTGTGAGGGTGTGTTTTGAGGCATAACAATCATTTGGTCTTTTTTTTTTTGGGCCTTCTTAACCTACATTTAGAATACATCAGGCACAGTGTTGGCTGCAAACATGGCAGGAGCCCTTTTATATTTGTTTTGATTTGCTGAGATGGAGAAACACGAGAAACGAGGAAGAAAATTTGTGAGGCTTGAATTTTTTTTGCAGCTTATTCTAAAAAAATTGTCTCCAGTGCTGAGATCCACTCGTGCTCTGGCTGATTACATGGGACTCCTTCTAATATCTGCTGTGGAACAAAACCAACCTTGCCTGCAGATGATAATAACTGCTCTTTTTTTGGAGCAGCTGGAAGGGATCTTGGGAGCAGGGATAGATGCATTTCATAACACCGAGGGTGACAACAAAATTCAAAGCTCTTAATTCACCCTCTACAATGACAGTTCTTCAGTGGTGAAAATCCTTTGGATTCATCAGATTCAATCCAATATTTACTTACAAAATTCCACTTTCAAAATCCCGGGCAGGATGCAAGAAAACAGAGACTTGATTGAGGCTGAATATTGTCTGATGTCCCCCCCAAATCACAGCCCCAAATGTGCATGACACTTAAACACAGAGCATAAGAAACACAAGATTTTAGAAAACTCTCACCTAAAAAAGTAAGGATAATTCTTGGGGTGAACTTCTATGAGCTAAATAAGCTTAATGGGAACACTGACAAAGGTATTTAGAAAGTCAGATGTAGATACTGTTAAAGGGAAGGTGCATTTCTGCACAATGTATTTGCTGTGGAATATGTTTTCTGTCCATGTCTCCTTGTCCTCTTTCATCCTGTAGCATCAATTATCTGATCATGGTAAAGATCAAGATTCTCAAATAGTCATTTTGAATTTGTTCCATCTTGTGCCCAATTCACTTCTGGGATCCCAATAAAAATTCCCCTCTAGTTTATCATGAAACAGAATGGATTCATCTCTCATAAAACACAAGCCTATGAATTTTAAAGGGTTGGGCTTTTATCACAGAATCTTGATGGCAGCAGTTTCCAAGCTTTCCCCAAGTTCACTCCACACCAGCAATCAGAAATTAAAACAATATATTTACATTTGTTAATTTGCCTTCACCAATTGAGAAAAATAAATGGGTGTTTCAGAATAATAAAAGTAAAACTTGTAATGAGACCAAACTTATCTCCCGCTGAACCAGTGGAAATTTCCTGGCATGCAAAATAAACGTGGATAAAACTGGTGGATAGCCATTGCTTTACTTTATATTTCTGCTTTTTTTTTTTTTTTTTTTTTTTAAGCAATAAAGATATAACCACACAAAAACCTACTTTGGGATTTTATTCTCTGATTGGGGAGATCTTCTGATAGAAAGGAAAGAATATTCATGGCAAGTCAAACAAGTTTTACACCTCATGTTTTGCCCTAAATCACAGAAAAAGGTTCACAGAAGCCAAGTGTCATTACAGAATTGAGGATGGAGGGTGATCCTAGAAGGAAACAATGAATTAATTCCACCCCTTCCCCCTTTTTTTATTTTCATAAATTCCTAATTTTCAAGCAATAAATACCCCACGAGGTGTAAACGTTCGAGGTTCTGGAAGTAAACCCCAAATTTCTGACTCCACTCCATCAATACTGGAATTGGGAAGCCAACATTGGGAAATGGACTCCTGAACACAGATGTGGCTCTTTTCCCTTTTTAATTTCAAAATCCAGAGAGCAAATGAGTGGAATGTTTACCTCGTTGTCTGTGAGCCACAATATATGAGTTTTCATCAAAAACATCAAATATTTTCAGGTAGAGTAATCTCCAGACGCTCCCAGAAGCAATTAGCACTGCCAGGGTTTGTAAATGCTTTGTGCCCGTGCTTGTTTGTCAGGGGAACTGTGCAAATATTACTGGCAGGGGTTGTGGTAAAGCTGTGATTGCTTATTCCAGAGTCATGGAACCATCTAGGGGGGCTTGTGGAATGGTTTGGAGGCAAAATATTTTGCTGTTTAGCAACACTCAGGTGTGAATTGGGGAAATCTCTCACTTCACACCAAAGGGGAGAAGAGGGGCTCCAGCTCTGAGGGGCTTTTCTTCCCCTTCCCAGATAAAATTCCATGAAAAGAGCCTTGAAACCTGGCCTGTGGGCACTTTTTTCCTGCCTTCCCTCACAGCTGACCTGTGTAGAGGGACAGAGCTGGGTATCAGAAATAACAACAAAAAAGGAAAAGAAACAGCAGATGTGGAATTTTACTTTCCAGCGCGGCTTTGCTGGTTCCATTCCTCCAAAGACCTTCCCCAGGAACCCTGTGCTTGCAATCAGGGAGCTCTTGGAGTTGTCAGGATTGGCTTTGGGCATTTCTGGGGATTCTGAGCTGGAGTTCTGAAGCCTCTGGACAAGCTCTCAGGAACTCAGCACGTGCTGTGCGAGGGCGACCAGCGGCTTTACCTCCCTCAGAGAAGTAACCTCTGAAAATTCTATCACTGATGGAGCATTTCCATGCACAAAACAAAACCCAATTCAAAACACAGGATCCATTACCACAAGCTTATCAACATCTTTTTATTTTATTTTATTTTTAATTTTCCATTAAGGGCAGCAATTTGCAAGCTGTTTTTTTTTTTTTTTTGTCCTCTTGTAACGGGAGAAGGATCAGATGCTGCAGAACAAGCACTTAGGCTTTGTCCTTAAATATTTATTAGTACAAGAAGCAGCTCAGCACAATGTTCTGGCTCCGTGTCACTCTTGATTCAGTTGTGTGGGCACAACCTGTGGGCAGCTGTTACACCTGAGAAACAAATCAGAGCTGAGGGGCACTAATGCCAACCAGCCCTCGCTGACGATATGCACAGCCTTCTAAAAAGGCTGCCTGGCACATTTCTGCCTTGTGCCTTGCATTTTTACTCTGTCTCATGCCTCTCCAGCTTGCAGGGCAGGAATTCAATGTGGCTACTTGTCACTTCAGGTGTTTGAGGTGCTTATTTGATTTATGTGTATTTTTATGTTTCCGAGCCGTGTGAGCGGAGGGTTTTTCATTCCATTTGTTGCCCTGCAAACTTATATGAATTAGGCAATTATATAAGTTACTATTTTGACCAGAGGGAGCAAGAAACCTGATAGGATAGAGCAGCACAGAAAAGAAAAAAGCAGTGTCCTCAGGCAGAGCTAAGGTCTTAACCCTTTGAGTGCTCTCATAACCCTCCCTGCAATCACAGTGGCATCTGCTGTTTCAACATAAAATACACTGCAAAAAGAAATTGTAGTGCTTCAAATCCTTCTGCCTCACACTTGTCAGTAGTGGCTCATTTTCAGGATTATTGAAAGACAAAAAAGCAATTATTCTGTCCAGCCTTTTTTCCTGCGTTCTGGGCGTTGCAGGAGACCTCACTCAGTGCAGAAGGCAGAGCCAAAATCTGGCTTTAATGAGATGAAATCCCTGTCTGTAAGCAAAGCAAAGCCGTGTGATACCTCCATCCATGAGCCTTTCATATGCAGCTCCTCAAACCCCTTGGATAAATGGAATTGATGAAGGTGAGCCAGAGGCAATTCAGCCACCAGCTCCTCCCGAGCCAAGCAAGGAGAGGATCAGAGGATGAGCTCCCTCGTTAGTACCGAGCTCCTCCGAGCTCAGAACCAGCTGCCAGGGTGGTAATGAGCAGATCCATGACTAGGAGGCACTTCCTGAGCAGCCACCCTGTCCACAGGTCCAGCTTCCAGATGGTGTGTCCCAGCCTGAGGAGTTGGAAGCAAACTCTGGAGATGAGGGGAAACCAGCCAGTCCCAGGAGCTGTCAGGAAGAGAGAGTGTCCCCAGGGGATGACTGGCAGCTCAGCAGAGCAGACCAGACACTGTAAATGTAAAAATGGAGACAAAGAGAGCAGGGAAACCAGCTCATAATTATCCTCTTGTGAAATATCTGTGTTCGAGTTCCAATCAGCCAGGAGAGGAGCAAATTGGCATTTGGAGTCAGACCTCCAGGCTGGGGGACAGAGCTGTGCCAGGGCTTAAGGAAGGTGTCTTACAAAGAACATGAAAAAGGAAAAGAACATCTCTGTGGCACACCTGCAGGTCAAGCACATCATCCTCTTCATGCCTTCCAGCACTGCCTTTCAAAGATGATCAAATCATAAAATACCCTGAGTTGGAAGGGACCCAAAAGTCTCAGAGTCCAACTACTGACACTGTAGAGGACACCCCAAAAACCACCCCATATGCCTGAGAGCATTGTCCAGATGTTTCTCTATCTCTGTCAGCCTTGGTGCTGTGACCACTTCCCTGAGCATCCAGTTCCAGTGCCCTTCCAGGGAAAGAACTTCTCCTGAGGAAAGCAAAAAGTACCTGCTCATGGGTATGTGGGTGCATGAAAATGCTTCATCACTGCTAGAATTTCTATGGAGCCACTTTATCATCGTGGTAAAGGAACTAAAACAAAGTCTGGAGTAAATCAAGCCAGGATTTAAAGATTTTGTGATGGCAGAGGTCATTGCACAGAGGCTGGTGATGGTTATAAATGCCAGGGATGGAAATGTGTGGAAAGCACCAGAGGAAACAGCAAAACAAGGGTTAAAGGCATTACATTTTTAATTGTTACAGAAGGTGGAGGCCAAATGATATGATTGTCAGATGACAGGACAATAAACAGAATTAGAAGCATAATGTAATGAGGCAAAAATTTGGCCAAATCCTTCCCCTTCCTAAGTTTGTATTGAATTTTACTACACTCATTTCCTACAGTTGTGCAACATCTGTCTGTGTCTTCTTATATTTCAGCTTGGTTAGGAAACATGTTGGTTTTAACTGGTCCATTTGAGACTTCCCCATCCAAACCAGTTCTTTGGAAGACAATGCCTTTGGACACGGGAATCTCTCCTCTGGGGAGAGCAGGAGACCCCGAGCTCAGAGCAGTGCTGGCCAAAGCTTCCTCAGGGAAAGGAGAGCCCATGGAACACTCTAACAAGGGATTGCAAACCCAGTTTTAGTGCAATAACAGGATATTTTTAGTATCAAAGCTGTTTGTTGTCCTGTGCAACTGACGAGTTTTTGATCGGATTGATGGGGACACTTTGCAAGAATTGTTGGTATTTTTATGGGCTTTTAGAGAATTGAAAAAGCAGTTTATGGATTAGTGTGAAATGGAAAACTTATGGCATATGAGCTCAGCTGTTCATTGTCTCCATGCACTCAATTATAATGCCCACTGTGAGGCCTGTTTTATAATTTCACTAATACATCACAGCTGTTTGCTTTCCCTTCATTTTTCAATGCTAATTTTGAGCATTTATTGGATTATTGCAAAAATCTGAGCACCTGAACCTCAATATATGCACAGGGGAGTTATACCTCTCTGAAAACTTTAACACTGAGTGGAAAACCTACATTGAATCTTCAGCATTCACAGCTCCTGACAGTCTGATAAAAAAGTGTGTCACTGGCAACCGGATCATCTAATCCATATATTTGGTAAAAGACATCTGTGCATGTTTTTCAACAAGAAACAAAGTTTTTGCCCCTACTTTCTAATTTCTCAGTTAAAACTGTCCAGGGGATTGAGAGGAGGGGGCTCTTGTGGCTGGGATTTAGGTGCTGTAAATTGGAAATCAGCTTTTTTTATGATGAGGCATAAGAATAAAAGGCAGGTTTGTAGGGGGGGAAAGAACAAATCTTTGCAAATTGTTGTGTCAGCTGGGTAGAAATCTTCCTAGAAACTCTGCTTTGCTGCTGGATGATCACTTTGGGGAGCTGAAAAGGAAAGGAATAGGGAGTTATTTGCCCCAGCTGAGAGTATTTTACAATAGTTGCCAGTATAACAACCGGCAAAAAAATAGACTGATCAGGGAACACCCTGTAGTGACCCAGCTGGGGCAAATGACAGCTCCAGGTAGCTGGAGTAGAAGATTTCTGGAGTTGTGCAGCTATTTGAATATCAAAAGCCGTAATTTCCCTTGAAAAGGAATGACAGTTTCCCCGACTGAGCCCACTTGATTTTGATTTTCACTAGTAAGACTCTTCAGCCCTCGGTCTTTTGTATTAACTTATCACAGGTGTGGGTTTATTCCCTAATTAGAGCTATTATTTTGGGAAAATTTAAAAAAAAAAAAAAGGTAAAGCAGTTCCTACATTTCTCTATGGCAGCTGTTAAACCATGTTCCTCCTCTGTGGAGACTTCTCTCTTTTATCTCCCCTGTGCCTGTACCAGAGCCTAAAATCATTACCCCTTGTTCTATCGCAACAGGCCCTACAATCCTCTTGGGCAGAAGTTTAGAGGATGCCTCAGAGTTTTAAAAAATGGTAATTACATCCAAACTCCATTGGTTGAGACTGTGACCATGCTATTTTGTGGCTAATTCTGCTCTCTACTTCTGCAAGATGAATGTCTCTACAAAGCAGAGAGAAGCCATGCAACTTTTCAGGTGCTGATGCTTAATTTATTTATTACTTTGATGAAGGAAATGGGCTACCAGAGTCTCTGATCAATTTTTTCCTCATCCTACAGTGTTTTAATGGTTTCCCCCTACCTGCAACAGGCTGGTCTTGAGAGGTTAATAAATGGTGTTTCAGGAAACTGCAATATTCCTTACAGTTCTCATGTTCATTTATATGGATAAAGTGAGCAATTAATCCCCTCTTTGTCAACTCAACTGAGTGGAAGGGGGAAGATGAGGAGAGTAACCCAGAAGGAACCCAGAAAGAGAAATTAAATAGGAATTGGTCATTTGTGATAGAGAATCCTTTATGGGAGTTTGCCTGCATTGAGCTGGATTTGAAATTGGGACACAACTATCTCACCTCCCATCTCCTGAGGGATGGGAGGACTCAGTGCCCCGAGTGTGTTTGATCACATCTAGGAGGTGATGTGTGCATGTGCACAGCTGGTGGTCTTAACCTTCTAGAACATCCTAATTAGCCATCCTTTTTTTATCCTGTTGTCTTGGGCAAATAAATTGCCATCATCATTTGCAGAGATTATGGGAAAAAAACCCCTGCAAGTAGAACATCTGCTTTTGATTAAACACATGCAGAGATATTTCAACAGATACCCATTAATCAAATTTAAACTTTGCTTTACCTCTCTTTCAGTCAGCCAAGCAATTGTTATAAAAATCTACTTTTTTCTTCTACATATCAATGGTTACAAATTTACAGGGGGACAGGGTGGTTGGGGAAGGACCTGAAAACATTGAAGACATATTTTTCCCCCATATTTCCCTCACTTGGACCGTTCACTTGGGTTTAATTTTCAGTATGGGTGAGCAGCTATTTGAGATAACACAGCCAGGGCTGAGAGCCTCTAAACCCAAGCCTTCCAGAGGTTCATCACTGCCAGCATTATTAATCTCACTGCTGAGCAAAGAATGATTTGCTGCCTGCAGAGCCAACAGCAAAGCTGATTTGGGAGCCTTGGGAAGAGTTGCATGAGGGAAGAGCTGAAGGAACATTTTCTGTCTCCAGCTCTTCTGGGTTTTGCCAGAATTAGCCTGAGAGTCAAAGCTGACAATGCCTTAAACATGAGAGTGGTAGAATGACCTAAAATGTGGGGTCAGAATGTGCTAATTAGGTAACAATTAATGTCGGGTGACCTCTAGTGGTGCTTTCCCACAATTTACCCTCAAACGGTTAACTGGAATCCCTGAAAGGAACTTATTGAAGAGCCCTCCCCCACCAACGGGAGAATAGAGAAATGGGGTTTGTTTTTCTGAAGAAAAGTTCTGGTAACTTGATAAAGAAAATCAAAATGCTCCTTGCACGCACCTTTTTGCTAAAATGCTTTATTGTCACACCAGGTAGAGCAGCCAGCTGGAACCCAGCCCACGACACAAGACTTCAGTGCATCAACAAGGAGGACTGTGCCTGCACAGCAACAGGAAAATATGATTTTTCCAGCTGGAGGCACACTGTTACTGACTTTAACCACCCCTGCATGGGCAATAGTATCTGTGGTGATACCATCTCCTGTGATATTCCCTGCTGCACCAGCCACAGCCAGGTGGGGCTGCAGTCAGGGCTCTGCAGGCTGCAAGGGGAAGACCAGAAGACAAAAACTGTGCAAAGCAAAAAAAGTCAGGGATTTGCCACCTCCAAAGGAGACATTTGGCTCCAACACTTCTTTGGGAGTTTTGATATGAAACTGTCTTTTTTTACCCTGACATCTGAGGGCACTCCAGCCCTCGGTGGGTCAGCTGTGAGTGCTGTGCAGCGACTGCATTTGCCATATTCCATATCCCAGGACAATTATTAGCTAAGTGGCCACCACATACACAGAGGTCTGTGCAAATACCAGTGGCTCTGTTTCTTTTCTGAGTCCCTGTCTCGGCACTCCCCCACACTTGGGATTCTTCCACTGACACGTGTGCAATCAGATATTCCAAACACATACCCAGCACCCAGAGATGGGCCAGAGGATCACCTGGAGGTGACCTCTACTGATGAGAAGTGAGAGCAGGTCCCTGATTACTTATGATTGCAAAAAAAACCCAACCCATGAGGTGGTTTATAAATGGAGCAGAATGAGCCCAGGTGTCCAGACTAACAGGGTCAGGTCTCAGTCTCCAAGTGAGGTGCTCATCTGCATATTAATAACTGAACATCTCAAAGTGGTGTTGGGAGAGGCTGTAGCCAGAAAGACTGTTCTTGGAGCCACCCTTGACCTTTCATGGAGATCTGGAGTTTAGTCTGGTGAAAAAAAGGCTCAGGGAAGACCTTATTGCTCTCTAAAAGTGCCTGAAAGGAGGCTGTAGCCAGGTGAGGGTCGGCCTCTTCTCCCAGGAGAAAAGAGATAGGAAAAGGGGAAATGGCCTCAAGTTACACCAGGGAAGGTTCAGGTGAATATTATGAAAAGAATTAATGGCTGAAAAAATGGTTAAGCTGTGGAACAAGCTTCCCAGGGAAGTGGTGGAGTCACCATCCCTGGAATGGTTCAAAAACCAGGTAGACACAGCACTCAATATAGTTTAGTGGCCATCGTGATATTTGGTCAAAGGTTGGACTTGAGGTCTTTTCCAGCCTTAAGGGTTCTATGGAATTGCTTTGAATTGCCTTGCAGGCCAGCAGCTTCCCTGCAGACAAACCTGTTCCCCCAAGAGAGATAAACAGATATTAAACCACAGGAAGGTCGAAGCATTTGCTCGAGATAATCCTGTGCAACGACGGAGATGATGGGAGCGATCCGATGCGGCGGCATCCAAGTGCAACTTCCAGTTCAGTGAGGTAAAGCTTGGTTTTTTTTAAATATTGCAGAACACCAGCCAGGTAATAAATTAATCCCCTTGACTTTTCCTAAATTCTTATCTTGGGGTGGATTCTGGAGCACATCCTGTGCAGAAACGCCGCGTGTTTGTTCTGTGTGAGAAAGGGGCAGTAAAACACGTCTCGCGGGGACCGAGGGCTTCGAAACCAGCATCCAAGTAATCACAGACTGTAAGGATTTACTGGCTTCACAATTACAATCCCACAACCCCGTGAAAAGCCACAGTAAAATATACGAGTTAGTTCTGGTGTGCAGAGTTGCCAGGCTTTAAATTTGCACAGGTACCGACGCCGGCTTCCAAACACGCAAATAAAAACTCAAATGCCTTCCTCAGAGTGCACCAGGGCTCTGGGGTGACATGGGACCCGTCCTTTAGATGTTAATTTTTATGAATGGTCTTGAATTATTGTGGCACCTGGAAAAGTCACTTTTTATTTGCATTCTCCTTATGCAGCAGCTTTTGATCAAGATTCTTGATCAAATCACAGCTGACGGACGGTTTCCTTCACTGGAAAAGATTGAAGTCCAAAGACACTTTTAGGATATATGACATAATTATTTTGCCTAATGGTAAAACATTCATTTTGATAGCAGCCCTAAGTTATTGCTGCCTTAAAGGCAAATGCTTCAGCATATTAAGGATTCGAAGATTGGGTGATTAGCAGAGTAAGTCTTGAGTTGGGAGGGCAAGCAAAGCTTGCATTGGTCCATTACTTAACTCAGCATTGAACAACTTGTAAGTATTTAATCCTGTCTTTATTTATTTATTTTTAATTCATGCATGTCCTGCTCATTTTATGGGCTGAATATATTTGTTTCTTCCTTAATTAACATTCTTGTAGCTCTTTTAGTTATCATAAAATCAGAGAATATGCTGAGTTGGAAGGGACCCATCAGGATCGTCGAGTCCAAGTCCTGGCCCTGCACAGGACACCCCAAGAATCCCACTGTTCATTTAATGAATTCATTATGTTTTTCATAAATGAATTTAGGTTATTCATTTATGCTATTCATATTATTTATGTTATTTATTTCATGAATGACAGAGATATCCAATAGAACTTTGTGGGCAATGCAGAAAGTTTTAACAAAAATCAAAAAACTGGTATTTTTAATCTACTCAAGGTGAAAGTATTTCTATAACTACATCTGCCTCTGTAAGGTGAAAGGTACGGTAACTTATTTTAAAAATATATTAATTAATTTTCAATTAATGTTTAATAATAGCCCTATTTGATTTTAATATCACCATTGCTCTTATTTAGTTCATTTGGCCCTAGGACAAAAGTGTGATCCTTTCAAAACACACAAGAGACAAAAATGTCTATGTAGCTTTATGACAACATAAAAGTAAGTAATTTGATCTCTTCCTCTGGAATTTTGCTGCTCTGAAAAGGCTTTTGAATCTATTTTACTTGCAGTCAGTGATTAACTTTGCTGTGACACGTGAATTTGCAATGAATCAATTTTGTGGTGACCAGCTCCTTCATTGATCTCTGCTCCAGACTGGGAGAAAGATGGTTAAAAACAGGAGCTGATGGAAACTCCTGAAATGAAATTTCATTTTCAGAGCAAGGCAGGGCTGCTCCAAGAGACAGATTTGTCTTTAAAAGGAGAATAAGGTGCTATTTGGAGGCACTGACTGCAGGCAGAAACAGGCACGAGGAACTTGGGCAAGGCTTTAGCTGGAAAAAAAACCAAACCACAGAATCACAGAATGGTTTGGCTTGGAGGGATCTTAAAGATCATCCAGTTCCACCCCTGCCAAGGGCAGGGACACCTTCCACCAGCCCAGGTTGCTCCAACCTGGCCTTGGACACTCCCAGGGCTGGGGCAGCCACAGCTTCTCTGGGCAACCTGTGCCAGGGCCTCCCCACCCTACAACAGCTTGGATGATGTAGAGGCAAGAAGGAGATCCAGCAATACACTGAGGGCTTGAGAAGCTGTTCTCACTCATACATGTGTTTATTTTCTATTTTTATAGGAAGTGCATAATCTGAATGTCTTGTTTCCACCTGGGTTATGATTTAAGAATGCAATGGTATCAGCTGAGTGTCAGGTTTGTATTAGGATCCAGGGTAATATCTTTCCATTAAACAAAGGGCAGTTTTGGGGCTGCTCCTTCACTGCTTTTCTCATTCTATTTCCTGGGGTTTGTTGGTTTTTTTTTAATTCATCAGAAAAATAGCAATGAAAGATGGATTTAAAAGAAATAAGTCCATAGATAAAAAGCCATCTATGACAGACTTTCCAGATAAATGAAAAGAGAGAAAGATTTCCAAACCTTCTTATTATGAATAGCGTTTTATGCAAGTGCTGTCAGAAATACAGCTGTGCAAAGGAATTTTTACTTACCAGTAAACCTGCAGTTTAAAGATTTATGCTGCAGTTGCAATGCTCAGAGACTCAGTCTTTCCACAAGGCAGTGAGATGGATTCTGAAGTCCTTATAGAGCCTCTGCAGAGCATCATGTGCCTACCACTAATTCCTGAATTTAAGTTGCTTCTCATAAACTCTGCATTTTTGGCACGTTTTCAGTGACCGTCCTTGTTGTTATGGTAATTCTGTGAAAAAGACTCTCAGAAATCAATTTGCTGTTTGCATATAATTCCCCAAACTGAGAAAGAAGCTGCTGGATGTTGGGTAGGTGAAGGAACTGCCACTGGAGAAGCTGCTGAGCTCAACTTCAGCCTAGAAAATGTGCCAGCACTTAAAAATCGATGAGCTTGGTCACACCACATCCACTGGGTGGGAGGGAGTGAAGGTGCTAAAGGCGTGGCTTGGATGATCTCAAAGGTTATTTCCCAGCCTTTCCTTCAGAAACTGGGGTGCACAAATCCCAGGAAGAGCAGAACCACTGGAGGTTCTTGGTGGCTTCACATGTAAGATGGTAAATCAGATAAATTAGGCAAAACTTGGGGCTAGGTGGGAAAGCAGCACGATAATGCCAATGAGGATAGTCAAAATTGAATTTACCAAGCCAAAATCTGTGCTGTAGGAAAAGTGAGAAGAACATTTACACTTCTTAAAGTGTGTAATTGTGCTGAACACAGGCAAAGAAACCATGGAAAAGCAAAAGCAGGCGTTGGAAGAGTGGGAATGACTGTACATGTGGAAGTCAGAGCATGTGCTGCATTCAATGTGCCCACTGAAATCCCCAAACCACAGGATTTACTTCTAAACCTGGCAGAGGGAATAGAGTTTTCCAAACTGTGCTTGTCCAAAGCCTGGCAGCAACATAGGAATCCGAATTTTAAAAACATACTAATTCTGACTGAACTCACACATTCGTGCCTATTGAAGTAGGAAAGATTACCCTGGGGGGAGCCAGTTACCTGCAGGATTTCCAAGATGAATGGATTGAATCCTGCAGAGAATAAATAGTATTTTCTGGTTTTTGGATGACATACTAATACCTGGGAGGAATTCAGAAGAGTATTTACAAAACCTTGAGGAAATTCTACCATGTTACAAAGCTATGCTTTAAATTGAACAAAAATAAGATTGCAGGCATGGGAGTCTTTTTCTTCTTCTTCTCCCTGAAACCAAGTTTCTTGCCTAAGTTTTGTGAATAAAGGCTTTAAAAGGGAAAATAAAAACTATGGAGCATGCATAAATACCTTGGTATTATACAAGTTCTGTTGGTTTTATCCATGTTAAATGTTTCCTATGGAAGTTCCAAATTATCATTGCTATTTAGGTTGATGTCTTTTCTGATACAGGAAGCATAAAATCCTATAGCTCTAGCCTGGCATCCTTTCATTAGAGGTCATCCAGGACAATTTTATACCACAGTTTCCTAAAGGAAAAAGGTCTGTTGCTTCCTAAGACTGTAAGAGAAAAAAAACCTAGTCATTTGCCTTTCAGAACATTATCAAAAACCAAAACTACATCTACATTTTAAAAAGGCTTGCAGTCCCATTTAGGAATCCAATTCTAGGAGCATCTCTTACAAATGCTCTTGATGCAAATAGTAAATCATTGGTAAAAAAAGAAGGCTGGCTGATTTATATATTTTGGAGGCACTTATGGGGATCAATCTTATTATTGCTGTTTTACTGTTGTAAAATTCCTTGTGGACCATCAGAAACACGTGTCTGTCACATCCTTCCTTCCAGTCATCAACAAGTTTAGCTGGAGACAGAGAAAACATGGATTTTTTTGGAGGAGAGTGAATTTCTGTGTGGTTTTGAAGCCATTCAAGCCTCGCTGAGCAGCGTTATCTGGGATGCTGTTTTCCAGGAGGGATTTCCAGTAGTGGCACCAAGGAGTCTGTGAACTCCTTTACTGGCAGAATTATATAACTAATATAAAAAAGGGAGAAATAAAGAAAAAAAAAAAAAAAAAGGATGGCAAGCAGCTATTCTTGGTGGCAAAATCTGATCAAGGCATCTGAGCCCTCCGTAGCCCTCAGGAACAAGGAGAGGTGTTTCTTCCAGTGCCTCCTGTGTGCGGTCACCTGGACTTGCAGCAGTGTTTGTTTGTCAGGGAGAACCTCCCTCAAAATCTCCTGCCAGGCCCTCCTGGGGGGCACAGTGACCCCAGGGGCACCTGTGTGTGCTTCTGCCTTGGCCCCATCCAGGATCTGCTGGAGAGAGTCCCTCTGGTCGTGCCCATTCGCTGCCCAGACTCGAGAGAAACGAGGTCCTGCATATTTTAGTTCCATCTCCAGTCCTGTGCTTAGTAACAGGGAGCAAAAGAAAACATTATTGTCCTCAGCTAATTGCTTCTTTGTGGCAGACTACACTTCAAAGACACTTTAGTCTCAAGTGCATCTCAGCAGAGAAAAGCCCATATCGCTGATTTTTTAACCCCCCCCTATTTTCCAGCCACGCCAGAGGAATGAATTCCGCACGGCAGAACCTCCACATGTGAAAGTGGAACGTGAAATTAGTTTGGGGTTTGGTCGGGGGGTTTTGTTTTGTTTTATTTCGTTTTTTTAAAGTACTGTTTTAATGAGGTGTTTAGTTTAGCACATTTGGCTCCTCCAAATTACCTCAAGGGGATTCATATGTTAACGAACTCCACAGCTGTTGTTTGTGAAACCAGCCTCGCACAAGCAGAGCATGTTGTGCAAAGATTTAAATGCTCTGTTGGAGAGGTCACTGCACTCCTTTGTCTGCTGTCAGTTCTTAATAATGAGCCTGCTACTTAATTTCAAGCACCAAGTTCATTTCTCTTGCGGCATCGAAGAGTTGCAGGTCGGTTTGATTTGGGATCGAACGCCTGGGTCGACGAAGGGAAGCTGCAATCCAGGGGTGACCTGATTTTATGCAACTGATGAAACATTTCAGGGTGGGGAGGACTGGTGATGAAGTTTCAGGCTTCAGGAGGTGGCCTGAAGAGGCTGCATTGAGCAGAGAGAACGTTTGCAATGATAATTGTTTTATAAACATGCCCTGATATGCTTCAAAAGCTTTGATTCTGAATTTCTTAAATTAGGCTGGCTTTGCTCCTGGCAAGCAATAAACTGTTTTCATTTTAGATGTCACTTTACATTTAAGGAAATTAATAACTGGGAAAGAAAAAAAAAAATCCTATTTGCTAAGTAAGGGCAAAGAATCTGTTTCTTTTATTTCGATTCCAGTATCAATTAAAATCAGCAGAACGCCTGGATTTTTAAGGACCAGAGTGACAGAACTTATATCCTAGAAGAAGAATCCCAGTTGTCACCATCTCGTGGGAAGCAGGATGTGTTGGCCATGCTCTGTTGTTCCTGGAGCCCGCCTGGCCACAACATGATGTTGGAAAACCCCGTGGGCAGCTGGTTGTCCAGAAGATATGGACTGGGGATTGCTGCTTCACAGCCTACCCACCCACAGCAAGTTCCATGTCATTCCTGCTCACAGATCATTGAATCACCTCAACAGTTGTGTTTGATTCCCCTCATGTGGAAAACAAGCTCCGTGATTAATCATTAACATCAGAGCAACCTCTGCTGGTTGGTGGAGATGGAGCTCTCAGCAGCAGGATTTCATTTTAATGCATCAGGCTTTATTCCCTCCCTTGAAGGTATCAGCATTTCAGCATAAGGGATGGTATTTTGCCTAGAATTTAGGTAGAATGTAAAATAGATGTCCAACTGGAGCATTGCCAATTCTGAGTGCTCCATATTGGCTGAGATCAGTGGTTCTTGTCAAAGCAAATGCAAATGTGGAGCGACTTTCTTGCACACAAAGCAAGAATTTCATCTAAGCCTCCGTGACACGGTTCTGAAAACATAATTAAGCTCAGATGTGAGAATAAAACCTTGGCCTTGCTGAAGACAGAGAGGTTACCAATTACTGTAAAGTGGGTTTTTTGGTGAATCAAGTTTTCAGAACGATTTGGTGTTGCTAGAAGAGTCCTTCTAAAAACACAACAACCCATATCAGGGGAAAACACAGTAATTTTTTACCAAAGTCCTCGTATTTCTATTTTACAGATGGGAAACTGAGGCTCAGTGTCCCTGAGACCTGGTTCTCCTGAGTCATTTAGCTTGGGAAGAGCATGGGATCAGTGCAAGCTCAGAGCACAGTTAGTTTTTAAGGCTGTGGGACTCTCTGACACCAGAGAGGGATTGTTGGGATGGCAGTTAATGTCACCCACGGGGTCTGCTCAGCAAATGGTCATCTGTCCCCAGGGAAGTGGGTTAAAATCAACCCTTCCCTGAACACAGGCTGTTGGAAACCATCCATGCACAAGCTTTTCAGTTAAGCAGATGAGCTGGATGCAAACTGCTGAACTGGATTCCTAACGTTGCATTCACCCTTTCCCACTTGCAAGCCCCACTTCCAAATGTTCTTTGAATGGGGAAAGGTGGGAAATTTTTGCTTGATTTTCATGGGTAACTCTGGGTAATGGAAGCACACTGAATGCAGCCTGCAGGCTGTTCTTTGGGCACGATGAATATTCAGATCAAAAATATTTGTAATATGGTGAATAAGAGGCTGTTTCCTTGCTCAGCATGGAACTGGAATGACTGCCAGTCAGGAATGAAGTCACCTTCCATTTCAGGCTCTTTCAGCAAAGAAGGATGACTTTTCCTGTGGATCTGGATTTGTCACGTATGTTCCCAAGGAAATTGTTGAGAAGCCCAACATTTCTGGAAGGTGGAGGGCTTGGAAGTACATTTACACCCTCTTCCCCACCGTTCAGCCCAGCTGCTTGGGTTCAGCTGATGAGAAACCTTCTCCTCCTGAGCACAGCTCCTGTCCCCAGGGTGACTCTCCGGTCTCCCAGGACATGATAGGCTTTTCCATAGGGAGCTAGGATTGGGTCAGGAGAAACCACCAATGATTTCAGGAACTCCAAACATTTCACCTTGTTCGTGTATAGATTCTCCAAAATATACTAACAGATATTAGAGGTTCAGGAGGGGATGGATGGATGGATGGATGGATGGGTGGATATCAAATACTTGGGGTTCACCAATACTCCTAAAAGTAGAAACCCCTAGCCATGACAGAAGGATTTCCTTTCAATATCTCAGTAACAAAATTAGATGTTACCTTAATGAGTAATTTCTAGTTATTTCTAAGATATTTTTAACAATAAAGCAAGCGAAAGGCTGGTGACATCTGAAGGCACAGCACGTCTTGTAGAAAGGAACTTTGTCAAATCCTTAAGTAACACATTTAGTGATAAAGATGCAGTCACCTCTCTTGTGGCCATTTCACAGAGCAGCAACACACAGAAACATCTCCCCATTTATATGAAGCAGCCCTGCCTTTCTGAAATGGTTGTTAGACCCTTGTCAGACCCCTTTAAATACTCCTTGACACGTCCCCACTCATGCACTGCCATTTCTGATCAAAGCCCAACTCTTTTCCTGTATCAAAATGCACTTATTGTGCAGTAATTCAATGACATAGCTCTTCCTTTTTATGAGCTCTGAAAATATCTCATTAAGAGTTTCACAAATTACCACAATAACTTCTGCTGACACGCTCGTTTGTTCTCATCCCGGAATAAATCCGGTTGACAACTTGAACGGAACAAAGCAGGGGTTTCCCAGGCTGTGATTCAGCACTGAGCTGCTCTCAAAAACACCTTGATGTCATCTCCAGCTTGAAGGTTTGATGGAGGCAAGGTGGGAGATGCCACTTCAGACGAGTTGGGATGGGAGCTGAGCATCCTGCAGGGAGAAAACTGCGGAGATGTTTTTCCTCCCCTCTCGGATCTACGGTTTCAGCACTCTTCGCCATCTGGTGAAACACTTCAGAGAAGAAAACAGTTTTGCAATGTCTAATTTTGCCATGTTTTTGGAACATTATTGTAATGATCTTTGTGTCATTTGAGTATGATTACTTGTCCTCCAAGGCTTTTCCTGTTTACACTTAAATAGTACTGGAGCGTGGCCAGATACGCTGGAAATGAAATGCTACAAAATACTACATTTTTATCATAGAGGCTTAAAAGCAACATTTACAATTAGAGGACACAGCCTGTGCTTTGCATTCTGGTAGGGTTGTGGTTTTGGTCTTCTTTTTTTCCCTTGTTTTGATCTTATTGTAGTGGTAGATAAATAAAATTAATTAAGCAGGCATAATTAGCAGTTAAATTTTACAAAATCCCGAAGAAATGGAGGGCCTCATTCAAAGCGGCGGTAATGGTGTAAATAATTAAGTCAGATTGTTTTCATTTTCATGCTGCATATTGTTTCCTTCAGCATGCAACGGTACAAGGCAAAGTGTATGCAGTGCTGGAATTACACAAATAATGGATAAATTTATTCATAACCGCTTTGTGGATTGTAATTAGAAGTTTGCTGCAGCAGGGTCTGTAGCACGGGTCTATTTCTTTTCTGCAGTTCCTGTAAATATTTGCCTGAGTAAATTCTTGCTTTGAAGAATGTAGGAAGTAGGAGAATACAAGACAAAAATGTTGCAAAATCATCTTTGCTTCTTGTCTTGAGTGGCATCCAGGGTCCCAGGAACATCCACTCCAAGGTCTGTTTCCTAAGCGTGGACCAGGAAAGGATGGTCCTCTGCCTGCAGCAGGGCTGTGGGTTGGGTGTGAGATGAGTTTTTCCCTTCTTTCACTGCTGAATGCCCTAAATAGAGCTTTTCCAACCAGGAGATACAAATTACCTGGCAGATCCTGCCAATAAAGCCACTGAACCTCAGGGCTCCAGCAGTGATGAACATGGAGCCTGGCAAATGCAATGACTGTGCAGGGTAAACACAGCGTGGAATACAAGAGGAGAATGGGGTTGTTTTGGTCCAGGGATGGAGAACTTTTCCTCAGTGAGCTCATTCCAGTGCAGAGCTGTGATAATCCAGCGAGGATGGAAGCTCAGGAGATCCTCTGGGGTCGGCTCTTGCCAATGGCACAGCTTTGAGCACCTGGTAGGGATCCTGACAGGCACATTTGGTGAAAAGACCAGAGCAGCAGCTCCTGGGCTGAAACCTGTTTGTGTAAATACCTCTCAGCTTATTCTGAGCATAGTACAAATGTATTAAAATTATAGCTTTGAAAATTCAGGGGCACAGAGAAGAAAGTGAAACCCACTGTGTAACTCTGCCACTCAGCGTGTTCTCAGTGCATCCACACTGAATGAAATCAGGGATAGCTTTAGGATTACCTGCACTCCCTCAGGTTTGAGGGACCTTATTCTGCCCTGACGAGTCCTCCTAGATCCTATTAGTGTTATTAAGCCCTAACATGAGTGGCAGAGGAGGCTGTAGCACTGCCAGCAGCTCTCACCAGCAGGTAACAGCCACCTCCATCATCTGAGCACCAGGCACTGCAAACCAAGCTCTGGATGGGGGTCAAAAAGACAGACTCCTCGGGGCTCCTAATTCTCCCCGTGTTCTTCCAGCCCGAGGGCGAGCTGCAAAATACCGTGGAGCTCTCCTTCACCTCTCTGCAGTGGAGCACAGCTTCTGCATAGCACTACTGGCCTCTGCTGCCAGCACGGCAGAGGAGGCGAGGAGTGAGGCTTGCCACATCCCTGCTGCTCCGGAGGGCCTCCTGATCCCTGAGTAGAAGCTGGAGGAAAACCAATCTTTCATCTTTACCTTATTTCCATGCTTACAAATAAAGGTCAAGGCTCCTGTGCTGTAGCCGGCGCCGTACGAGCTTTGAACAACCAGCCTGAAATGCGATTGTAATTAGTTTCCTTTCAATCTTGATGTGAACAGTGATCTTAAAATGCCAGGACTGTAGCAGTGCATATGATTAACAAGCACACAGAAAGGCAGTCTATGGAAAAATATGGAGAGAAAGGAACAAAATGCAAATGTTGCACTGCTTTAAATTTTATTATCCTCCCAGCTCTTCATAAAGTACTGTAGACACCGTTTGATTATATTTTTAGTCTAGGGAATTAATTTTTAACTAGGGAACTCGTTTCTGTCTTATGATTACTCTTCTCCTCAGTGGCCTGTAGGTCTGAGCTAAAAAAAATCACAGTTTTAATTGAGCTAATGATGCCCAGAACTCAAATTAATCTCACTTCTGTGTGTGTCCTGCCATGCAATGTGTGCTACAGCTGCAGGCAACGTGGGCATCTTTTCCTACCAACCATTTCCCCAGGAGGCTGAGGGTGCAAGTCCTGGCCAGGGGTAAGTCTGTGTCCTGTGGTTGTCACCGCCTGGGAGACTCCTTGGAGGTGGCTCATGTCTGTGCACCCAGTGGAGGGGAAGGGAGAACAACAGAACCAGTGACATTTCGTGGTCAGTTCTCTGCTTTCACCTCAGTTGTCTCGAGGGCATGACTGTAACTTACAGGAGAGCACAGGGGGCGGTGAAGGTGAGCCCTGAGCAGTGTGATCCAGCCACATCTGCTGGCAACCCCTGGTCCAGCTCCCACCTGCACCCAGGGATGGGTGGGAGCTGCTCCCAGAGAGGCAGAAATTCCCTTCCCCAGCTGGGCTGCTCCTCCCCTTGGAGCAGAAGAAATGGGAAAGGGAGAGAAAATGAAGAAATTACATGGAGAGCATTTTGCTTGTGGAACTGCCATATTTTCTACCTGGGAAAACGGTATTTTTTCCCAACTGCCAAGAAAATTCACTTTCTCAAAATACAGGTCTTTAAAAAAAAAAAAAAATCAGGGGAAGAATAGAACTAGAGGGCTGTGGTACAGGCACAGTGGACATAGAAGAGAGAAGTCTCCACAGAGGAGGAACATGGTTTAACACTCTGCTGGTGGCTGTGGCTCTCACACCTTCAGGCTGGCTCGTCCTGCAGCATCCTGACCCAGACATGCAGCAGTATGTCAACCCTGACATTGTTGTCTGAGCCAAAACTGCACACCAGCACCCACCCAAACATTATTTATTCTCTTCTCCAAACGATTTGGGCTTAGGTACCTCTGCTTCAGAGCAGCATGATACCTCAATACACCCAAGAGTCCCTTACTCAGAGTATGTGGTACCCAACATCTCAAGGGCACAGCTCTGCTTGGTTGTCTAATCCCACTATTTTGGGCTCTCACTCTCCACACTGGAACCCACTTCAAAGGGAATGGTGAAATTCCAATTGTTTCTTGTCAAGAAGTTTCAGTTTTGTGATGAAAGATGTGACCTTTCTTTTTGGATTGATTAGTAAACATGAGGTAAAAAGCAGGAGCGCACCAGTGTTAACTTGATACCGCCACAGGCTCTGTGCATCAAATATTTTTGCTTTACTCTGAGCCTCCTGTTAATGAGAAAAATATTCAAATCAAAGAAATGTGTTTCCTTCGATTCTCTTCAGAGTGTAATTTGGAGCTTCAGAATAGCATGCTCAATTATGTCTGTTTTATTCCTAAATTAGAGGAAAAAAAGCTTCAGAATATTATTGAGTAAACCTCTTAGCAACTGTTAAGCAACACCCAGTATTAATTGTTTAATCACTCTTTTATTATTTTTCATCAGGTAAGAAGAGAACAGCGCAGTCACTCCAAGGATTTCTTTCCACCTTGGCACACCAGACTCCAAAGCCAGCACAAGGCACGATGCCTTTGCCTGGGCACAGGGGCAGAAACCTTCCCTCAAAAGCTGCTGGAGGGGTTGGTGTGACCAGGAGCAAGAAGCAGCACTTTTAACATGTTCTGGCACTTCAGTAAATGGCTGGTAAAGGCTCACAGCCAGACTGAGCAGCAGGGATGTGCCAGTGTTGCAGAGCCAGGAGCCCGTGGGGGCTTCTCGCTGCTCAGCCGCTGCTCAGCGCGGACACGGGATCTTCGGGTATTGGACTTTTTTGGGTCTGCCTCACCGAGAGCTGTCACTTACCTTTTGGATAATGATTTATTCATCTCAGCTCCCCCCTTGGGTGCTGGGCAAGCCTCCCACCCTGCCATCACACTGCATTTTGGGGAGCTTTGCCATGCCGGGGCTTCCCCTCCCGGGGCTCCCGCTCAGCGTCCCTGCGGATCCACAACCCACGCTCGGCTTGTGGACACGGCAGCAGGAACTGCTGAGTGCTGATGCAAGATCCAGCCATCCTCACATCTCCAGGAGACTGCCCGAGGCAAGGAGGCTCCTGAGGTTTCCTGGGAAGAGTGAAGAGCGTCAGCACAAAGCACAGCAGTAGCGGCGGCTCCCGGAGCGAGCGTGGGCAGGGGATTCGCCGGGCGTTCGGGGGCATGAAAACAGGCCTGCTTCCCAAACTCCCCACGAGCCAGGCAGAGTTCACTCCTCAGATTTAGCACATGCCGAAAGCTTTAGCTAAGATGGCACAGAACAAAGGAAACTTATTGTTAGTGTTCCTTTTCTCTTCTTTTTCTGCGTAGGTTGGATTATCCATATTGAATTTTCACAGGTCGCATTATCCATAGGTTGGATATTACGGAAAGGTTGGGTGGTTGGGCACTGAACAGGCTCCCCAGGGCAGTTGTCACAGCCCCAAGCCTCACAGAGCTCAAGAAGCATTTGGACAATGCTCTCAGGAATAGGATGGGAGTGTTGGGGTGGTGCTGGGCAGGGCGGGGAGTTGGACTGGATAATCCTTGTGGGTCCTTTCCAATTCAGGATATTCTATCCTATGAATTACTGCCCTAATACAATCTTATATTTTGACATTATAACTTTCTTTTCAAACTCCTGCAAAGTCTTGGCTGTCCTCTTGTTCTTTTCTCTAGGGTTGTGCCTACCACTACATATCCATCCTGGTGGGATACAGGGAATCACCGGGCAGCTTGGTCCATGTCTCTGCCTCCATCACCATAAGGAGGAGAGGCTTCAAATCCACATGCAGATTTGTTCATACTTCAGCAGCCAGTCCTTATGCCCTTGAACTACCTTCACTAGCAGCCCTGAAGCCCTCCTTGATACCTGGAATGAGGTTCTCTCATCCTAATTTCTGCCAGGACAAATTGTGCCAAAACACACCATGGTTCTAGAGGCGTCCAAGACCTGCCCCATGGGTTGGAAATGGTCATCTAGGTCAGGCCTGATATTTATAAAAATCCTTGTATGACAAGGTCTGAGCCTCAGCTGCCTGGCTCCTGCTTGATTTCTTGTCTTCATGAACATGTGCTTATTTCCTGAACTTTTTCAGAAGTATTACCAGAAAATTGTTCCTCCAAGAGCAATAAATGAAGCCTCAATATTTTTAAGTCAGTCAAAACAACTTTGCCACTCTACAAAATACAGGTGCCTTCAGGGATAGGCTTCTTGCTACCTAAAATAGTCCTTCTCTAAACATAAATACAGAGGCCAAACACTTTCCTGTGCAGTTCACAACTTGGCTCATTTAAAAGCTGTTTACAGCAATTCCATCAACTGTCAGTTGACAGCCCTTCTGTACCAAGCATGTGATTAATCCCTCATGTGAAAGCCACGAGTTGTGTCAAAATAAATGACAACCAACCGGTCCCACTACTCCCAGCAGGGAAGGGAGTGCTGAGAAAGAGGAGCAACAACAACCAGCAGGACCAGCACCAGGTACACCACAAGGCACTTCCAGATTTACGTTGGAAGCTGTTCCTCGGTGAGTTCACATCCGTCTGTCAGCTCCATTTGGGACCACGCTCCCTGATTCGAGCTGATAGCAAGGATCTGAGTCAAATAAGTGGATATTTGTGCTAAATGTTGTCTGTCACATCACGTTACTCCGCTTTGGGTTCACCACACGCACGTCCACGCTGTGGTGTAACGGCGAGATGCAGCTCACATGATTTAATGGGACATGACAGAAAACATTGCTGCAGCTTTTGGAATAAACACCTGCTTTTACTGCTTATTTCATCTGCTGGAAGCAATTTTTAAAACATGTAACCTGGGTCCTGCTAAAGCACATTGAACTTTGCTGTCTGTGCATCTTTCCAAAATAACTGCTTTGTTCAGTTTCCTTTTATTTCAGAACCATGTTCTGGCTTTTTGGGGTGGCTTCTAGGGCTAGCTTTTTGTTTTGGGGTTTTTTTGGTTGGTTGGCTGGTTTTCTGTTTGGTTTTTTTTGTGTGTGTGTTTTGTTGTGTTTTTTTTTTTTTTTTTTGTGGCTTTTTTTGTGGTTTTTCTTTTCAATGAAAGGTAAAAATTAACTCACAAAAATTGTGATAAACAGAACTAATCTAAACTATGACTGGAGACACGTACAGAAAAAGTTCTTCTAATGGAAGGAAAACACAGGATCTATTAACAGCAAAGAACATATTTACCCACGGGTAAAAATAATAACAGGAACAAAGTTTAAAAGACTTGTTTTTCCTTCAAAAACTTCAACAGAATGTTATAAATGAAAGCTGGGTAAAAATCATTTCTCCTTGGAGAAATATGGACACAGAAAAGGCAAACATTTAACTGTTGATTTTGTACTTGCAGATGTAGGTTTTATGAATGGGAACATTTGCAATAAGAAAAGCCAAGGTTTGGGTGACCCCTTGTAGAATTTTGGTTCATTATCCTTGACCTGACTGACAGAAATATTAGCAGTGGGAAATAAAACTGCTGGTTTAGTTATTTAAAAAATGAAGTCATTTATTCATATTGAATATATTTTCTCCTTCCAAAAGTCCTTCCATCTGTGTGTGAATGCGTGAAAGCTAATTAAATTGGCAGCCAGAGCCCTGTTCTTCTCATTTGGAGGACCTTCATCTCAAGCTAGAAGAGTTTCATCCTCCAGGACCTCGTTACAGAAGAGGGAATGGCACTGAAATGCAAGTGAACTTCAAGCTAATCATGTCACAGAGTTCAAAACAGGGATGGATTTCATAAAAAAATAAAATAAAATAATTAATTGTGGATCACCACAGTCTCTCTTCAAAAGGAATAAAACTGGTCCCATGAAGACAAAGAGGTGGTTTCTGCAAGCTGGAGCTGGCAGAGGAGTTTGGCAAGTCCTTTTTATACCTGGAAACTCCTGATGGAAAGCCTGGAACTGTCACTGGGTACCTGTCAGGCTTCCACCACCTGTCCTTCTCACCCTGGCCCAGATGCCACTTTGATACATGGCATGCAAGCCTAAGACTGAACTCCAAAGAGGCATCACAGGTCTTGTCCTTTGTTAGGACAAGAGGAAACAACCTCAAGTTGTGCCAGGGGAGGTTTAGCTTGGACATTAGGAAAAAATTCTTCACAGAAAGGGTTGTCCAACCCTGGCACAGGTTGCTCAGGGCAGTGGTGAAATAACCATTCCTGGAGGGATTTAAAAGGTGTGTGGATGTGGCACTTGGGGACATGGGTTTAGTGATGGGCTTGGCAGGTGCTGTGGGAATGGCTGGACTTGATGATCTTAAGGGTCTTTGTCAACCTAAATAATTGGATTTGATGACCTTAGGAGTCTTTGCCAAACTAAATGATTCCACGATTCTATGATTCCATAATTCCATGACTCCATAAAACGCAGGTTGGGGTGGTGGCCAGCGAGGAGGAGAGGGCCTTCAGCACTGCAGGGAGGAGGGGAACAGGCTGATGGCTGTACAAAACCTGTCCTGCACAGGGACTGAGCTGCTGTGCCAGTGGTGTGGTGGGCCTGGGGACTCCTGGGGTTCCCCCTGCCCGTGGCCAGCCCTGGCAGGCAGTGGGATCCTGGTGCTCCTCATCACCCAGGGGAGTTACGTGGGGCTGCATTTTTTTTCCTAATGCAAAGCACCTTTTGACCTTCAGTAAAAATTAAACACCCAGAGGGATTGGGCAAAGCAGATTTCAATTTCTAATAGGAGCGAGGACACTGTTGCCTGTATTTTTACAAAGGCCCCGAAGAGCTCCCTTGCTATGTGAGCAAGTTGGCAATGTATTTTAATGTATTTATTTGATTATGCATTCATTCTTTCATTCATTCATCTATTCAGTCATTCATTCAGACACTTGTTCATTCATCCCTGTCCCTTTGCAGGAAGAGAACATAAGCCAGCAGTGGATACTTCACTGTCCTGATTTACAGTGACGCCTCAGAGTTTGTATCAATAAATCTCTTTGGCCCTCCTCAATCCAGCATTATCCCTCATTAGTGCCTGGGATTTAAAAAAAGGATTAAAAATAATATCAGATTATAGATAGATGCACAGATATGTGTATTGGTTGCAGGGCTTTGATTAAAGAGCTGGGTTGTTGATGGGTTTTTTCCCCTTATTTAGGTCTTCTCATATTCACAGCTCTCAGGCCTTGCAGTTATTTTCACAAACAATCCCTGACCTTTTATTAACTGGCCCAATAAATTTGCTATCAGTGCTGGGCAATAAGGTCCCCACTGCCCTCCCACTGCCTGCCCAGTGTCTATTGATGTCAAGGGCAGGTCCACTAAACCAGACTCTCACCTTTACCTTCCTTGCCTCTGTGGGACCTTTTGGTATTTTCTGCCTCTGGGACATATTTATTTAAGATAACCTTTCTGGAGGGGCCATCCCTACTCTGGTTGTGACTGTAAGGGTTGTTTTTAGAATTGCCTCCCCATCACTGTTTGTCTCAGCCCAAATATGCACATTTTATCTGCTTCTGAGTAGATGTCTTAAACATGGGAATATATTCTTTGAAGAGGAATAAAATGAAGGGGAACTACTGCTCGAGTTGGGATTACTCACACTCCAAGAGCTCCTGGAACAATTTTTCTCCCATATCTCTGAAATACCCTTAATTAATCTTGCAGACAACTTGCAACATAATTGTGTCCCTAAACTGTTAACCTTGAAAAATATTTGACAGTGTACTAACATCTCCAAAACTTGTTATCATAGGGAATATAATAAATCCATAAATATCCTGGTTTCTCTCAAAAGGCCCAGAATAATTCATTGTTGTCAGCCTTTTTTTCCCCCCCCCTTAGTTTTATTTTTGACCTGGTGGCAGGAGTTGCAGGAGAGAAAGAGGGCACGTTAGAAAAAAAAGAAAAAAGCAGTTTGGAAGAAAAGGTGGTTATATATTATGCATAACTTAGTGGGTTTTATACAAAGGAGATGTCCCTTGCATTTCTTTCTCATTTGCATGTCTTCAGGGCACCAGAGGACAGAGACACTGGATGGCACAACCTGCCATCTGCAATCGGGTCAGAACTGGTCCCTGGTGAGCAGAAAAGACAACGCTGCAGCCCTGGTAGAGCAGGGCCTGGACATGCAACTGCAACTGAAATAAACAATCCCGCTTCAAAGGAATTATGATGTCACACAGGTTGACAATGCGCTGAAACGCCGCGTTCGCTTCGGCTGAGAAAGCCAGAAGTTTAAAATCCGTGCATTGCTGTGACACCGGTGACCTTATTAAAGCCATGGAAATCCCCAGTAACAGGACAACTTTAATTGAAGTTATTGCCATTTCTCCTGTCTGTTGGTCCTCACAAGCTCTGTTATATTTAACAGTCTGGCATCGAGTGCTGTTGATGACAGCAACGATCCTTTCCCAGGCCTGTCTGCTGTTCTTACTCTGCTGCCATTGGAAATCATCAGGAAAAAAAATAATCATAAGCTTAAAAAAGCTAAAGCAGACAGGCTGTTTCAGATTATTTCAGTATGTGTGTTGCTGCAACAGCCGAATGTTCCTGTTAAGACCATAGTCTGATTTTCCCCCTGAAAATCAGGTTATAAACAAAAGGATTAGACACAGGCAAACCCAGGCAGAGAATTTAGATCTGGGTTCAAATATGCACTGGAAATTATGGAAACCCTTTGGTTTGAGGCCTTCTCTATTTTAATAGTAGGGTTTTTTTTTTCTAAATATATGTATCCTTGATGTATTTTTGTATCAGGGATTAACTATGTGGCTTAGTGAAAAATAGAAAAGGAGATCGTTATTTTACAACTCAATTTAGAGGAATCTGAAGGTTGGCATCAGTGGGGAAAGCAAAAACAGCTGCATCTCTTGTAATTTCCCCATTAGAATATACTAATTTCCACACTGCTGCTCCCTCCTCTTCTGTGTGTTTATAGGTAATATTCTCATATTGGATCCAGGAGCTCAGGAACCTTGAAAAGAGTGAGTCTGTTTTTCACCAAAGGAACACTTTCTCCTTTCCTTCAGGCACACCTTCAGCTTTTGTTTGCTAATCTTCATACAAAATGGTAAAACTGTGCTGCTAAACTGACATTATTACATGATTGTCATCTTGTGAAGTGTATTCCAAGAAAAGAAACTCAATATATCATGTACTTGTAAAACTGTGACTTAAGGAGTTCCAAGAAAGCCAGAGAGGGACTTGGGACAAGGGCATGGAGTGACAGGACAAGGGGGAACGGCTTCAGTTTGGCAGAGGGCAGAGTTAGACGGGATATGAGGGAGAAATTCCTGCCTGTGAGGGTGGGGAGGCCCTGGCACAGGTTGCCCAGAGAAGCTGTGGCTGCCCCAGCCCTGGGAGTGTCCAAGGC
>JAWWES010000011.1:2530232-2551832 GCA_035583135.1 Lophotriccus pileatus | reverse complement strand
ATATCCAAAAGCCTGAAAAAGGGACATTATTGAAAACCTTGTAGAAAGGCAGACATTTATACAATAAGTGCAATTATGATTTAGTACCCTACTGCTTGATATTATCACCTGCCCACTGATAACTGTGGCATCCAGTTGGGATACCCAGTGATATCTTTTCCAGATATTATCACTTGGAATGAAAACAAAATCAGGTGAAGGCAGCTATTCTCCCCTTGACAGCCAGTTATCTAACCCTATCTGCTCATCCAGCTTTTTGCCAGATATTTGCAAATCCATTTTTCAAGCACGAGATCTGTTTCCAAAGATTAACAACCCCCTCTACAACCTGCTATTGGCCCTTTTCTTCTTTCAACTTATTTTAACCAGCTCGTTCTAAAAATAGGAATTTCAGCAGCACAATAGCAATTATATCAATGTATTTCTGGCAGGAGTGCTTTTAGCCCAGGGATCTGTTAGTTTGCAGCCCCAGCTCCTTTGTCAGAGGTTTATTTCTTTGCTCAGTGTTCTGTTTGTCCTACGTGTGGCACAGCTGCCTATTGAAGCCCCACAGCAAAGGCTTTGGGGATTTCCCAACAATAAAGTTGAAATCTCTTTCCTGGTTAGTATTCAGCAACACTGGAACATTTAGCAGACATTTTTCCTTTCTCCCAGCTTTCAATAGGCTGCATTTATCAGCATGGAGTAGCAATCAACATGTATTTGCTGGTGTATTTATATAAGTCAGCTGTATGATTCCTCATTATTTGCAATTCTTCCTTTAAAGCCCCTTTGCTTTCTTTGTCTGCAGACAGGAAATTCTGAGTATACATGATGTGTGCATGTGGAAAGTGCTTTTTGGTGTACAATAAACACAGGAGTGTTATCACAGGTATTTCATTGATAGCTGAGTGAATTTATGTAACCCTTTATTTCATCCCCAGATTTATTTGGTGTTGGCATTATAGTATTAGATAAGTTATCTTTATAAAAAAAAAAAGGATTGCTATTTGTATCTCTGCACTTAAAATGACAGTTTCCTACTGGAAGATGAATTCTAATGCTACTGGATTCTCGAGAAAATAATATTTTCTGAAAACCTCTGGATGGGATCTAAGATCATTAAGCTGGGAATGGACAGAATGGCCTTTCTAAAAGTGTGAGGAAGGACCATTCTTATTCAAAATGAGCAGGACAACCAGGGTCTACTTGAAGTGGCCAAAGGAATTCGACTGCAGAGCCAACACAGTTCCTGCCCTTTGTCACTGCTGAACATTTCCCACCCTGTGAGAGCAGCACTTACCCTTAAAGCAGTTGGGTGAATATGAAGAAACCCCTTTTTTCAGGGACTGATTGTTTTAAAAGAATGAAAAACGCTTGAGAATGGCTCAAGGGTTTGGAAGAGAAGCCGTTCCAGTGCAAAGACACTGGTGAATATCCAGTGTTTCATCCCACTGGAAAGGCACAGGCCCTGCTGCGGGTCATCCCACAGGGCCACACGTGGGGACAAGAGGACACAGCAAGGCACAACGAGGTGCTGCAACAACCCACAGTCATTCCCTCCTTGCCCAGCTCCAGCTGGAATCTTCCCACAAGGATTTACTGCCCCAGATGAGGTGCTGGAAGCAGCCAAAAACCAGGGGGATGATGAGAAGGGGGAGCAAAGGCTGCTTGGAAAACAATACTGACGCCAAACCCACCTGCTACGAAGGGGCAAGATTTCACTTCCATCATTAATGTGACTGTTTTGCCCCTCTAGCAACATTTCCCAAGGTAAAACATGGAAAACCACACTATCCTTGAGAAAGGCCTCGAGAATCTAATTCTGGTAAGTCACAATTTGATTTATTTAGTGCTGCTTTTCTCAACCAGTTGATTGCAACTCCAAAGGGTTGTGAAAGACAATTAGAAGACACAAGGCACTTAAAATCTTATTATCTCCTAAAATAAAATAAAATGTCTAAATCCTCATCCCACTTATACCATAATCCCCCAAGGTGACACCTGCAACCTCCTAAAACACGCACAACTGCACCACAGAATTTAGAATTATGGTCACAGGGTTCATTTCACTGTCAAGGGAAGAGGGTCTTAAACAAGTTGTGCATTAAATAAAGGCCCACATGACTGGAAAAAGTGAAAAAATACTGATTTAGTCATTCAATAAATGTGCAAATTATACACTAATTTATCTTCCCTCCTTATCTGATTGATTTGTCTCATCAAATAGTTAAATACACTGCTTCCATACGTTCATATCAAGCTACAAATTTATTTTTTTTTAATAATATCCAATTCAGAAAAGCTCTTTGGCACCTGTCTGAACAACGCTGTCTCCAACTTAATGGGCATTAACTGTCCCAGCTGAGTTTCTGGAATAAAATCCATTGATCTGTGTCAGTCAGGATCTTGAAAACTGAAGGCCTGAGGTTTAAAAACCCAGCCTGCTAATACAGTCTGCTATAATGCTAATATGCATTAAGATAAGCTGGAAGCCTTCCCTGGACGTGGGTTCAGGCTCTGACAACCCCAACTCCAGCCTAAAATTCATCTGAGTAAACCTCAAAATAAACCTAAGTATTTCTCTGGGCAAGACAAAAACATTGAGGAGATGATTATGATATTATTGTTTTTATTTTCATCTATCATTATTGTTGTTGTTGCTATTATTATTATTATTATTACAGAATCCTTTCTCTCTGTTCAGTGGAATATCCCTCCTGGGGCTGCAGCTTGGGATTTCTGTTTTACAGACCAAACAGCAAATGCAGTGAAATAGAGATGAGCTGGGGAAAGCTCAGTAAAATGATTCAGAGTTGAATGGATTCATTCAGGATGTTTTCCCTGTTTGCTGGTACATATGGAATTCGTGGAGCTCAGCTGAGCTATAATTATAAGACAACACTGAGTGGTCTAAAAGTCCCTGAGGCAAAACACCCCGAGGAGGAGAAGGATCCTTAAGGGGTGGTAAGTGGGCCTACAAGCAGGATAAATGGGATTAGAGGGGAAAAGGGGTTGAATATTAAGAACAAATTATTCCCAGCAGCAGGATGAGCTGAACTAAAACAGCCTCCCAAAGGAAGGAATGGAAACGGTGCCATTCGACGCCTCTAACGTCAGATTTGGCAAAGTGTTAGAAACACGGCGTGGAGAACAATTTCACATCTGCAGAGAGGTGTGAGGACACCCTAGAAAAAAATCTCCCTGAATCCCTGAACTTTCTAACTGCCTGGGCTTATTTGCAAGGAACATGGATAAGGTCCCCAAATCCTACACTGAGATATCTATGTGTGCACACAGCAGATCACTGTGGTTGTGCAGACTTAATTAAAACATTACAATTAAATTAAAATTTTCTTTTTTTCCTTTTTTTTTTCTTTTTTCTTTTTTAGATGTAGGAAATTCCCATACACCAAGTGAGGTTTAAAAAATAAGAGCATATTTGTTTAATGTTTCTCAAGAAATGCTTCTCCGTAGAGGCCAATGGTGTAATTAAAACAACTTAATCTGATCCCTGGAGATCTTTCCATACATATTTCCTATCCCAAGGCAGTTTGAAGTATAAAGTTATTCAAAGAAAATCTGTCAAGAGGAAAACTGGAGTGGTTTTCCTGACCAGATCCCAGTGGGATAGGCTGAGTGTGACTCCAGCTGTGTCAGCCCCATGGCATTAAGGAAAAAAGGGATGAGAAAGAGCAGATTTGGAATTGCAAGGGTTAGCAGGGAGGAGGCATCTCACACTCTGGTGAGACATCCAGGGCTTAAGGAATAGGAGAATTAAGTCTGGCCTTTATTAAATCCCCAGTTCTGGCTTTTAATATGATCAGCCTGTTTCCTCGATTCCCTAAATCTTGGTCGGCCCCGTCACATCCCATTTCTGTGCTCGTACAGAAGCGTGAGGCACAGCTAAAGCTCTGCAGTCCTCTTCCTCCTGCCACTGCTGACAACTGAGGTAATATTTCTTAGTGCTTCTAACAATGCAACACTCTCTCCAATTCACTGGTTTTAGGCTGACTTTATTAGTGCCTTCTCAAAGCAGCATTTTTCTTACTGAAGTCAATAATTACACTGCCATTGTAACAGCAGGTTTGCAAGCCTTGAGACTGGGCTGTGTGGGGACAAGGCTTCAAGAGCCTCAGGGTGGTGGAGCCACTGTCCTTGGAGGTGTTTAAGAGGAGACTGGATGTGGCTCTCAGTGCCATGGTCTAGTAGGCAAGGGGGTGTTGGGTCAAGGGTTGGACTTGATGATCTCAGAGGTCCTTCCCAACCGTGCTGATTCTGTGATCATGTGGCTGGTGACCGTCTCACCACCCCAACCTCCATATCCAGAGGGGAGAAGAGAAATGCCTGCAACTCTTCTGCATGAACCAGGCACCAGCCTCTGTAGGAGCCTGGCTTGGTGCCCCAGGGAGATGAACTTTAACTTGGTCATCTTCCCAAAGAAGATGTCTCCCCCTTTTAACTCTCCAGACAGATCAGCTACAAAGAGTCCCCAGTGACAACACAGAGGGAAGAGCAGGTATCACTCTGTGCATGTCCAGACTCATCATGAGCCTCAAATTCAAATAAGATTAAGAGAAACCAAAAGCACCAGAGACAAAAAACTACAGAGTGACAATATGAATCTTGCAAAGGAGGTGCCCTCACCAGCAGGTACAGCCAACAGGAGCCTTGAAGCTTTTTCTGCTCAAATCAAAACTCTCACAGTGAGCCCGGGGCAATACTTCGGTCCCAGTAAATTGTGTTAACTTCGTTCGTGTTCAATCTTAGGAAGTTTGGAATGTCTGAAGACCAAATCCACAGAGATGTTTGTTTACGTGGATGAATAATAAATGCTAAATGATGTAAATTATGTATATACCACCAATCCTTTCCAGACACAATGAATTAGTGAGATCTGGTACCAGCTTGTACCAGACTTGCTGATGTCAGCATTGGCAACGTCTCGTCCTTGCGCTGGAGGACATTCCAGGAGAAAAGAGCTCCTCAGCTGGGGCAGAAGGATTAGGAGAAGTTATGGAGTAAAGAGACATTTGAAAAAAACCTTGAAAATGGCTGGAGATTTGCTGCAGTGCTGTATACAAAGGAAAGCAAACACACATGGCTTCGTTACATGGCTCACTGCACTCAGCCACGGATATGCAATCCCTATTCCCTGGCCACACTCACTATCTCATCAGTGACTTCTGTCCAGGAAAGCCAATAAAATAAGGATGTGTGTTGCCAAGGTGAAGTTTTAAGACTTGCAATTTTAAATTTTCTATTAGGGATAAGGTAAGATTTATAGATGACATACCGATTTATAAATATGTTCAGACAGTAAGTATTTTTGGCTTTAGGCTGGAATCAGAAAGCTCTGTTTAAAGAAAGGTTTTTAAAGGTTTTGTGGTACATAAAATAAATCCAACTTACACTTTCAAAGATCCATCTGGCTGTATAAAAGATGATGACAGTGACAGTGGGAAAAAATTTTTTTGCTTATATCTACAATGCTCCATTATTTTCTCATTAACTGGAGTTTTAAAGGGAACAATATTAGTGCCTCCAGAGGATGAGCTATATAAACAAGAGCTACAAATTTATCTGTGCATTAAAATGAATGCTATGGTAACAGGTTTGATTGCTTTGGCTGCAATTTCAAAACCTAAAGGGGTGTATTATCCTGAGATAATCTCACCCTTGGGTCCTTATATATATCATATCTCATACCTCTAATCCTGGGAAACAGTGCCTGGATAATAATATCTCCCCTGCCTTTGTTATAGCACAACTCAGACATGTCTTTTCCAGCTTCAGATAACGCATTAGTTAAGTGATTTTATTTTGATCACTCTGAATCATTAGTTTATGTCTGGAGAGCATGTAAAGATTGATTTCCTTGGACAGCAGGAAGAATTTTCCCAGCAAGAGCTCAGTGCACGTGGTGGAGCAGGGACACTGCCATCCTTGGAGGTGTCCAGGGCTTGGAGAGGCAGAGCTGTGGCAGAGCCATCTGCTGCTGCAAAGCTGTGCAGCCTTGGAGGCCGGTTCTGTGCCAGTGATGGTTATCAGTGCCTCGGGTACCTCACACATTGGACTCCAAGGTCTTCACGAGCTCACAGAATCCCGGAATATCCTGAACTGGAAGGGACACGCAGGGATCATCAAGTCCAACTCCTGGCTCTGCACAGGACCACACCAAAAATCCTACCAAGCGCCTGAGAGCACTATCCAAATGCTTCTTGAAGGCTGAGTCTCAAACCACCCAACACTCCTCTGGTCACGGCTTGGTGTTCCAGGTCGTGCTGATGTCCCTCCAAACCCACCATGGCACAGGCACAACTTCAGGCTGCTCAGGCTGCACTGTTTTTCCAACCATCTGGGAGCAACTCAAGTGGAGATGGTCTTCCAACAGGCTGGGGAGTGTTTTTGTGGTTAATCCTTCTTTTAAAATCCCATGGATGTAGATTTACTGTAAAGATTTGGATGACTTTGGCCTGTGTCAGTAATTTTCAGGCCCTCCCAGCAATCCCACTGAAAATCCCATTGAAATCTGGCCTGCATGTGCTGAGGGATGCTCTGTGCTTTGGCTGGTAGGTGTCTGTGGTGGACCAGTGTTTGGACATGGCCCCGCTCCCCAGAAGGATGAGGAGACAGGACCCATCTCTTTGTACTGCAGATAAGGCAGGGCCTGAAATGTTCACATCCCACTGCCCACAAAACAAAAATCTTGGAAGATGAAGGCATTCTCCATTCCCCAGGCCTGAGCTTTTCAGTAGCCAAAACCTCTCCTAGAAGAATCTCACGTCTTACAAAAGCTGAAGGAAATCAGCATCTCAGCACATTCACCTCTTGACATGGATTAGTCAACGAAGCAGCAACAGCCATTTTTCCTGCTTTTTTTCTTTTCACTCAGCCACAGCTGTCCTCACACTGGTGATTGCAACACTATAATTCCCTATTAGTCATTTTCCTGGATGAGCTGCAACACACTGACACTGGGGAGTGATTTACAGGTGGAGATGGTGAGACCTTATTAAAAGAAAATGCTTTTCAACATCTACAACAAATCCTCAGGGTAAGCAAAGACCCCCCAAGGTCCCAGTCAGCCGCTGAATGGCTTTTATATACAGTTCCCAGGATAAATTGCTTCTGAGCATGCCTTCACTTGTCACTTCTGTTGAGATACTTTTGAATGTCATAAACTCCTACATCTTAAAGCCAGGTGTTGAAAGAATCCCTATTATTATCACTACGTTGTCAGCGACAACAACAACAGTTAATAAGTGATGATGGGGACATAAATGTCTGGTTCCTGTGTACAGCTTGTCATTTGCAGTCAAATCTAACACTGCCAGAGGAGTCTTTGGTGTGAAGGCTGGAAAAAAATGGATGTCTTCTGGGAACGGGCTCCGTTAAAAAGGCATCCATGTTTAATTCCACTTAATCATTTCTAACTTAAATGTGCTCATAAAAAAATAAATCTGAGCATGCACCCGTGTGCATTAAGGACTTTTTAGCCTAAAAGGCCTGTCCCAGCCTTCAGCATGGTGAGAATGGAGGCTTGGACATGCTGGCTTGGGCAGTGCTACCAAAGTCTCCCTCAGGGAAGGAATCAGCAGCTTTGACTCGCAATTCAGAGCCAAATACCACAAAAAAAAAAATAGGAGGTAGCTTGTATACATGTTGCCTCTGCTCTGGACACAATATCACAGGATCAACTGGGTTGGAAAAGACCTCTGAGATCATCGGTATCACATTATTCCACTGCCTTGTTGCATTGTGGCTTATTTGCTCTGCTTTGTACAGGCTGAAATCAGGGACTCGCTGATATTTGCCCTGGAAAATTGTTTATAGAAGTGGGTTTTTGAACCTCTCATGCAAAAAAAAAAAAAAAAAAAAAAAAAGAAAAAGTTAAAAAGTGAGCATGACAAGGAATTGCTTATTACACCTGGGTGAGACACATCCTTGCACTTTGACTCATCCGTGTTCCTGGGCTTTCCAGGTCTTTTAAATACCTTTCGCAGGAAATCCCTTTCCCTTATACACACTGTGTATATTTTGCCTCTTACAACATATTAAACAGCCCATGTAAGAAAAGCAGATGAATTATTGATACTGTACAGGAGAGAACAGGGGGAACAGAGAGAATATTCCATGATGTGATAAAACAACCACAGGTTTCAGGAGATGCCTGGGTAAGCAGCTCTCCAAGAAACCCCATGGTTTGTGGGTCAGCACACACTGAGTTGATCTCAGGTACTTTCTTGCTCACTGTGGTTACCTCATCCAGGTTTTGAGCCTAAGCTGATACAAAAGCTTCTACAAATTATTTAAGTAGAGAAGTTCAGCTCTGTCTTTAAATGGGAACTGCAATCCCTTCCTTGTTGTCTCCAAGAGACAGGGAGATCCAGGCTCCCCTGCTTCATTTTGACCTCTTTGAAGGACTCATTGGCTGAATTTTCAGCTTCTTTTTTTTCTTTTTTTTTTTTCCCCCCATAAATTATTCCTTTTGGCTGGGAAGGGAGTCCCTGTTTTTCTATATCAGTCTGTATTTTCCCACCTCAGCTAATTTTGCATAAACATGAGCTCATTCCTGCACGACTCGAGGGCTTTGTTCCTAAATCTTGCCTCCAACTGACCACAAGTAGATTATCAAGCGAGGCACAAAGTCAAGGAAAGAAGTAATTCTGTCCACTTGAAAAAAAAAGTAAGATATGGATCTTCCTCTTCCGAAATGTACCTTTTTCTACCTTTTTAGAGTTTCTTTTCTTTTTTTGTGGACGAGGGTCAAAGCCCATTTTGTCCAACAGTGCTTTGTTTTGTGTCGACTTCATGTTACCAGCTCTTTTCCTCTGACTGAAGTGGAACATCAAACTGAAAATCACTCCTTCATCTATTACAGTGTGAGTCAGGCAACAAAAAAAAAAAAAAATCTTTACACTTTTTAGGAAATAATTGGGCAAGGCTATAACAGGACCTCCTGGGAAAAATCATGGTAACGGGCTGTCACGGGCTTGCAGAGCAGGGAGAGGCAGATTATTTCAGGAAAGCTTTTAAACAGTTGTATCTGCAGCCTTCAGGTGAGCCAAATTTCGTGTGGGCAGCGAGGAATAACTCAAGCACTTACATAATTTTTTTTTTTCCAGCCTGTATTGTTCCTGTCCCGAGCTCCACAGTTTTTACATCTCGTTTGGAGCGTTTCAAAACTTGAAGTTATTTTTATCCTCGAAGAAGGAGCTCCGACATAAATAGTTGTTGCTAATGTATTATAAACTAGGATTAGCTTAATTAGGGACTTCACAAGAAAGTAATGACTATTTAAGTCCTGAAAACAAGCTAATTATTTTGTATCACATTGTTGCTACTGCTGTCTTCAGTTCTTCTTAAGGTGACTGTTCAAAAAGATGTATGGCAGACATGCTAATTAACAGATCTCTTGTCATCATGTTACCAGTTTTTTACAATATATTAAAATTCCACTTTTATGTAACACCTCACATATATATACATTGCTGCTCAGGTTATTTGACAGCCTGATTCACTGCTTTTTTAAGCTTACAACACCATCAAAGTTGCTGGGAGAGCTGCACAAGATCCAGCAGTGATTTTTTTCCCCAAGGCTCTGCTGAAAAAGCCAATATTTTCCTTATTTGTGCCACACAAGTTTCTTAAATTCCTTCTATTTAACTTCATCACAATCCATTTGAAACTGTTAAATAAATCCAAATTAATAAGTAGAGTTTGAGAACCTAAGCTCCCGAGAGGCAAGAGCCTTTCAACAGCATCTGAAGCCCCTCTGGAGCATCCCTTCCCAATAGTCCTTATCCTGACATTCCACCTCTGCACAGTGCTGTTGGAACTTCTGTTAAATACCATGAGTCAGGAGCGGAAAGCCCACAATTTTTCATGTTTCATGTAATGCAATGAAATGTAACTTATGGCAGCTTTCTGCTCCTAATATGTTTGAAAGCATATGGAACATCCAGCATTTAATTCTCATCTCTGCTTTCCCCTTTGCCATGTATAACAGTTGCCTTTTCTTTAAAAATCACCTTTTGCATTTTAGTTCCTCTGTTCTCACCCTTCATATTCAACATTCCCTCACTGCTGCAGCCTCCCACTGTTTGCACATCCCATTCCTTCAACATCTTCACGTGCACAAGGTACATCACATCCACATTCCAAGATCTCACTGGTGTATTTGCAATTAATGACTCAATTTATCCTGACACACCAACCCTCACAACGTGACGACAAATGAGTCCTGATTAGAGAGCTGATTTCCATAAGAGAGCACTGGAATTGAAGCAGATGAATTCTCAGCTCTGCTTTTAACTGGCACTGGCTCTGGTTCATCCTAAATTTCCCCTGGTGTTTGTTAGTCAATGGAAATCCCTGCAGCCCTGCCTTGGAAAAAACAGTGAAACTGATAAATGGAGAGATACATAACACAAAGGTATGTAATTTCAGTAAATACAAATATCTCTATTTTAGACTGAGGGGTGCAAGCACACGTATCCTGCTGCAAACCAAAGGGCTGACAGCAAATGATTGCACTATTATTAAGCATCCAGGCAGTCTCTGCTGCTAGGTATTGTCAAATCCCAATTATTTAGCTTCATTAGAGAGCTGGTGCCTTTAAAAGAACCCCAGTGAATGCCCTAGATGAAGGCCCTTCACTCGGAATGTGAGGACTCGGAGTGTTCCAGCTCCGCAGCATCCTTGCTCCGGCTTTTTTCCATCTTGAATTTCCCATGGTGTCATCTTATCTAATCATTGCCTGGTAATGCTGGCTCCATAAGAAATCTTCCATAGAAAATGAGAGTTCATACATCTGTCTCCTGCTGAAAATGCTCATGAATAATGGCACCAGCCAGCACGAAAGCAACGAGCGGCTCTGGCTCTGTGTGAAAGGCAGGAGGCTCTGAAGGGAGAGAAATTCCATTTTTATTTTAATTTCCTATCAGGAGCATCCTCGGGACCAGGTTGTCCAAAGCACTTGCAGGAATATTAAGGGGGGACGACACAGTGAATATTATTTTTCTTCTCAGAGCAATATTTAAACAGCAGTTACACCTCCTGTGACAGGGCGAGCACAGCGACTGCCCTTTCTTTTTGGCACCCCTGAAGTAAATCTCTGCTGGTGAGAGCCCCTGAGCACCCCTTGGTGAAGTTCACCCCATGTGTGTGCGTGCTCCACAACCCCACACACACACACCACACTCCCCTTTTCCTCTGACATTCCCATCGACTGAATGTCATTGTCATTTATTGCTGTCATGGCTGGATGATTGTTAATTTTATGTTCAACATTTGAATGGTCAAGCAGATCCCAGCCTCTCTTTCTATCAGGTATCATCATCAGCTTCCTCCCAAAGCCATCTCAGCCCACTGGGCAGCCCTGGCAGACACCTCAGCTATGGACCCTCCTGAGGTGCTTCTGCCTGATGAAACAATTAATTTTTTTGAAGTCTCTTATTGACATTGTGATCCCAAGAGCATAGTATGAGTTAAATATTTGCTTATTATAATTGCACATTTCACATGCTGGAAGCAATTTCTGTTATTTTATTGCTGGGATGATATTCTGCACCGTGGAACCCTCTTTAATAAGGAATCAAATTCAATCAGACTCGAGAACTATTCATGTGAATGACTACCATTACTTGGTATCATCTGTAATGCAATAAACTGAGTGTTTGATATAATGCTGTTATATTAGGGATATGCATAACCCATTTGTTATCCATCATTTGAATCACAGAAACGCTGGGATCAAAATTAATTACATTTTAGGGTATGTCTGAATTACAGATAATAATAATAAAAAAAAAATTCAGTTTAAATGTGGTCTTTGGAGAGAAAAAAACCCAAACAGATATGATGCTGTGATGTCTTTTGTAAAACAGCTTTTCTTAAGGAGCTGTGCATGCCTCCACACAAGTTTCCTCACTGCCTGAATGTTTTCCGTGGCAATTCTGGCTACAGGATGTGGCCTCTCAAAGAAACGTTGCATGGCATGAAAAATGTTACATCATCTTTCAGAATGGAAAACTGAAAAGAACTTAGAAAAATAAAAGCATTTCCAAGTCAAATGTTTTATAAGAAGTGGTACCCATGGGAGCTTTCTTCATAAATACATAAAGGGAGCTTTTGGGGAATGCCCATAATTGCTGCATTACATATTCTTGCACTTGGCAAACCGATGCCTGCATCTGAAAATAAATCAATTTGGGTTTTTCCAAGCAACAGGGATAGGCAGGAAATATGTTTGTGTTGGGTTACAGTAATTCCTGATGTAGCTCAGTAACTTCTGGGTCTTTAATAAGTTCACTGAGAATGGTCTTTGTCTCCAAGCACAACCACACCCCAAATGGGACACAAAGCGGTTCCACAGGACGTGGATCTGCATCTCCCTGAGGTGTATATATAGATCTGTAAGGGATGTGGTGTGAGGGATCACAAGGTGAGCCAGGCAGTGGAAGTGGAGCTGGAAGCTCAGCCCTGAAGGGAACATGCAGTGAGCACGTCCCAGCCTTATGGGAGGGGAAGGAAAAGAAAACAAAGGAGCCACAGGGATTGAGGTCAAGCCCTGTGGCCCCAGAAGAGGAGCAGGTATAGGCTGGGCAGCACTGAAAGAGCTCCTGAATAAAGGGCAGAACACACACAGAACAGGAGTTACTTCAAAGGAAACCCTCTCTTCTCATCATGACAAAGGGTTTCATGTGTGCAGCTGGAGCAGACCTCCAAAGAGGAGCTGTGGGAGCTGATGGACAGGGCCTGGATCCTGGGCAGGGGGTCACCTCCAGCAGCAGCTCTGGCCGCTCCTGCCCTGCTCCTGCCCTGCTCCATCCTCCCACCTCCCCCTGCTCCACACTCCAAACAGGAGCATCCTTGGCATCTGCTCCTCACAAAGCTCCCTTGCAGTGCCCTAATTCCACACAAAGAATGTTCAGCTCACGAAAAGAAGTGTTAGGGTTGTATCAACCCCGACACTCAGAAGCTACGACTCACATTAGTCATATATGGGCAGCATTTTGGGGTTTGTGAGCTAATCCTGGTATCTTTGAAATATCCACTGGATTTACCAAATGGTTTCTGACCTGTCCTGTGAGAGGCTCTTTGAGTGCTCAGTGTTTTCTCCCATTAATCCTGCACATCTAAGTCCTGTGGCTCCCTTTAAACTGGTTTTCAGACAGAATTTATTGATCTCTCTGCTGTGTCTTCACTGAGTTACTTAAGCAAATTCAAAACAGAAATTAAAAATAGTTTCCTGCTTGTATCGGCATCCTGGAAGAGTTTAAAATCCAGTGGAGTGATTTTATTATTTCCTTTGTAATAATTCTGCCCCCCCCTTCTAAATCTCCACAGTTTTGGTAATTGCCTTCCAGGTTGGTTTGATTAATCCTACTACAGGTGCCAGGACTCTCTGATCACATGCAAGGTCCTGGTTTCTTATGAAATCTTCCAAAAATTACATGCAGGGTCACCCATTAGAGAGAATTCTGGGAATGGTGAGAAGAAATTTTAAAAGCCACTGAAAAAGATACCTCCTGATCACCAGCATAACCCACTGTATATTTGCTTACAGTTCTGTTTTTATACATATATTTGGACTTTCAAACTCATTTATTGGCTGTAGTGACATGAATAACCAAGGGCATGATTTATAATGATTTGTCATCTGGTATTAGATTATGAAAAGTTTAATTAATTTTTCATTAGCCATAGCTAATGATGGGCTTGTTAACCATCTTGAGGTGAAGCCAAGAGCTATTAGCTGTATTAAGGACCAGTTTCAAGAAAATTACTCCTTTTATAACCCCCAAAATGAGTTATAATGTTATTTTTCCCCTTTTAGAAGAGTGTTTAAAGCTATATAGATATACTAAAATCTATACAGTAGAGAGGCCTTGAGGAAAACTGATCGTGTAATAATAATTATTGATCACTTTTCTCACCAACTGAAATTAGATCAAACTTCTGGAGGATTATTCTAAAAAACAGCCTTGTGAAATTACTTCTTGTACTTAGAAATCAACATATTGGTTTATCACACAACAAAGGACTGAAGTAGAATGGGTGATTATTTGGAGGAACTTCTTTGCTGCCACTCGACTTCTGCCTGTTGTCTCAACTGTGTGGCTTCTTAAAAGAGAAATTAGGGTTTGAACTGAAAATTTAACTGAAAATACAATTTATTTGAAAATTTTGTTTGTTTTTCCTGCCCTGTGGCCCCTGCTGGGTGGGAAGGCTGAGCCTGACAGTGGCTGTTGTGTTTTGATCCATGACTCAGAGAACGTGCAGAAGAATAGGAGAGATGTGTGAGTAATTAACGTGAAAAAAAGGTGGGGGGAAAGAAAAAATTCTCATTATTTTTCTAGCAAACCTTCTTCTGATTTTCAGATGGGGGAATATATTAAAATATAAAATTAAAACTTCAAAAATAAGTGTCTAAACATAGAGTGCTGCAAGATGAATAGTCCTACAGCTTATTCTGAACAGGTGGGAGGACCAGGCATATTGAAATCCCTGAGAAACGTGCTTGGTAACTCCAAACCCTGTGGGGTTGAACAGGAGTTTGGCAGCCTCGAGTTTTAGCCTCAATTTTAGCAAACCTACATTTGATAAAATTGTATTTATCTGCTGTAAACTGCTACATGACCTTGTTGGTGCACAGCTGTGGATTCCCCATCCCTGGAAGTGTCCAAGACCACGTTGGACGGGGCTTGGAGCAACCTGGGCTAATGGAAGGTGTCCCTGCCCATGGCAGGGGGTGTGGAATGAGATGAGCTTTAAGGTCCCTTCCAACCCAAACCATTCCATGATACAAAGCAGATAATGCTGCAATATTTGGCTGCACAAAGACCTTCCCGTTTCTCTGGATTTCTCTGTGTGGGAATGACCTAAAGAAGCTCTTCCAGCTCGGAGCAGCCCACGGCAGGTGTGCCCAGCACACAGCGTGTCCCTGTCCAAGTTCATCCTGGAAAGGCAGCATTTCACTGAGAGCAAGAACAGGCACTTTAAAAGCATACAGAGAAGTGTAAGACCCTCTAAATGTCTCGCCTGAGGCAATCTGTTTCCTTTCACAGGCTTGTTCCTGAAACAGGTCTGTGAGGACTGTTCTCAGCACTTCCCGGCGGCGATGAGGGCACAGTTCTCACCCCAGATCCCTGCAGAGATCCCAGAAACACCGAGGGCTGCCGTGTCTCCCACATGTCCCAGCCTCTCTGCCCTTCCCATGGGATCACGCAGCCATCCACCCCGACCTCTGCCAACCCCACCACGAGCTCTTCTGGAGGCACGGTGCAGATCCTACACCTCTCAGCAGTGATGGTACCACATCCCACCCCAGAACTAAGGTCAGGAGCCCCACGTGAGTCCCTGCTCATGCACTGCAGGGGTAGAACATGAGCTTGCAGGACCCTGGAGCACCAGGTGTGGTGTCCCATCCGTGGCAGGACATCCCCTTGTCCCCATTGCCTCCAGAAGGGTTCCTGCCAGGACACTCCATTCACCATCTGGGCAAAGCTGCTGAACCAAACCTTTGTACTCCAAAATGGAATGCTAAAATCAAGCCACAGGCAAGGAAGAAGGAGGGCTTAGATAAGTAAAACCAAACAAAACTATTTTGTTTTGTAATATAAACCCACTTAAACCAACTTCACTTCACTGACGCTTAGATTTGCTGCCGAAATAACCACGTTCAAATTCTACCAAAATGATTAAATACATTTGTCCATCTTTGATTGTTTGACCTAATAAAATCAATGTACATATATTTGGATGATACAAACATGTAGTCAACCTAAATTATAAGGCACAAAGCATGTGAGTGGAAAATAAGCAGTTTGCTTCTCACAGCCCCTCTGTGCAGTTACCTTCACATCCAGGTGGCTGTGCAGCTGAAGAGGAGGATTGGACAGGGCAGAATTTGAGGTGCACCAGTTACCACAACCCTGAACTGTTTCACCATTTCTGTGCTTGATGTTACAGCCTTAATAATCCTCCTTTAACTCGGGACTTTGGCAGGAGTTGAGGTGTTGATAGAGCTATGCAATATTAGAGCAAAGTCTTGGTGGCTTGTTTTATGAAAATTACAGGCTTTTATTCCTCCTGTTGGCAATAGAAGTGTCTGTCTGTCATTTGTTAATCAGTCTTTACTGGATACTGTAAAAGAAAGAAAGAAATTGCAGATTTCACAGCTAAGAGAAATAGGGGAAATGTGTAGATGGAGTCTCCTGGGTCTACACTGTGTCCTCCTGGACCTGGGAAAGGGAATGTAGGGCACATCACTCCTGCAAGAGCAACAGATCTTCACCTCCAAAGTATCCTCTCAGGTCACTTTCTCCAAATTTCCTCATACCTCTGCACCCACAGCTTACATGACCCAGTGAGAGGTTTTTCTGGTGCAGACAAGAGAATTCCAACAACTCTGAAAAATCAGGGACCTGGCTGCTCGAAAGGGAAATTGCTGAGGTTCTGGTGAAAAGCAATTCCAGCTGGTTCTAATGAAGTGATGTTCTGTCCAACAACACTGGGCAGAAGCTGTGCTTGTGTGTCCATTCAGGGAGCATAAGGATGTTAGCTTAGGACTTACTCAACTGCACAGATGTCGGACACAAACCAGTGCAATATCCTCAGGGAGGGGGAAAGCATTTTATGACCTATAAACCACATAAAAGAGCAAAATCAGAGACAATTCCAAATGAAGATGGAGAAAATGTGCACTGCTAAGCTCCCAGCCTAATGTGCTGTCTGTATATTCCCAACCAGAGGACTAAATTTAGCATCCCTGCCAAAATGACAGGGGAGAGATTGGAAACATGTCCCCCAGTGTTGGTGCTGGCACTGTCCCTCTCACACGACCCATTAGCTGTTCTGCCCAGGGCTCGTGCCGAGGACAGGCCATGGTGTTCTGCGTCCAGCACTTCCCAGAACACGTCAGGCACTGAAGGATGGGAGGACAAACCCCAGCAGCAACACTAACACCGATGCGGGAATTTGTCACGGTGACACTGATGGTTCTGAGAGTCCTGCATGGTAATGATTGGTTTACAATAAAAATTACTGCAAATGCTGGATCAGAAAAAGGATGGTTCAGTCAATCAAATCGCTGTCAGCTGCAAATTAGGCTGCCCATCCCTAGGCAATGGAGAACATAATTGGCTTTGTCCATCTCTGGGTTTATTTTTATCTGTTCTGTTAAAGTCAGGCTCTTTCTCACTCGCGCCGGCACAAACAGAGAAAAAAGGGTTTGGTGCAGAAAGGCTTTTTCTCTCCTTACACCTGCAATAAATGGGGCAAGTCACCCTTGAATTTCTAAAATTAGCCAAGGATTCTTTGAGGGACTGCTTTCTGCCAGAGTGAGGTTACCTTCCTGGGAGAAAGCAAGAACAAAGAATATTTTAGCCTTAGATCGAGCCACCCCCACCCCAAGTGGCCAGTGCTCCAGTTCAGTCCCCAGGGTTACACCAGAGGAGCTGGAGGAGGTGGAAACCTCCTGTAAGAATCACAGTAACTCTAAAACCTGCTAGAATATGCTGAAGGCAGGATGGAAACGCTCACATCCAACGCCTCCCTTCCCGGGGACTGATCATCCCGACACCGGCAGCAGCACGGTGTCGGCATCGCTGCCGAACGTGGGAATGGAAGATGAGGTTATGACTGAAATAACCACCACCAGACTTCACTGAGAGCACAGGAGAAACTCAGAGCCATTTACTATCCCCAGAGTGTCAGGGGATATTGCTGTTGCTGCAGAGAGCACCCGTGCTACAGGTTGGAAATGGAAGGATCTCCGTCCCCGTCACGACATACAACCGTCAGACAGTCGAGGCTCTCCAGCCCTCCTTCAAACTCCTTTAGCTGTCTATAAGCTCCAAATATGCCTACCTGTTTCCTTCCCTGTGCATAAATTTTAAGATCATGCCATTCTCTGCGTGGCAGAGCTTCCTTAACACATTTCTCTGACACTGCAGGGTACAGTGAGTAAAGGAGAAAATCCACTGAAAAAAATAAATACAGCTGACTAAGTAGGAGGGGGAACAATGTCTGTCATCTTAACCTGTCTGTCATGTTAACCCAGGGAATTTGCTGCTCTACTTCCTTAGCTCTGCCTTTATCCCCCTTTAATTTAGGGTGTTTGAGCATCACCTGGGTACCAGGGAACTCCACTTCTGTGCTAAAGGTTTGGCTTCGTGTTGAGCCAAGTACAAAAGAACTGTCTACGAGTAACTACTCACAGGATTATATTCATCAGCAAAGGCCAATAACTCAGAGTGAGAACAAACTATAAGGTACAAATGGCTTAAAGAATGAATAATTATTTACTGCCCATCTACTCCTATAGATTTATGTCCCAGTTCTACCACCCTTTCCTTGCTGCATTTGTGCATGGAGGGCAGGAATTAAGGCACTGGATCAGCATTGCACAACCAGGGCTGCTGCAACTTAAAGTGTGAAGCAAAGGATGGAAAAAAAGATCTTAGAAGACACATAAAATAATGATCAAGGCTTATGAAGAGCTAGTGAAAGGCAATTATTGCTGTTATTGTAATTATTGCTGTTATTATTGTTGGTGGTGCTGATCATGATTCTTATTATTATCATTATCATTATTATTAAGTAAATGAAAATCATAGAGAGCAAGAGGTTGGCTTCCAAGATCCCTATCTGCCCCATCTCATCCTGGGATGTCACTAACCTGGTGCCCCAATTTCATCTGAAAATAGTAGAAATAATTCTGGCACACAAAAAAAAACCCCTCCCATCTAACCCCAGCAAACACAGAATCCCATGCTGGGGTATCCTCCTGAGAGCTCTGCGGCTCAGGATGTTGCAGATGGGCCTGGGATGAGTTTGTGCCATAAGACTTTCACGTGACATTGCCTTTAGGATGTCAGCAAAAGTCCCACAGATTAGCGTCCCCTGAAATCTCCCTAAGCAGCTTTAATGTCCCAAAATGTGCTCTACGCGGATCACTCGGGAGATATGCACGAGACAAAACATTAATTATTAGTATGAAAACAGAATTTCCCTTTTAGGATTCTGGTTAACAGGCACTCCCACACTTGGGAGGCGGCGTGGAGAACTTCACTCAACACTTAAAAGTCTGTGAAGAAAATTCAAAATGTGACCCCGCTTGAAAGCGCAAAATGAAAATCAGAAGCACAAAGGCTTTTACCTTTCTGTGCAATTGAATCCAGCTGGCCTCCTCCTACCCTGCCTTGCAGTCATTTACAGATATGCAAATGGGGGGGGGGGGAATGGTGACTTTTGCATCTGCATTGCACACCAGAAAATCAGGCAGTGCCTGTGTTTTCCCAGCTTTTCCAGCGGTTTGGCCATCCTGCTGCTTTTCTCATGTTTTAATCCAGTTTAACAGCACAGTAGGTTTCAGTCATATATTTAAAATAAAGGAATCAGTCCCTACCTGGACAACATTGGTGATGTCCCTTTGACAGCCTGAAAACTTTAACATCTCCAGGGTAGTTTTGGCAACCCCTGTGAGCACCAGGAGCAGCAGTGAGAGACTGGGACCGTGGGGAGAAGGGGTGGGAAGGGAGAGGAGGTTGGAAGCCCAGAAGGATAAAATGCATGAAATGCACCCACAGCATCTCTCCCCTGTCCCTGTAGTCTCTCCTTCCTTAAATATCTTGCATCAGCAGGAGAAATCAGACTTTTCAGGATGCTGCAGAGAGAGGAGAGATGGGAACAAAGCCGGTTTGGTGATTTCCCACTTCCCAGCGCCCAGTGTCGGCCCTGGTAGGACCCGTGGGCTGCGCTGCAGGTCAGGAGCATCATCACTGTGGCTGTGATGCAGTTCAGCACTAAAACCACTCTGGCAGGGAGTTACAAAGGGCCTCATCCACCTTGTGCATTTAGCTTGGAAAATTTGGTTCAGGTTTGAGGGACTCTTCAATAGCATTTGCATAAGGCTGGCCCCAAAAGGCCTCAGCAGGCATGGATACTCTCCCAAAAACAGCTGCTTAAATGGCAAAAGAAAAGCTTACATTTCAAGCAGTGCAATTTTACAACTTAATAACGCTGTCTTTAAAAATTGAATAAGAGAGAAAAGAGATTTTGCACTAAAACCACAGGAAGTCCCCAAGCAGCTGCTGGAACAAGGTCCTGTTTTAGCAGATGGGGTAAACCCCTGAAACCACTTAGGCGGTTTCTTGGGATCTTTTGTGGGGAGACATCCAGTGCTGGATCTGCCTTTACAGCTTCTTTAGAAAAATAATGGAAACTGCCTGTTAAAAATAGTAACATTTGGGAGAACTATATCAAGGAATGAGTTGTGGGCATGAAGAGGAATAATCACAAGTAGATTCACGCACATTGGTCACTGGTTGGAAGCTTCCCTGTGGAAAGTTTTTACTTTCACAGTACCTTGCATGGAGGGAAACCTTGGCACTCCTACTGTGTAAATTATTATTATTATTATTATTAATAATAATAATAATAATAATAATCATCCTTATGTTACACTATTTCCATATTCACAGTAACCTCTGTGGGAAAGGCCAGAATCTTGCTGGATGGTGAAAATGAACTTATTTTCATTGTATTTTTTTTTTCTCTTAAAGAGTTAACACAGTAAAACATAATTAGCCTCCAATTTCCCTGAGTCAGTTGCATACTTAGATTGAAATATTAGCGTCCTCTTGGCTGCACCCTTTGCAATGGCACCATGTCACTTCAGTCTTCCACTTTCCCCCTTGATATCCCTGAGCAAGGGAGGAAGGACAAATCAGACAGCACCAGCTTGGAAATATGTTCAGAATTTAACAGCTTGATTGCTGCTGACCACCCAGAGGACAGGTGTGACACATATTTATGGGCTTGATCTTAAACCAATATCCCTTCATTTCATTTATGAGTCCATTACATGTTTTATTTTGACAGTTCCACCGGGGTGTTCCTGCAGTCTCCTGGCCATAAACTGCTCACAGTGGGATGTGGAGCTTATTATTTGGTGTGCAGGCACTGAGCACCCCACAAGCTGATGAACTATGTACAATTTATTCATTGGATTTTAAGCCTAGTTAAATCAACAGCTAAAAGGAAGCCTTGCTCACACTCCCTGCAACTGCAAACATTTAATACTATAAAAGTGGGTAGGAAATGCTGAGTATTGTTATGGGTTTTACATTACATTACACTAATACCTAGGATTTTATCTATAGTCAAGAATCCCAGTTCTCAGAGCTCTTTGTAAATCTACTTATATTGAGATTTTGCCCAAAATTCTGGTTTCTGGAAGGTGACTACCCAAGAAACTGGTGTTTCTGGCTTTCCAGCCAACTGGAGATGGAAGGACGGTGCAGAGAGCTTGAAAATGAATAGAAAATAAAAACACAAGAACCCTGAAAAATTGAAGATATGCAGAACAATCCAAGGGTGTAGCTTGGCAGGCACATGGGTGTTTGTGTATCCATATATCCATATATATATATATATATAATTTCAAGATGATGATTTCAGCCCAAAGAGTTCAGAGCCTGGCTATACAATGCTTGGCATAAGACTTAGCCATGTATGTACTGTTGGCCTAGAAACCTTCAGTTCTTTCATGTTGCATTTTTTATGGCATTATTTCTATTGGGATCTGGTTCCAAATCTGTTTTCTTAATG
>JAWWES010000011.1:2518506-2530132 GCA_035583135.1 Lophotriccus pileatus | reverse complement strand
ATATATATAATGTATATATATATATATAAAGGATTATAGTATATGATCACAAACAATTTGTCCCTCAATATGAACAGTCACAGGAATGTAGGGTTTGGAGGATTCCCAGGGGATCACCTTCTCCATCTCTGAGCCACAGGAATTATCCTCTGCCATTCCTGCCACAGAACCTCACCTGCCTTTTTCCAGGCCTCTTATGCCAGAGGCTCTGCCATCCTCTGTATCACAAACATCTTCTTAATATCTGATATCCATCTTTCTAGTTACAAATTAAAACAAATTTCTTGTTCTCTCTCTGATGTTATTTGTATAGAACAAAGTACTCCCTTAATTTTTCAACATATTTTTCTAGAATTCAAAAGTATTATCACTTCCCCTCTACTCTTCCATTCAGAACAATCCTAATTTATTCTTTCCTGACAGGTCTTACTTTCTGGACCTCTGATCCTCCTTGCACATGTAATGACTATCTGGGTGTAGAGATCAAAAATGGCAGTTTCCACAGCTCCCTGTAAAAGAAATTTGGTGTTACATAAAATGGCAAAAACCCTCAGTATCTGAAAAATGAAAAGCAGCCATTTTCCTCTTGAACAAAATTATATCAGACAAGGAAACAGGGAACTGCTTCGTGTAGAGTAGCCACACTGCTTGATTTCTGGTGGCAATTTCTGTTGCCCAAGTCAGAATCATCCCTGGCTGGTGGGAAAGACGGAGAGCAAGACTCTTCCAGAGGTCAGCTGGGAGCTGAAGGCTGAGGAAGGCACACTCAGGTACTTCAGCTCATCCTGTCTCTCACCATTTAGTAATTTTAGCATAATAAAAATTATATATTAAGTGGATGCTAATGTGCTAATGCACTAGAAACCCAAGTGTTACGGTATGAGATGTTAGAGGAGATCCACGAGTTCAAGACCCAAACCTCTTTCGCTGTTTTTACAGATGTACATTAGTCCACAACTTCCATTAGAGGGAAGTGAAATCAGGGTGAGTCAGCTCATCTTGAGCTTCACTGCTGAGTCCATTTCACGTGAAAGATCACCTCTGTTCATAACTGGGGGCTACTGTAACACTCGTGTCAGTGGCAGCAAAAGGAAAGGAGGGCAAAACTCACAAGAGGAAACATCGTTGTCACCATCTCCTCCAGCTCCGTTGAAATCCTTCCTCTAAGAGGTTAAAATGACTGTCCACCCTCTGCCTCTGAGCTGAATGAGGTGTCTTAAGTGTTCCTCAAAGAAGAATCAATAAAATCATAGAATTCCCTGGGTTGGGAGGGACCTTAAAGATCATCCCAGTCCGCCCCCTGCCATGGGCAGGGACATTTTCCATTAGCTCAGGTTGCCCCAAGCCCCATCCAACCTGGCCTTGGACACTTCCAGGGATGGGGCAGCCACAGCTCTGGTCAGCCTGTGCCAGCTTAGGAAAGGGAGAAGAGGAAGAACTGGAGAAGTAACATCAGTAAACAGAAAATGCTGGCACCAGTGGACTGAGCGGAAGTGTCACCACTGACATCACCAAGAGCAGCATCAAGACTGATCTAAAAAGCAATTTTGAATATGAGCTGCTCTTTCCAAAAGAGCAGTAAGTGCTTTCCTTCACACAGAAGTCAGCACAGCAATAGTGCTTTCTATTACATTTTAAATTGATTGGCTTTACGGCCCTGTCCTGGGGAGTTGCCATGGCATGATCTCGTCTGGCTCATGTTTCTAATTCTGGCCACTCTAAATCCAGATGCCCAGGAAATCCACAGCACATACTGGAGGGTAATCTCCATTTCAGTGTGCACAGGCAAAATATGGGAATTAGGATGTATGGAAGATTAGCACACAAGGTGAAAAGAAAACCAAAGTAGAAATTGCAACAGAAAATAGATGTAGAATGTCTGGGTGTAAAAATAAACCACAATGATTATTCCACAAGTGTTTCAGCTAAAAGAATTCCAGCACTGTTTTTTGCATTGTCTAAGATTTTTCTGATGGGAACCAAGCAATTGCCATCTGAAGGTCTGTGATAGAGAGATTCAGAAAAAAACAGCTCAAAGTCCATGCTCTTCCTTTGTGTGCTTCATGTTCATCCATGTTTAGGACATCAAAGCCTGCAGTTTTGCTACCAGGTGAAAACAAGTCTCTGTACTGAATAAAAAAGCTAAAAAATGGTGCAGTAGGTTGTGATGAAGGAGGAAAGGAGGTTGTGGACAGGTGGAGATTGCAGATTAGACCCTTCTCTCAGGTAACAAGCCATAGAACAAGAAGAAACAGCATCAAGTTGTGCCAAGGGAGGTTTGGACATCATGGAAAATGTCTTCACCAGAAAGGTTGTCAAGCACTGGAATGGGCTGTTCAGGGAAGTGGAGCTGCTCAAAAAAGGTGTCAGTGTCCACTTAGGGACATAGTTTAGTGGTGAACACGGCAGTTGGATTTGATGGTCCCAGAGGTCTTTTCCAACCTCAATGATTCCATGATTCCAGGATGTGGCTGTAGGGCTGCAGAACTGCCAGTGTGAAGGGCTGAAGGAGCCCCTCTCAGTGCTGGAGGATGGGTCATAACTCCAGTTTGGTGGGAGGAGATCACCCTGAGGGCATTACTCTACCTTTGATCCACACCTGAAATTCCAGCTGCTGTCAGTGGAAGCTCTGTGTGCCCAACCACAGCTGTACATCATCCCAAAAAAGGCCAAAGAGGTGCTCGTATGTAAGAGGAGTGTGGAGATTTTTGACACTTTGTATAATAAATATCAGCACATTTAGAAAGAAACTGTGGGCTTACGTGCCTGAGGTGGGAAAAAAGCTATAGCTGAGTCTGATTTACTAGAAGAAAACATCCAAAGCTGTTGAAACATTAGATAAAAAACCTGATCTTGAAATGTCACGAATCAGTGAGGATACCAGAACTGTCAATTTTGTCCTATTAAAACTCCCTTTTATTTTACCTCCTTTTCTCTTTTATTTCTAATAACAGCCCGTTAAAACTGCTGCACTCATGATTTGCTGGTATTTGCTGTTCTATTTTAATACTATCTATTAGTTCTTCCCTCCTTTCCTTTTAATATTTACACATATCATCAAATACTGGGCAAAATTTCTCTGCTTAAAAAAAAAAAAAAATCCCATGAGTGGAAACCAATTACACATAACTTGTTACTGAGGGCATGGCTGGGCTTTCTCTCCAGCTCCAGAGTCCCATTGAGTTTAAAGTAGCTGAGGACACTTTTATATTAGAAATAGTCCGTGCTAATATAATTGGGTGCATTGTCATTTCTTAACTTCATCTAAAAATAGCACATCAAAATCAGCTGGACTGGGGAAAAATCAGTAGCTATTCCATGGGTTAATAAATAAGTGATAATGAAGTGACTGAGAAAATCTGTGGCCAGGAGCATGGGTTTGACATAAGGAGATTCTCCAGCCAGAAGGATTCCAGCTGGAAAAGCACAGTTTAAAAGTCTTACATTTTCTCCATTTCATGTGTATTCACCAATGCTTATGGAGTCCAAATAATCTGTGCCTGTGCTTATGTGTGGTGTGTCAAACACCAGGAGGGCATGGAGCAAAGGAGCAGCCAGAAACACCTGAATACACCTCAGGGGCACTTGAACCTTGGCCTGAGCTCTCACAGTCCAAACACCACCCTCCAGCAACCAGTGAAACCTCTGCATCGACTTGAGGGGGACAGGACAACCCTCTGCATCCAATTTGGGACCCCTTGAAGGGAGGCTGAGCTGTTGATACAACAGCAAGAGAGGTCATGGTCCCTAAAACACCACTGGGATGATATGACATACATTTAACAGAAATATTTTCTTCCAAAGAAGAACTATAGGTAAATTCCATCTGATGATTTTATTTCTCTGTCTGTGTCTGATAAATGAGTTAAGGAACAGAGAGGGGAAGAGAAAAGTGAGGCCTCATAAACTGCTTCACTAACTGGTACTCAGGGAAGACTCTTTATTCTGATTTTCCTCTATCAACGTATTCAAAAATGCTAAAATTTCTTCATGAATAATTTATAATATACAAACCCAAGAATATTTGAGAGATTCCCTAAAAAAAAAGTGGCGGGAGGGGAACCTCGATATTGAATACATTTATCTGAAGAAATCAGACAAACAGAAATCTCTTGGAGACAAGGAAAGGGGTCACCAGACCAGTGGAGGAATTTTAAGCTCAGCTTTGAGCCCAGCCCAGATTGATGGCTCGATGAGGTGTCTGCCTCGAGCAGCCTCTGCAGCTGGGAGTGTTTCTGTCCAGGACCACTCTCTGTGTGCTGGAGGCTTCCAGCACTGTTATTTCCCACAGCCCAGCGCTCTGGCCTTCCCTCCTAATTCCCGGATTTCCATGTTACTCTGCCGGGGCCCCCAAAGGCAGGGAAGCTCTCTCCGAGCCGCGGGCTGTGCCTGCACCCCGGCAGGGGCACAGAGGCGTCTCTCCCCGGAGCGCCGGCTGGCAGCTCTCCCAACCCGGAGCGTGTGGGTTTTGCGTCACGGATTAATCACATCCCAGCCCTGCCCGTGCCTCGCTGCTCCCCCTCCCACACTTGGGTTCCCACATGTTCTCCTGCCCCAATAACTGGCAGCTGGAGGCGACTCCCCTCCCCAGGGAGCTGGGGGTGAGTGCCCGGCAGGAGCTGGCTTTGCCCGGGTTTTCAGGCAGGAATGCAGCTGGAGCCCGGGCATTGGCTGTGTCCAAACCCTTTCCACACTCGAATCCAGAACCTCTGAACTATTCCCCAGCTCTAACAAAACAGAGAGAGCTGGGAAGCAGCTCCCATCTATAATAATTACAAGAGAGTTTCCTTTGCCCTTGCACTATTTATTGCTTCTGCCCTTGCTATAGATTGCTGGAGACACAGAGACTATTAAAGCTCGGAATATTTCTTTCTGGACAGGCAGAGCGAGCTCTGGGAGAAAACTCCCTCTTTCTCTCCACCATTGCCACTTGTGTTGGAGAGGGAAGGGGCTGGTTCACACTGCAGGCTGACTGGAGCATTAAATGCCTGCTGTGCAATGACTGCAGTGGGGGGAACGTTCGCCTTCAGTGGAAAGGGAATGCTGTGAGGATATTTCAGAGAGGTACAATGACAGTTCAAGTATCCTTTTCTAAGTTGTCTCTCTCTCTCTCCCTTATTTTCACAAGGCTGTCAGGTGGGAAAGGTGCATTTCAGTCATGACAACTGAGGCTGGGAAGAGGCAGCCGAAGGGCACCTGCCAGCTCCTGCCCTGCTGAGATGCATCTCTGCCGACTCCACAGCTCCAGGATGAGGTTTTGCAAGGAAATAGCTCGCTTGCCAATAATAATAATTATCATTAATAACCGAGTGACGTCCTAATCTTGGTTACATCAGCTGTAGCCTTCGCTGGAGCTCCTGCCACTCTCACTCACACTGATCTTGTTCTCAGCAGGGTGTGTGGAGCAGGGACAGAAGGGCCGTGAGCCGCTGTGGCTGGAGGGAGATGCAGGGCATGGCCCGCGGTGACTTCTGTCTCCTGGCTGGGGGGACAAGAGGACATGGCCTGGACAAACCCCGTGAGAGCCGCCTCTGCGGCCAGCGGAGACTTCTCACCCCTCTGGGAACCTGCGGGGACGGAAGGGATGGGGCGGGAGGTGTGGGGCGATTCCCCTCCTCCCCCGGGGCGTCCCGCGGGGCTGCCCCGAGCCACAGCGGCCGGGGGCGAGAGCAGGGGCGGCACAGGGGTGTTTATGGGCCCGGGGTCGGCCCCGCCTGCGGAGTGTCCGTCCCTCCCCGCAGAGCCCCGCAGCGCTCGCTGATCTGCATTCCAGGGGCATCCCCCTATTCCCAGCCCCCCCTCTCCCTCCCCTCTTCCAGCCCCTCTGCACAACCCGACGGCAGGAGCCCTGGCAAGGGTAACGAGAGATATTCGGTGGCATTTGGGACAGTTGCAAGGTCGGGGCTCCCCGCCCTGTACTCCAGCCCTGCCCCACGACCAGCACCCATGGGGAAGGGCGGCTGCCCCCCAAACACAGCGGGGTGCGGCGGGGAGCGCCCAGAGGTCGTTTTTCTGAGTTGCTGCAAAACCGCTGTGCGAGCTTGTTACAAGAACAAACTGTTGTGATTTCGCCTCTCGCCCTTTCTGTCCGCCTCCCCCGCTCCATCCCTAAAGGGGGGTGTCAGTGCACGGCGCCTGCCGGTCCCCCATGTCGCTCCCGCGTCAGAAAATGAATGATGCAGCAATTTAATTAGGAGGGAGCGGTGCGTCCATATTGCACCGGTGCAGGAGAGCTCGGGAGCCGGGGGAAAATGGTTCGTGTCCGCGGGCGCGGACGCTGCGCCCCTGCCCGCGCAGCGCGGCCCCGGGGCGGCGGGACCCCGCGGGCCCCCCGGGACCTCCCGCCCGCACCCGCAGCTTTGCCCCTCAACTTTTTGCTACAGAGCCGCTGTTCCAGTTAAGTCTCCTCCCGGCCGGGTCACCCCGGGGTGCGGGAGGGGAATTCGGGTTCAAGGCGACAGCCGAGAATGGCGAGGGCTGCGGGATGCCCCGGGAGTTCCGCGGCTCCCGCTGTGCGCGGAGATGCGCGCAGATGTGTGCGCGGGGATGGGCGGGGATGTGTGTGCGTGTGCGGGGGTGCGCAGGGGTGTGTGCGCGGGTGCGGAGAGCGGGGATGCGCGGAGCATCGCGGGGGTCACCTCCTGCCCTGCCCGCAGCCCTTCCCTCCCGCCTGGGGGGACCCGCAGCCCCCCGTCCGTGACCCCCATCCACCTCCCGGCGCATCTCACCCACCAACTTTCACCCTCGGGCGAACCCGCGCAAAGCTCCCGCTGCGCCCCCTGCGCGGCCCCTCCGCCCCCCGCGCAGCCCCGTTACCTGCCGGCGGCTCCCGGGCCGGGCGGGCACCGCTCCGTCCTCCGCGGGCGCGGCCCCTCCGCCCCCGCGCACCCCCCGCGCCGGGCGGCAGGATGCGGGAGGTGCCGGGTCTCTCCCCCGAGGGGTTTGGCTTTGCGGGAAGCGGCTGGATCGTGGCGAGGCTGCGGGGCGGGAGCGGCCCCGGGACGGAGGGAAAGGCAGCGGGACCGAGGGGAGGATGCGCTGGCGGCGGGGGGAGCGGGGCGGCCGGACCGGGACCCCCGGGCTGCTCCCCTCCGCAGCCCTCCGCTGGCACTCGCAGTCAGAGCAGCTTTGATTTCCTCCAGACTTAGGCTTCTTTTTTTCCCCCCTTTCTTTTCCTCCTTTCTTTTTTTTTTTTTTTTTTTTTTTTTTTTTTTTTTTTTTTTAGGAAGGGTGTGGGGGGGTGCAAATTCTGCCCCATCCCAGCGGCTTTTTCCTCTCTGATTCTTCTTCGGCTTTTTCCTCCCCCATCTGCTCGTTTCCCACTTCCCTTCCTCTCCGCCAACCAGCCCCCTCCTTCCCTCTTTAAAAAAAAAAAAAAAAAAAAAAAAAAGGCAAGGCAAAAAAAAAAAAAAAAAACCACCAAACCAAAAAAACTGTATAGTCAGGGCTTCCCAAATGCGCGCCCCCGACCTGGAGCCAAGCGCGCCCCCTTCATTTGTTCCCCTTCTTGAAGCTCATTTTCATGACGTGGAAAAGCCTGATCCAGGGCAACAACAGCACCACACACACACACACACACACACCCGCCCCGCACACACCGCACACACACACCCGCACACGGGGAGGGAGCGCAGCCCGCGCTCCGCCGCGCCCCAGCCTCCCGCTCCGCGCTGCCGCTGCCCGGAGAAGGCGGCGGCGGCGGCGGCGGCGCTGGAGCCTGCAGCAGCCCCTCTCCTCCCTCCTCCATTGAGTGTGCCAAACAGCAGCTCTGCATCCTAAAGAAGATCATTGAGGGGCTCATTGCATTCCCAGCACGTTTCAGGCTTGCTTCTTTTTTTTTTTTTCTTTTTTTTTTTTCCTGCCTTTTTTTTTTTTTTTTTCCCTTTTTCCTCAGCTTCAGCAGGAGTAGAGAGGCAGGGAGAGAGAGCCACAGAGAGGGAGAGGCAGAGAGAAACCAGCAATCTTTAAACTCGAGCTTTTTTTTTTTCCCCCCTTCCCCTCTTTTTGCTTTTTTTCTATTGTAACGATGTGCTAAAATCTCTCCTGCAAACCGGTAAGTACAACCTTTCTGGATCCTTTTGTTTCCGCCTAGGGTCAAAGACACCCCCCTCTTCCAAAAAGAAGATATAATAATCCTTCTCTATTTATTTTTTTATTTTTATTACAGCCCTTGCAGAAGAGAAAGAACTTAATATTTTGCAAAGGAGACAGAGAGACTGATACTGCAATATAGCTCTCATCTCTCTCCCTTCTCCCCAATTAGATGCTGGTTTTAATTGCAGAGGGTATTTCTCTTTTCGTGCTTTCAACCATCTCCTCTTTCCCACAGGGGAGGGTTTCATTTGCAAGTTGATCCTAAGGATTTCTGTTCCTCTGGCATTTCTCTCCCCTAAATACATCTTTCTGCTCTTAAGTTTGTGGATGGGGGGCAAATTTTTCTAGTTCTTACACGAGGAAGGCAAAAAGGACCTTTTCTGTTGAGAGATTAAGACTAAAAGCAACGATCGCTCCGAATGATTCTAATGGGCATTTCAGGGATCCAAGGAAGGCTGCACCACCGCCGTTATTATTACCATCCTTAGCGTTTCTCTGTGCCCATACATTTAAAATATCTGGTGAAAGGAAGGGTGAAACCATATGTTGAAGGAGCTGCATCTCATTAGTGCAGCATTATTTTCATCTGATTGGAGAAGAATGGTGTCTTCATTCGGGAACGTATATAGTAGGATAGCAAATTTATCTGCTGGTAAGTGTCAAGGTTTTTTGTTGGTTTTTTTTTTTCCCTTCCACTTTCAGCTTTTTAACCGGGTCTCGTGCTTGGTCCTGGGGGCACAAAATGCCCTAATCCAAGGCAGGCTGAGCGTTTCAATCCTAGGTGCCTCTTTAGCTGTCACTTCCCTTTAGATCTGCTGATCGCATGGGCATGTGCTTTAGAAAGATTAATCATCTCTAAATGCTTTAATCAGCTAAAATGACTAATATGTAGTGTGTATTTATCTGATAATATACCAGTTGCATTAATTCACCGGCGCATTTGCGAGGGGAAGCTTCCCTTTCGCATCAGGGCTGTTAACCATTTACTCCGGTAAAGACACTGTGGGGATTTCTGAGGGGGAACCGTTCTGCCGGGGACATCAGCAAACCCTGCACACTCCTTGGAACTTACGTGCGGAATATATTGAGCCGGGAGGGAGAGGGATTGGAGGGTTGAGGCTCAATAACTTTGGGAGTTTGCATGGATGAAGGATGGAGTGCGACACCGGAGAAATCTGCCCACCGGTGTTTCCCCCCCCTCCCCCGTGGCCGATGCGGGCTGTGATGGCTACAAAGCAGCCAAGTGTGAGATGTGTGGAGTTGCAAACGCTGGTCCTACGGTGGAAACCATGTAGAGATGCAACACGTCCATCCCGTGTGTGCTCGTGTTGCTGTGTGGGGCTGCATGTGCTGTCCTCTTTATAGGTGGCATTTACCACGGGGAGGGGGAGAAGGGAGGCTGCTATCGCGTGATGGAACCGTCTACCATCTCCTAAGTATAAATCAGGGCAAGGCTCCCCATCCCACACCCCTGGAGTTGGTTGTGAACGTCTGCCCAACAATTGCTGAACTTTCCAAGAGCCTAACACGAGTCTGGCAGGTAGGGGCTTAAGGAAAAGGAGCAGGGCAGGGCAGAAATACTGAAATCTGCATTTTTCTTCCCGTTGCAGTTTTGTAAACACCAAGAAATGATGAAACCTTCCACGGCAGAGACACTTCATAAAGGAAGGATGTTGTGGATAATTCTTCTAAGCACAATTGCTCTAGCATGGACTACACCTATTCCCTTGATAGAGGACTCGGAGGAACTGGATGAGCCCTGCTTTGATCCATGTTACTGTGAAGTGAAGGAGAGCCTTTTCCATATACATTGTGACAACAAAGGATTTATAAATATTAGTCAGATAACAGAGTCATGGTCGAGACCTTTTAAACTTTATCTGCAAAGGAATTCCATGAGGAAGTTGTACACCAACAGTTTTCTTCACTTGAACAATGCTGTGTCTATTAACCTTGGGAACAATGCACTGCAGGACATTCAGACGGGGGCTTTTAATGGGCTCCGAGTTCTGAAGAGGTTGTATTTGCACGAAAACAAATTGGACATTTTCAGGAACGACACTTTCCTGGGTTTGGAAAGTCTGGAATATCTGCAGGCAGATTACAATGTCATCAAACGGATTGAAAGCGGGGCATTTCGAAACCTAAGTAAATTGAGGGTCCTTATCCTAAATGACAATCTCATCCCCATGCTTCCCACCAATTTATTTAAGTCTGTGTCCTTAACCCACTTGGACTTGCGCGGGAACCGGCTAAAAGTCCTTTCGTACCGCGGGATGTTGGACCATATTGGCAGGAGCCTGATGGAGATCCAGCTGGAGGAGAACCCGTGGAACTGTACGTGTGAGATCGTGCAGCTGAAGAGCTGGTTGGAGCGCATCCCCTACACTGCTCTGGTGGGGGACATCACCTGCGAGACGCCCTTCCACTTCCACGGGAAGGACCTGAGGGAAATCAAGAGAAGCAAGCTGTGTCCCATGCTGTCCGACTCCGAGGTGGAAGCCAGCCTGGGCATCCCTCAGCTGTCGTCCAGCAAGGAGAACACGTGGCCTACGAAGCCTTCCTCCATGCTGTCCTCCTTCCATTTCACCGCCTCCTCTGTTGAGTACAAAACGTCCAACAAGCAGCCCAAGCCCACCAAGCAGCCCAGGGCGCCCCGGCCTCCCCCGACCCCCCGCGGCCTGTACCCCGGGCCCAACCAACCCCCCGTGGCTGCCTACCAGACCCGGCCCCCCATCCCCATCATCTGCCCCACCGGCTGCTCTTGCAGTTTGCACATCAACGACCTGGGCCTGACGGTCAACTGCAAGGAGCGAGGGTTCCACAACATCTCCGAGCTCCTGCCCAGGCCCTTGAACGCCAAGAAGCTGTACCTGAGCGGGAATTTGATCCAGAAAATCTACCGCTCCGATTTCTGGAATTTTTCCTCCTTGGATCTCTTACACCTGGGGAACAACCGCATCTCCTACGTGCAGGACGGGGCGTTCATCAACCTGCCCAACCTCAAGAGCCTGTACCTGAACGGGAACGACATCGAGCGGCTGACCCCGGGCATGTTCCGGGGCCTGCAGAGTTTGCATTACCTGTACTTCGAGTACAACGTGATCAGGGAAATCCAGCCGGCGGCCTTCAGCCTCATGCCCAACCTGAAGCTCCTCTTCCTCAACGACAACCTGCTCCGCACCCTGCCCACCGACGCCTTCGCCGGCACCTCCCTGGCGCGCCTCAACCTGCGCAACAACCACTTCCTGGCGCTGCCGGTGGCCGGGGTGCTGGAGCACCTGCACGCCATCGTGCAGATCGACCTGAAGCTCAACCCCTGGGACTGCACCTGCGAGCTGGTGCCGCTCAAGCAGTGGCTGGAGGCGCTCAGCTCGGTCAGCGTGGTGGGCGAGGTGCTGTGCGCCAGCCCCGAGCCGCTGGCCCGCCGCGACCTGCGCTCCCTGGAGCTGGCCGCGCTGTGCCCCGCCGCCCTGCGCCCCGCCGCCGCCGCCGCCTCGCCCCCCGCCGCCCCTCCGCCGCCCGCGGCCAC